>NC_069452.1:16377040-16560217 GCF_026875155.1 Cherax quadricarinatus | reverse complement strand
CCTGGTTGATCAGGCTCTGATCCACCAGGAGGCTTGGTCTCAGACCGGGCCGCGGGGGCGTTGACCCCCGGAACTCTCTCCAGGTAAACTCCAGGTAAACAGCTCAGATCCAGCATGGGCGTCTGGTCGTCTGAGCCGAGTGGCCCTTAAACCCTCCCAAACACGGCATTCTCTGGTTGGCGGTTGGTAAGCTTATTTAATTTATAGATTTACTCTTCAGGGAAGGAGTAGGTAGTTTTACTGGTAGTACTCTGTAGATAATGATAGAGTAGACCTAAGACCTTAACATAGGTAGTAATAGGCCGATAATGTAGGCAAACACTAGGATAAGTTAGCTAGGGAGAACTGGCAGCCCTAGCTTGAATGGCGGGGCGCAGGTCACAAAGACAGAATAGCGTCCTTCTTACGATAGACACCGACTGGACAAGACGTGCCGTGAACAGCAGGCGGCGCCCCCACGTGTCTTCACATCTGAGACCTGGGGAAATCTGGTAGAGGCACCTCGATGTACCGTAGATGATCTCCTCCATCAGCCCATACAGTAAGACGAGATATTCACCTTTTCCCGTAGGATCTGGCCAGTGTCTTAGGAGATTGTGGGTTGAGTTACTGAAGGGCTCGGCGTGCTACAGAGAGAGAGCATGCCCAGTAAGTACCAGCGTCTCAGAGCCGTTTGAAGCTAGCGTCTGAGTCTGCATAGTTATACTAGGGGATACATACCCTCTTGGATATAGGAATTTCTGAGGTGCAGGCAGGACACTAATAACGATTGAATATTGCAGGAATTAATGCTCCCGGTTGCACGTGGTTCCCAAGGGGAAGTCCAAAGGGGCTAAAGCTAGGGTTAGGAAGTTGAAGATCAGGATATATGCTGCAACACCAAGTAAGTTAGTCCTTTATACGTGCATGCAGGCAAAGTTTCTTGCAATACCAATCATTTGTGAAAATCTGTTCTATAAGCCACTTGTGAGGCTGAGGTACCCACCTCAGAGCTCGGTGTCAACAGAGTTTGCCAGGGTAGGCGACTCACTTGGAGGCAGTCCACACAAGTTTTCACATATACCTTGTACATGTACTTGTATACCTTGTACATGTACTTGTATACCTTGTACATGTACTTGTATACCTTATACATGTACTGGTATACCTTGTACATGTACTGGTATACCTTGTACATGTACTGGTATACCTTGTACATGTACTTGTATACCTTGTACATGTACTGGTATACCTTGTACATGTACTGGTATACCTTGTACATGTACTTGTATACCTTGTACATGTACTTGTATACCTTGTACATGTACATGTATACCTTGTACATGTACTGGTATACCTTGTACATGTACTGGTATACCTTGTACATGCACTGGTATACCTTGTACATGTACTTGTATACCTTGTACATGTACTGGCATACCTTGTACATGTACTGGTATACCTTGTACATGTACTGGTATACCTTGTACATGCACTGGTATACCTTGTACATGTACTGGTATACCTTGTACATGTACTTGTATACCTTGTACATGTACTGGTATACCTTGTACATGTACTGGTATACCTTGTACATGTACTTGTATACCTTGTACATGTACTTGTATACTTGTACATGTACATGTATACCTTGTACATGTACTGGTATACCTTGTACATGTACTGGTATACCTTGTACATGCACTGGTATACCTTGTACATGTACTTGTATACCTTGTACATGTACTGGCATACCTTGTACATGTACTGGTATACCTTGTACATGTACTGGTATACCTTGTACATGCACTGGTATACCTTGTACATGTACTGGTATACCTTGTACATGTACTTGTATACCTTGTACATGTACTGGTATACCTTGTACATGTACTGGTAGTAAATAGTTAGTTAGTTTTTAGTTTGATATGTTTATTATGCACCCCATACCCATCCTGTGGGTGGTAGTCAAAAGATTACAGAGGTACATAATTGGTCCAGGGACTGGACTCCAAAGTTTTGATAGCTGAGCAAGCTACAGAGGTAATGAACTCACAATTTACAAAGGTAATGAACTCACAATTTACAAAGGTAATGAACTCCAGGTAAGTCTGGTCACAATCATGACAAGTTACAAAGGTATTTACAGATTACAGAGGTACGTAATGGGTCCAGGGACTGGGCCCCCAAAGTTTTGATAGCTGAACTAGGTACAAAGGTAATGAGCTCACAAGTTACAAAGGTAATGAATTCTGTAGAATGGTTACTTACCTTTATACTTTGGCTACAATCATGAACAAATTATAGAGTAATGAGCAATTCACACTTCCACACCCGGTCACAACTGTAATGAGTTATTGGTGCAAATATTGATTGTTGAGTCACACACACCACACACACACACACACACACCACACACACACACACACAACACACACACACACACACACACACACACACACTTTAGTTTTATATCTTTATGCACCCCATACCATCCTGTGGGCGGTAGTCAAAAGATTACAAAGGTACATAATGGGTCCAGTGACTGGACCCCAAAGTTATGATAGCTGAACTAGTTACAAAGGTAATGAACTCTAGGTAGATCTGGTCACTAATCATGGCAAGTTACAGAGGTAATGAATCAGCTTCACTCCTATACATGGTTACAGTCATGAACAAATTACAAAGTAATGAACCACTGATACGTCCACACCTGGTCACAATTGTAATGAGTTATAAATACAAATATTAAGTGGATCATACACCCACACTAGCGCGCGCGCGCACATACACACACGAGGGCGCATGCAGGACATGTGCACACGAGCGTACAAATATATGCATACACACAAGGACGCACACCCACACACACACACACACACACATACACACACACACACACACACACACACACACACACACACACACACACACATCCAGACACACACACACTCCCCCTCACCACCGACATCTCACTACTTCCCCTGATCCATCACCTCCCTCGATCACCCTCCCCTCCCCCGGTCACCCCAAACCCTCCCCACCCCTCCCCACTCAGCTCCCAAATAGCCACAGTTCCTCCACTACTTCCCCCCCCCCACACTCTGACACACACACTACTAACCTAACATACAGAACTACATAGGTTTCCCACTCTGAGGCAATCAGGATAAAACAAAAATGGGTTGCCAGAGAGCAACAAGAAAAACCAAGGGACAGGAGGAGAAAATGCAAAGGAAGATTGGGCAGCAGAGCTCATAAAAAGGGATCATGAATGGGAAAAGAAACTAGAAGAACTTAGCATGAGAATGGAAGAGAGGATAGATATGGAAAGCAGGAAGTGGGAGGTGCATGTCAAAACAGCAGAAGCTAGGATACAGAGTTTAGAAGAGGAACTGAAAAATCTGAAAACAGCATAAAGAACTAAAGAACATTTTGGGATTGACATCAGAGACTGCTACCTCAGCCACAAATAAGGGGACTGTAGGGAAAGAAGGGGCACAACTGCATGGAGATGCTCTATCAGAGGAGACTGTAGCAAATGAAAGAGCTAAGCTTTATGTGGGAGGCCCTAACAGACAACAACAGAGCCAAGGAAAGCCGAGAAGGGAAAATGACAGGCCA
Source organism: Cherax quadricarinatus (assembly GCF_026875155.1). NCBI lineage: Eukaryota > Metazoa > Arthropoda > Malacostraca > Decapoda > Parastacidae > Cherax > Cherax quadricarinatus. The sequence goes on along the minus strand of NC_069452.1, from coordinate 16,556,614 downwards.
CTGAGCCCAAGTACATTAGCCAGTGAAACTGATGAAAGGAAAGCTGCAGTGGAGGAAACCAAATTAATGAGGGGATACACAGGGATATGCAGTGGGAGAATGAAAGGGTTGAGGTCAGTCTTTGTGTATGGGCTCCAGGAAGTCGAAGGGGAAACATATGAAGCAAGAAAACAAGGGGAAAAAAAAGCAATTGAAAGCATCATGAAAGCAATAGGAGAAGACGATATGACCCAGCTGGAAAATTTTCGGAGAATAGGGGGGTTTGTAAAAAAAAGAACCCGGCCAGTGAGAGTGACCTTCAAGGCAGAAGCGACTCGGACAGGATATCGCAGGAGAAAGCACGATTAAGGGACATGACGGCATACAGGAGGGTGTATCTCGACCGCGACAGAACACAAGAAGAAAGGAAGAAACTGAGAGAGATGGTACAAAGGCGAAAGGAGGAAGAGAGAGGGGATGGACAGGGGGGTGGCACAGCCATATACTACTCAGACCAACTAGAATGTATCACTAATACTTGCACAAGAGATGAACATGGGGAATATATAATAGCCAAATTCAAATCCAAATACCTACGAAAACCTCTCACATTGATAAACATCTACAGAGTTCCACAGTCAAACATTAGCCAATTTAGTCAAAACTAGGAAGTATGATAACTGATGCACGCATGAACAAAGATCACTTACTACTCTCAGGTGACTTCAATATAAATCTCTGCAAGACCAGGACCCACACGTTAACTGAATTCACAAACACAATGAGTAACTGTATGTTGCTACCAACAGTAACAAAACTACAAGAGTTACAGAGACTAGTGTTTCCCTACTTGACCACATCTGGACCAACACCATATCCCCTTTAAAATCAGGCATAATTACAGATAATACCACAGACCACTACCCTACTTTCCTCATAACAACTCTTGGTAAATTACCCCAAGACACTACTAAAGTCACCTTCAGACTTCACAATGAGGCAGCCATTAATAACTTCACAACAGCATTAGCAAACATTGATTGGCACACTGAGCTAGAAATCAATACAGATATTGACGAATGTATTAATAATTTTCTAAAAAAGACTCAATACCTCTATAACAAGCACTGCCCTAAAAAACTAAGCAGATGACAGCTAAGAGACTGAACAGTCCTGGCTAACACCCAGCATTCTCAAATCCATAAATACAAAACACCAATATGAAAAACATACAGAATGGGAAAAACCCAGAGACCAAAAAAAACTTTATCGTAAATCCAACCCACCTGATAAAAGGGAAAAAAAAATTGTATTTATGAAAACAGATTACCAATTACGGGGTGATAAAAAAAGCCGGGAAAAACCCTATCGAAATTCTGGGAAAAAAAAAGATATCACGAAATAGCGAAATAAAATTAGCAAATAGATAAACCCCCCAACCCCACCACAGAAACGCAAACAGATCAATGATTTTTTTCTCCAATAGGACAAACCTTCCCAAAAAAATCCCAAGCTCAGATCCCCCCACCAAATGATACCTCACCGGCATACCCAACACACGCCTGCTCCGACTAACCCATACGAAGTCCCCTTTTATTATCAAGCACTAAAAAAAAAGGCGGAGTTTTTAAATTCCCTTACCAACCCTTTATAAAAAAGTGTCAAAAGTGCTACCCCAAATATTGAAACCCTTTTTTTTTTTAACAAATCCATTAAACCCTCCCCCTTTCCCCCTACAGTACCAAAATACAAGGGTCACCCCGTCCAAAAAGGGAGGGACCAAACAAGTTAAAAAACTATGGGCCCCAATACCCAACTTACACCCTCTCCAAAAATTTTTCAAAAAATTAATTCATAAACGAATCTACCCTACCTTATTCCCAAAACATACTAAACCCCCTGCCATTTGGATTCAGGCCAAAAAAAAAAATACTAAGATGCTATTATACCATGCTAGAACATATATCACTGCAATGGGAAAAAAAAAGAAGTCCCATGGGGATCTTCATTGACTTACGTAAAGCTTTTGATACATTTGACCATGACTTGTCCACTTTAAAATTATCACACTAGGGTTTAAAAGGGGCACCCCTAACTACCTAAAGTCATCCCTCGCAACAGAACCAATATGGTACGCAAATGGGGCAACTCTTTGCACAACCAATTAAGTTGGTTTGTCCCACAGGGAAGTGCCCTTGGCCCCTTCTTTTCCCTAACATAAAGACCTCCAAATGCTTCTCAATTCTAAAAACCCCACTATTTCTGTGAACAAATACGTCTTCTCCCCCCGAGCCCAGTCACGCTACCAATACTGTAAATACCAAATTACAGAAATATCTCCCTGGATGAGTATAACAAACTTACACAAAAACATTGACAAAACCACTTCATTCGTTTGGTAACAGAGCTACAGATGTCCCTTTTAAACAAAATTTTAAAAAGGATCACCTATCACAAAGCAAACAGAGGGAAATTCTTGGAATCCCCCTTGAAATAGACTCAAATTTCATACAATATAAACAAATTTTTAAGAAAATTTTCCCAAAGACTGTGGGCTACTATCGAAGATACGGTACTATGCTCCACAGTCAGCCCTCCTGGCCCTATATCACTCTTTATTTCCCCCCTATTCCCCTAGGGGAATTTGTGCTGGGTTTTCAACAACAAGTAACCATCTCAGCCCAAAATTTAACCAAAAAAAGGTGCAGTTAGAATGATAACAAATTCTCACTAAGGCAGCACACTCCCCCAATATTCAAAACACCAAAACCCACTCACCATACAAAACATCCATACTTATTACTGAACTTTTTACATCATAAACACTCAACTCTGATATTAACCTCCCCTCAAAAAATTCCTTGCCAACCTCAACGAACCATACCATAACACAAAGGGACAGATACTCTTTGATATTCCCCGTGTCCATTCACGCTATGCAAAAACTCAATGCACATAAAAAGGCCCCAAAATCTGGAATTCATTACCTGTAAATATAAAAGAAACACTACCTGTTTTTAAATTCAAGTCTCTTTCAAAGAAACACTTACTCACCCAAAAACCAAAAAAATACTGAATAATGAACCTTATAATTGTATATCTTAAAAGTTTTTCACAATTATATCACATAAATGTTAAAACCAAAAACCCAAACTAACTTTTTATTTTTTAAACTCACTACCTAACAGAATACTCCATTTTACTGAATTTAAACAAAGCATGCAACCATTGACCTGTTTTGTAAAACTACTTGTGCTTTATAGTAATCAGTTTACATTAATGTTTTTTTATGATTTCCATTTTCTTAGTTAATCTTAATTAATTTTAAGCCCGCCCCTAAAGCATGCATAGTTAAGTGGCTTTGGCATGCTGCCTTATCTGTATTTTTTTGTCCTCTGTAAGTGTGCTCAAAAAAAATAAAAAAATTTAAAAAAAAAATTAAAAAAAAAAAATGGGAAACAACAATCCCAACCCCAAAAAAAAACTAAAACAGCCCCCCACAACTTTCTTAGAAGCCTCCCCCAAAAGGTAAACCCCCGTGCAACCCCAAAATTAAATCAAAACACCCATGCCACATCCCAAGCCCCCCCCACTACATTACAAACTTCCCCCCCACAACAACCCATAGTTCCTTACAGGTCTCCCCCTTTCCCAACCCCAATTACTTTTCCCCGACCACAGTCTTTTGAAAAGAAGTTGAAGGGGTTGGGATACAAACAGATGGAATCAAAAAAGTATGAGGAGTGGCACGAAAGATCAAAAAAAGACATCCCCAGCAAATAGCACTCACAGAACAAAACTCACCAGAATAATAACAGATTCAATCTTTCCCTCCCGGGTATCAAATTTCAGGAAAAACAGAGGGAGGAGAGGGGGGGGGTTCCCCTTGCTATTAAAAACCAGTGGGGTTTTTGAGAAAAGGAAAGGAATGGAGGGGAAAGGGGAAAAAGGGGCTACTTAGTAGAAAAAATCCGTCTGAGGGACAAAGGTGATAATTGCAGTAATGAAACCCCCCACGAACTGCAGAGGCCCAAAAGAAGAATCGATGAGAGCAACAGAGCAAATAAAAACATACCCCAGGTGGCCAGGAGAGCACACATGGGGGGGGCAAAGTTTCAGTTATGGGGGATTTCAAACACAAGGAGATTGATGGGAAAAACCGGGGGCCCCCTGGGGGTCCCCCAAACATGGGGCCCCGTGAGGTTGGTACGGAGAACCCCATGCTTTTAACTGTTAGAGACACTACCCGAGAGGAGGAGAGGATAACCAGAAGGTTTGGGCCTTTATTCACCATGAGTAGTTCGGACATAGGGTTATGTATGAAAAGGCCCCCGGGGGCTAGTGTCATGTGGTTCTGTGCTTCGACTACATAGTTGAGCTCCAAATGGAGAGAGTAGCAGGAATAGGCTGGGAAAAACCAAACTACAAAAGGGGGAACTACTCAGGCATGAGGAACTTCTTCAAGACATTCAGTGGGAGAGGGAAACTGACAGGAAAACCGTACAGAAATGATGGACTATGTAGCAAAAAAAATGCAAGGAGGCAGAGGAGAGGTTTGTTCCCAAGGGAAACAGAAATAATGGGAAGAACAGAAACGAGTCCTTGGTTCACCCAAAGGTGTAGGGAGGCAAAAACTAGGTGTAATAAGAATGGAAAAGGTACAGAAGAAAAGAGAACTCAGGAAAATAAAGAAATCAGCCAAAGAGCCAGAAACGAATATGCACAGATAAGAAGGGAGGCTCAGAGACAATATGAAAATGACATAGCATCAAAAGTAAAGACTGACCCGAAGCTGTTGTACAGCCACATCAGGAGAAAACAACAGTCAAGGGGACCAGGTAATCAGACTGAGGAAGGGTGATGGGGAATTCACAAGAAACGACCGAGAGGTATGTCAGGAGCTCAACACAAGATTTAAAGAGGTATTTACAGTGGAAACCAGTAGGACTCCAAGAAATCAGAACAGGGGGGCACACCAGCAAGTGCTGGATGAGGTACATATAACCAAGGAGGAGTGTGAAGAAGCTGCTATGCGAACTTGACACCTCAAAGGCGGTGGGACCAGACAACATCTCTCCATGGGTCCTTAAAGAGGGAGCAGAGATATTGTGTGAGCCATTAACAAAGATCTTCAACACATCATTTGAAACTGGGCAACTCCCTGAGGTATGGAAAATGGCAAATGTAGTCCCAATTTTTAAAAAGGGAGACAGACATGAGGCACTAAACTACAGACCTGTATCTCTAACGTGTATAGTATGCAAGGTCATGGAGAAGATCATCAGGAGGAGAGTGGTGGGGCACCTGGAAAGAAACAAGTGTATAATTGACAACCAGCACGGTTTCAGGAAGGAAAATCCTGTGTCACAAACCTACTAGAGTTTTATGACAAGGTGACAGAAGTAAGACAAGAGAGAGAGGGGTGGATCGACTGCGTATTTTTGGACTGCAAGAAGGCTTTCGACACAGTTCCTCACAAGAGGTTACTGCAAAAGCTAGAGGACCAGGCACACATAACAGGAAAGGCACTGCAATGGATCAGAGAATATCTGACAGGGAGGAAACAACGAGTCATGGTACGCGACGAGGTGTCAGAGTGGGCGCCTGTGACAAGCGGGGTTCCACAGGGGTCAGTCCTAGGACCTGTGCTGTTCTTGGTATACGTGAACGACATAACGGAAGGGATAGACTCAGAAGTGTCCTTGTTTGCAGACGATGTGAAGTTAATGAGAAGAATCGAATCGGACGAGGATCAGGCAGGACTACAAAGAGATCTGGACAGGCTACAAGCCTGGTCCAGCAACTGGCTCCTAGAATTTAACCCTGCCCAAAAGCAAAGTCATGAGATTGGGGAAGGGCAAAGAAGACGCAGACACAATATAGTTTAGATGGCCAAAGACTGCAAACCTCACTAAAGGAAAAGATCTGGGGGTGAGTATAACACCGAGCATATCTCCTGAGGCGCACATCAATCAGATAACTGCTGCAGCATACGGGCGCCTGGCAAACCTACGGATAGCGTTCCGATACCTCAGTAAGGATTCGTTTAAGACTCTGTACACCATCTACGTCAGGCCCATACTGGAGTATGCAGCACCAGTTTGGAATCCACACCTAGTCAAGCACGTCAAGAAATTAGAGAAAGTGCAAAGGTTTGCAACAAGACTAGTCCCAGAGCTACGGGGATTGTCCTATGAAGAAAGGTTGAGGGAAATCGGCCTGACGACACTGGAGGCCAGGAGGGTCGGGGGAGACATGATAACGACATATAAAATACTGGGGCGGAATAGACGAGGTGGACAAAGACGGGATGTTCCAGAGATGGGCACAGACACAAGAGGTCACAATTGGAAGTTGAAGACTCGATGAATCAAAGGGATGTTAGGAAGTATTCTTCAGTCATAGAGTAGTCAGGCCATGGAATAGCCTAGAAAGTGATGTGGTGGAGGCAGGAAACCCATACATAGTTTTAAAGGCGAGGTATGATAGAGCTCATTGGGGCAGGGAGAAAAGAGGACCCCTAGTAGCAATCAGCGAAGAGAGGCGGGGCCAGGAGCTGTGACTCGACCCCTGCAACCACAAATAGGTGAGTACAAATAGGTGAGTACACCAACACCCACACACACACACCCTCACACACACCCACACACACACCCTCACACACACCCACACACACACACCCACACACACACACACACCCACACACCCACACACGCACACACACACCCACCACGCACACACACACACACACACACACACACGCACACACACAACCCTCACACACACCCGCACACACACCCTACACACACCCACACACACGCACGCACACACACACCCCACACACACACACACACACACACACACACACACACACACACACACACACACATGCACCCCATGCACACATGTGGTAATGCTTTATTTACAGCTAGCAAAGTCAGGGTATTTCTCCAGAATGGTCTGCAATATACCACTGTGGATAAAATACTTAGCCATTTCTTGAACACTTCTGAGTGAGTTGTTTCTAAATTCATTAGTTTTATCACACTCCAGTACATAATGACGCAATGTGTGACAATAGTCCATCTGGCAAAGTTTACATTTCTTTTGGTCTACATCTGGTGGTGGTGATTTAACCTGCCAAAGATACTTGTAACCCAGCCGGACCCGGGCAGTAGTGACATCCAAGGTCTGCTTATTTTTTTGGATGCACCATAGACATTGGCTCCTCCTGAATGATGGAATGATGATAGATGGACTGAACTTGTGTCAATTCCCAAGTCTTAAGTCAATAAAGTTCATTTGAATTTTCTTTTCGTATTATTGTTCTCAAACTGCTAAATGACAACCAAGATTGAAATCTACCCCCTTTGAAAGCATACAGCTTAGCCAATTTATCAGTTCTATCATGCATCTGAAGACCAGTGTGAGATGGAATCCACAGCATGTGCACTCTGACTCCCCTGTCCACAATCTTTTCCATATCTATGTCTGGCTTCTGACACAAGCATGCCACAATTTATACTTAATGAGTTGAGAGCATTTATGGATGACAGAGAAAACAGTTACAATTAAAGTGTCAACCTTAGATACATGACACATTTGAGTGCAAGGAGTATGGCAAACAGTTCTGTTTGAAGGGTAGAGGCCCAGTTATTGATGCGTGCTCCAATTTCTTTATGAGAGCCATCACTCTGTGTGACAACAGCAGCACTACCAGCTGCACCAGTGGACTGGTGAACAAAAACCATCGACGTAAATAATTTGTGAAGATTGTTCTGTGTGACTAAGTTATCAATACAGCTTAAGGCAACATGTTTGGCTTCAAGACGAAGCTTTGGTTGTGATTTAAGAAGAGTTTTTGGGGGGAAATGGAGGAATGGTAGTTTGGAATGGGGTAATATCCCATGGAGCAGGAAATGTCTCTGTTGTCCCAAATTGATATAGATCATGTAGCTGGTTCCATGCGGAGGTCGGTTCCGTTTTTTCGATCCATCTGGAAGGATGTTCACCAGTGCTGAGAAAGTTTGGAGGGCTTCTGTGCAGGGGTTTTGAATGGGCTAGCCTAAGCATATTGACCCCAATAAGGATATTTCTTTCAGTAACACGATCTCTAATGCTTTGGAATTTAAGTTTTTTCCGCAAAATTTAAAACTTTGGCAGTAAAGAGGGCATCCTAGGATGAAACCTCATTGCTTCGTTTTGCATTTTTCCAGCCCTCCAAGCTTCCAGTCAGACACGAGTGCAAGTAGTGGGGCTGCATAATCAACCAATGATCTAATATAAGCAAGATACATCATTTTCACAATTTTAACATTAGCACCATACCTGGGATGAAAACCTGCCACAACTCTAAGTGCTCTCAGCCTTTCTTTGTATTGGCGACAAAGTCTCGTTACAACAGGTCCAAGTAGTGGAACCTCAAAGCCTAGATACCTGTATCTGCTTACATATTCTAGAAGAGACCCATCATGCAACTGGATCTGACGAACTGTGCCTCTCTGACGAGGAGAACGCCTGTTGAGTATCTTTGTTTTATCCCCTGAGATTATTAACCCCAGGTCCTGACACGAGGCTAAAACATGATTAAGAATGTTTTGGGTGTTGGAGAATCCGGTAGTGTGAATCATTATGTCATCAGCAAAACTAATCATATAATGATGGGGCTGGCTAGGCTGGTAGTAAATAGAGATAATATTTATCATTATTAAGACTGGAGATGAAGCCGTCATTGGCCTTTATAACCCCCAACAACAACAAGAAAACGACACGTTAGAGATCAGGTTAAAAAGGTGAAGGTTATTTAAGTAATACTTCTCTAGTGTACCTCTGGTGGGTTATTTTTAGGTGCTGGTGAAGAACTCTTGATCCAAGGAGCGTGAAGTACCCTCCACTTCCTTGGATGAAGGGTAGGAGGCCAAATATCGCATCATGTGAGCATCATCCATGCTTCTGCTGCAGTAATAATAATAATAATAATAATAATAATAATAATAATAATAATAATAATAATAATAATATATTTACTACAAGCACATGTAAAAGGTTTTCCCAGTACGTACAAGGTAACCATCATGTAAAAGGGTTATCCCATACATTACGGTATACCAGTACATTAAAGGGTATACCGTCCCATGTACAGGTATCCCAAACATGTACAAGGTTACCAGTACTGTACAAGGTTACCGTACTGTAAAAGGGTAAAGACATGTACAAGGTTACCAGTACATGTACAAGGTATCCCCAGACATGTACAAGGTATCCATACGTACAAGGTATCCAGTACTGTACAAGGATACCAGTACATGTACAAGGTAACCAGTACATTACAGGAAAACCAGTACATGTAAAAGGTATAAAAGTACATTCCAAAGGGTATCAAGTACTGTAAAAGGTATACCAGTAAAAGAAAAGGTATACCAGTACATTACAAGGTATACCAGACTGTACAAGATCCCCATACTGTACAAGGATACCAGACTTACAAGGTATACCAGTACTGTACAGGTATACCAGAATTAAAAGGGTAACAATACATGTAAAAGGTAAAAAGACATGTACAAGGTATAAAAAATACATTAAAAAGGTATACCAGTACATGTAAAAGTATACCAGACATGTACAAGGTATACCAGTACATGTACAAGGTATACCAGTACTGTAAAAGGTTACAGTCTGTAAAAAGGTATACCTACATGTAAAAAGGTAAAACCATACATGTACAAGGTATACCATACATTAAAAGGTAACAAGAAAATGAAAAGGTATACCAGTACATGTACAATATACCAGTCATTACAAGGTATCCCATACATGTACAAGGTATACCATACTGTAAAAGGGGATACCAGAAAACATGTAAAAGGATACCATCATGTACAAGGTATACCAGTACATGTAAAAGGGTTACCAGTACATGTACGGGGTATCAATACATTACAGTATACAAGTACATGTACAAGGTATACCATTCATGTAAAAGGGTATACCATACATGTACAAGGTATCCCAGACATTACAAGGATAAAAGTACTTACAAGGTATAAAGTACATGTCAAGGATCCCAGTACATGTCAGGATCCCCAGTACATGTAAAAGGATACAAGTACATTTACAAGGTATACCAGTCTGTCAGGAATACCATAATGTAAAAGGTAACCCATACATGTACAAGGTAAAACCAGCATGTCAAGGTATAAAAGTACTGTAAAAGGTTATAAAGTCTTTAAAAGGGAAAATACCAGTACTGACAAGGTATACCAGTAATGTACAAGGATACCAACTTTTCAAGGTAAAACAAGACATGTAAAAGGGTATCAAGTACATGTACAAGGAATACCAGTACATGTACAAGGATACCGAAATGTACAAGGATACCAACATTACAGGATACAATACATGCAAGGTACAAAATACTGACAAGGTATACGAAAAATGACAAGGTATACCAGTACATGTACAAGGAAATACAAGTACATGTACAAGGTTACAATAATGTACAAGGTATACCTACATTAAAGGTAACAAGAAATGTAAAAAGGTATAAAAGTACATGTAAAAAGGTATCCATAATGAAAAGGGTATACCGACATTAAAAAGGTATAAAGTACAGGAAAAGGTATACCAGTACATGTCAAGGAATACCATAAAAGTACAAGTATCCCGTACGTCAAGGTATCCATACATGTAAAAAGATACAATACATGTACAAGGTATAAAAGTTATTAAAAGGTAACGAGACATGACAAGGTATCCCCAGTACATGTAAAAGGTATACAAGTACTGTAAAAGGGTATACCAGTACATGTAAAAGGGTAACAAGTACATTAAAAGGTATACCAGCACTGTACAAGGTTACCAAAAAATGTAAAAGGGTTACCAGTACAGTACAAGTTACATACAGTGGCCCCCGTTTAAACGATCACCCCAAATGCGCCCAAATTATTAATTTATTTATGTAAGTGGTTTTCTAGTGTAGTTTGGGGGTCTGAAATGGACTAATTACTTCACAATATTGCTTTGGGAAAAAAATTTGGGCAGTATGGGGACCTGAAAAAAACTATGGAATGAAAAAAGTTCTTTAAACCGGGGGCCCCTGTACAAGGTATAACCCCAAAATTTCAAGTAAAAGTAAAAGGTAACCATACATGTACAATTACAAGTACATGGAACACAAAAAAGGGGATCAATACCGACAGGTTTGGTAGGTAAAACACAAAGCAACAGTTAGGGAACTTTATCCCAAACTTTCGCCTACACATAGGCTTCTTTTATCGAATACAGAAAGTAGGCAGGAATAGAGAGTGTAAAACTGTAAAACTCCATCACCCTTTATCGTGAATTTGGGGTCAGTCCCTCGGCCCCGGGGAAGTTCAGTTCCATAGTCAGGAACATCTGAAGATCAAGCGACAGGCGAGACTTACATCTGTCGGAAGGAGAAGTGCAGAGTAGTATTGTAGTGAGAAGTACCCCTGAGGGGGTCAGGGCCCTCTCAGATCCAACAGTTCTCACTTGAAAGGGTTGTCTAAGGCGTTTTCTGTACCAAGAGGCCATGTGTTGCAGTGTCTGACAAGATGAATATAAAAAATGGTATACAATACCGACAGGTTGGTAGGTAAGACACATAGGCAACAGTTAGGCAACTTTATTCCGAAACTTTATATCACTCTCTCATATACCCTTACCTCACCTATGGTATTTGTGCTTGGGGATCTACCATGGCTAATCACCTTAAACCTTTAATAACCCAACAAAAAGCGGCGGTGCAGATGATCACAAACTCCTGTGCCAGACAACACACCACGAGTCTTCAAAACCTTGAACTTACTTAACATACAAAATATACACACTTATTACTGTGCCTACTATATATACAGAACATTAAACTCCAATATCAACCCTCCACTCAAACTTCTAGACACCTTCAACAGAACACACAGGCATAACACGAGGCACAAAACACTTATTGACATCCCTCGTGTCCGTCTCACACTATGCAAGAATGCAATGCACATAAAGGGCCCGAAGATCTGGAACTGTTTGCCTGAAACAACAAAAGGTCCCATACCCACAAATTAATTTAGGACTATACAGTGGATCCCTGCGAATTCGTGGTTCTGAATTTGCAGCTTCAGTAATTTGTGGAGTTTTCCTTACCTAACTAATAATTTTTGCAGAAATCCCCACAAATTTGTGGAATTTTTTTTGGCTTTTTTCATGCCAATATATAATTTTTTATGCATTTTAATACTAAACATTAAGAAAGATATAATTTAATAATTTTATAACATAAATATTAATGTAAATTCAGCAAAATTTTCATATAGTATGTTAAATATAATACTGTATACAGTGGATCCCAGGCATTCGATGGCATCGGTATACATTAAATCCGGTATTCGATACATTTTATCGCAAAAATTTTGCCTTGCCATTCGTTAAAAAACCCGCTACACGCAATTCGTCCGAGATGCGTTCACATGTGGCCTGAACTGCCCCGTGTGTGCCAGTGTTTACAAGCCAGCCAGTGTGCTCGCATCGAAGTATACATTCGGTACATTCCGTATTATCGGTGTTTTTGGTGCTTGTTTCTGCAAAATAAGTCACCATGGGCCCCAAGAAAGCTTCTAGTGCCAACCCTGTGGTAAAAAGGGTGAGAATTAGTATGGAAATTAAGAAAAATTTTGAAGGGTTTGGGGCTAACCCTGAGAAGCCTATGCCAGTTGTAAAATCCATTGTGCTTAATTAAAAAATTAAGGAAATGTGTGCAAAGTGGGTTGAACTGCAAACCTTTATGGATGAAAATCACCCTAACACATCTATTGCAAGCTGTGCTGGTGACTATTATAATGACAATGTTATGGCCCATTTTAGACAAATCTTAAAGGAACGGGAGGTACAGACCTCTATGGACAGATATGTTGTGCAACAGAGGTCCAGTGACTCTCAAGCTGGTCCTAGTGGCATTAAAAGAAGGGAAGTAACCCCGGAAAAGGACTTACTATCTCAACTCCTAATGGAGGGGGATTCCCCTTCTAAACAATAAGTTCGACACTCTCCCCTCCTCCCATCCCATCAATCATCACCAGATCTTCATTAAAGGTAAGTGTCATGTATTCTATTGTTAGTAGAGTACTACAAACTGTGCATACCTTCTTCAGTTTGTGTGCATTAAACTTAATATTTCATGTGGTAAATTTTTTTTTTCATACTTTTGGGTGTCTTGCACGGATTAATTTGATTTCCATTATTTCTTATGGGGAAAATTAATTCGCCTTCTGATAATTTTTGGCATATGATGAGCTCTCAGGAACGGATTAATATCGTATACCGGGGGTCCACTGTACCTTCAATTGTTATCGTTCCTTATTGGTGAGTACCCATACATTTAACTTTACTTTTTCTAAATTAATTTGTTACCATACATTTACTGTACATATACCAAAGAAAATGGGCTTGTATGAATTACAGCACATATGGGGGTAACATCGGTATTTTACATTCTAGCACTGCAGGAGATATAGCAGTACAGTATTGTATACAGGTTTATCATTACTTTTTTTTTTTAAGGGTGATGTATGAAGCTGAGTTTGAAATTAAAGTGTTTTGAGGGCATATTTTGGGTTTAAACCGTAAAAGTAATCATTTATAAGCATTTTTTTAACCGCGTTCAGAATTCGTGGTTTTTTCCAAATTCGCATTTGGTCTTGGAACATAACCCCTGTTAATTTTGGGGGACTACTGTACTCAAAAATAATCTCATCTCTCATTAACAACCATACCTACACTATGCTAAACTCTAACCCTTAACTATTACAAGTCATTATTACAAACTTAAAAATGTATGTTTGTATCATTAATTGTACTACCTCATGTTAACAATAGAGTAAAATATTGAATATTTGTATTCTACCACTCTTCACCTGTCTAGAGTTAAGTACTAGTCTGTAAGTACAGTGGACCCTCGACTAACGCTATTAATCCATTCCTGAGAGCTCATCGCTAGTCAAAATTATCGTTAGTCAAGTTAATTTTCCCCATAAGAAATAATGGAAATCAAATTAATCCGTGTAGGACACCCCAAAGTATGAAAAAAAAATTGTTTTTACCACATGAAATATTAATTTTAATACACACAAACTGAAGAAGACATGCACAGTTACATGACACTTACCTTTATTGAAGATCTGGTGATGATTGATGGGATGGGAGGAGGGGAGAGTGTTGATGGTCTTAGTGTTTAGAAGGGGAATCCCCTTCCACTAGGACTTGAGGTGGCAAGTCCTTTTCCGGGGTTACTTCCCTTCCCTTTAAATCTCTCAAACCAACCTTTGCTGGCCTTAAATTCACTCACATCACCACTAGTTGCTGGCATTTTTTTAATTAAATCGTCATGCAACTTCCTAGCCTTTTCACATGTGATCGCTTGAGAGATGCTATCTCCTGCTATCTGTTTTTCGTTTATCCACACCAATAACAGTCTCTCAACATCTTCGAGTACTTGCGATCTCAGTTTCGAAAACATAGTTGCACCTTTGGCAAGAACAGCTTCCTTGATTGCCGTTTTCTTGCCCACAATAGTGCTGATGGTTAATTGGGGTTTTGTGTACAACCTGGCCAGCTCGGAGACACGCACTCCACTTTCATACTTAGCAATGATCTCTTTCTTCATATCCATAGCAATTCTCACCCTTTTTGCTGTAGGGTTGGCACTAGAAGCTTTCTTGGGGCCCATGGTGACTTATTTTACAGGTGCAATCACTAAAAAGGCTGTGATAATATGAAATGTTCCGATTGTATGTTTGGATGGGACCGCGGTGGCTGGCTGGCTTGTAAACACTGGCCAGAAGTGGACGTGTCTCAGACGGAACGAATAGTGTTGGTCGAGTTTTTTAGCGCTAGTCGAGGCAAAATTTTTGCGTTAAAATGTATCGCTAGTAGGATTTATCATTAATCGATGCCATCGTTGGTCGAGGGTCCACTGTATTATGTTAAGTCTGCCCAAAATGCCTTGGCATGATAATGGCAAAGAAATAAAATTTCATTTTATTTATTTTTATAAGAAATCTACTAGCATGTCTAGGCATTTTGGGAAGTACCTTAAAGCGAAGTATGCCTCTACTGTTACTCCTTTATGTATAATGTTTATTTTATTTTATATTTAAATTTAGAGGAAAATGTGGCACGCCATTTGAAGTTTGGCCTTTGCTTGATGGCCAGCCTATGGGCCAGGTGTCTGTCAGTTCTCTGTGCGTATGTGGCCCATACCTTAGTTATGTATTAATATTTTTTTTTTTATTTCATCAGCTTGTCATGTTTCTGGATGCTAACATGAAATCCAAGATGAATGTGAGTGATGCTGCAAGTGTCAAGAAGAAGTTTAAGCGTGAGAGTATTGGCATTATGCAAAAAATTGAAATATTAGATAATCTTAAAAGAGGAGCACGTGTGGTGGACATGGCACGAGCCCATGGTCTGAACGAAGCATCGATTCGTACAATTAAAAAAAGAGAAGATGAGATACGAACTTGTTTAGTGAGCAACCCTCGTTGTGCCCTCCTGAAAAGAATGACACATCGATCAGAGCAGCTAAACAAGACAGAAAAGTTATTAATTGACTGGATTGAGGAGAAAACCAAGTTAGGGACACAACTTACTTTCATCACAGTAAGGGAAAAAGCCTTAGAGTTATACAAGACAGTGTGCGAGGAGGCAGGAAGACCCAAAAAAGATTGCTTGTTCAGTTCCGGCTGGTTCCACAACTTTAAATTGCGCAATCACCTCCATGGTATTAAATATGGAGATGCATCTGCCAGTCGTGCACTGTCGGAGATGGTTTCCAAGCATGGGTACAAGCTAGCTCAGCCAAGTAGAGTCACATTCATTGACATGCACCAACGCTCAGGATTTAAGGTAAAATATTTTTATGATTTGTTAAATGTATTGTGTATCCAGAGTACTAGTATGTAGGGTATCCAGAGTACTAATGTATAGGGTGACTGTATCTGGAGTACTAGTATGTAGGGTGCTTGTATCTAGTGTACTAGTATGTAGGGTGACTGTGTATCCAGAGTATTAGTATGTAGGGTGACTGTATCCAGATTACTAGTATGTAAGTATCTGGAGTACTAATATAGTATAGGGTGATTGTGTCTGGAGTACTAGTAAGTAGGGTGCTTGTATCTGGTGTACTAGTATGTAGATTGACTGTATCCAGTTTACTAGTATGTAGCATGACTATATCCAGAGTACTAGTATGTAGGGTGATTGCATCTGGAGGAAATGTAATTTTCACATACTTAGCTGATGCTGGGATATGTTAGGGAGAGAAGGTGTTTTAACAATAGCTTTGAAGATGCTGACCGAGATGGTGGTTCTGGAGATTTCCAGCAGAGAGTTCCCGATTTTGGGCTCTTTTATGTACATTGTACAGTTATATCCCACCCTATGTCATTAACCCTTTCAGGGTCCGTCCCGTACATCTACGGCTTCATGTTGAGTGTCCAAACTGTAGATCTACGCCAAAATTCTAGCGCTGTCAAATTTAGCGCGAAAGCGCTCATAGGCCTACATGTGAGAGAACGGGTCTGCGTGGTGGGTGTGCACCATAAACAAAAAATCTAGGCGCCTGCATAGCATTGTGGGAATGCCAGCTCAATTACCCTTGTTCACCATGCCTCGTCGCAAGTCAGCTCTCACTCCCCGGAAAATTGGGACTCTCCTCTTCCTATCTGATAATTCTGACACTGATGGAAGTGGAAATGAAGACGAATTCTATGGCTTTGATCAGTTAGTGACCGAAAGGAATGACCAGGATATCGATAATAGTGCAGAAAACCCTGACGATCCTCAACCTTCTACCTCTGGTGTGGGCACTCGTGACTCACGGTCGGTTGTGCCTCAACGCAAGAGAAAACTAATATTTTCGCGTGGCCAGGCCTCTGACTTCAGTAATGATGATGATAGTGACGTGGATTGTGATTTTATTGCGCTTGACGATCATTCGAGTAGTGATAGTGAGGAATCATATTCACCAGTGAAGCGTCGGTATGTACGCCGCCGCATGCGCTCGGGTAGTGTACCCTATGCTGTGCCCAGGGGACGGAGTACATCCCGGAGTACATCCTGTGGCCCTACACCAGATTTAGATAGTGATAGTGAGGATGATGTGGCTACGCTTGGCATGGATAGACCACAGGCATCAGTAGATAGTGGTAGTGGTGATGGTAGTGGCACCGCCATGCGTGACTCACCAGCCCAGGCTGGGACCCACGCTGCTGACTCGTCAGTTCAAGGACAAAGCGGAGCGTCAGCCACCAGCCCACCACAACCACGACCACCCGCACAACCAGCCTATGATGTCCAGTATCCACCAGCAAACCATATCTGGGATTGGGAGCAAAATCCCAATTTTGTTCCCAAGCCCCACCACTTTGATGACTCTCAAAGTGGAATTCTACCTACTTGTCCCCTTGGAACCACGGCCAATGAACTGGAATTCTTTGAATTATTCTTTGACCAGCCATTGATGGAAACTATTGTCAGGGAAAGTAACAAGTATTTTGAGTACACCATGGCAAATACGATCATATTACCACAGTCAAGACTACACCGGTGGAAAGAGACGACTGTTGCAGAAATGTATTTGCTTTTTGCAACAATAATGCTTATGCCTCATGTCTATAAGCATAATATAAAAGCATACTGGTCCACAGATCCGCTAATTTCTACCCCGGTCTTCAGTGAAATCATCCCAGTGAACAGGTTTATCTTACTGTTATGTATGTTGCACTTCTCTGACAAAACCAGGCCTGACAGAAATGACAGGTTATACAAGATAAGAAAAGTTTTTATGTATCTGAAACAAAAGTTCAACATGTACTTTTATCCATTCAAGAATCTTGTAATTGACGCGTCTTTGATTTTGTTCAAAGGTAGACTGTCATTCAAGCAGTATATACCGAGCAAGAGGAACCGCTTTGGTATAAAACTGTTTGTACTCTGTGACTGTGACAGTGGCCTGGTGTTGGATATTGTTGTATAAACAGGAAGTAAAACATTGAAAGATACCAAGATGTTATTGGGTATCTCAGGTGATGTAGTGAGAAACATGATGGCACCTTATCTTGGTAAGGGGCATACATTATATACCAATAACTGGTACACAAGCCCATTACTCAGTGATTTCATGCGAGTGAGCAAGACAGATGTGTGTGGCACAGTGCGTTCTAATCGTAAACATATGCCCAGGCTCAACGCAGGTGCTTGTGGTGATGACGTGCAGGTGTTTACTGCCAATGACATCATGGCATTATGGTGGCATGACAATCGAGATGTCACATTGTTGACAACCATTCACCGTAATGAAATGTAAGACAGTGGCAAAGTTGATCGAGTGACTAATGAACGTATTCGAAAACCAGTGACAGTGATTGATTATACACAAAACATGCGCTTGGTTGACAAGTGTGACATGCAGATTGGTTTTGTTGATTGTGTTCGTAAGAGTTACAAGTGGTACATGAAACTTTTCTCCCATCTCATGGACATTTCAATGCTCAATGCATATAATATGTACCAAATAAAGACTGGCAACAGACCACCGTATGGTGAATTTTGTTTGTCTGTTGTCAGACAACTCATAATGAAGTACCAGGTAACAACACCTGCTATACAACAAGGTCCTCGAATTACTCAGGATATACCCAAGCGTTTGAGGAGGGAAGGTGATCATTTCATAATACAGCTTCCTTAACTCAGAAGAAATTTGCTCAGAAGAGATGCATTGTCTGTGCACAAACAAAACGACGGCAACAAAGATGCAAAGACACTCGGTTTATGTGTGAGGAATGTAAGGTGCCTCTGTGCATGGTGCCTTGTTTCAAGGAGTTCCACAAGCTCCAGCAGTTCTAAAACCATGTCCAGTGATTGTAAATATGTAAATATATGATAGAACATTAGTATTATACAATATTTGTGCATGTTTATTGTAATAAACAACAGTGGTAAACAATAATATGATAATAACTTTAGTGCGGTTATTATGTTCAATACAGTGAGTTTATATATATACATTATATACAATATTGGTCTCTCAGGCCCCAAATGTTAGTAGGAATAGAAAAAAATTAAAAAAGAAAAGAAAAAACTACAAAAACCGCTAAATAATGTAATGCGCGTATGTGGAAATCGTCGATGTTGCCGCCACCACATCATTTTGGACAAACTTCTTGGCGCTGTATCTCGGTAAGTACTGATCAGAAATTTTTTTTTTTTGTCTTATTACCTTCACAAAAATATGCTCTTTAATTCTGTAAGAAAAAATAATTTTTTTTTTTTTCAAAATTTCTTGGACACTGGAGCACCACTTCAGATTTTGGCCTTGGACCCTGAAGGGGTTAATTGGTTCCAAGAACCATGATATAACCTATTTTTTGATGTAAACCAGATATAATGCCTTAAAATGCCATAAAATGTCAAACAATGTAAAACTAGCATAAATAACTCGGGAAGGAATATAAATACTGCTAGGCATCATAGAACACTAAAATCACATTTTCCTCATTTTTTAAAGAATAGTGAACACAGTTGAAAAATTATGTTACTTACATTGTGATCTGCCTTTAACCCTTAAACGGTCTAAATGTATATATACTGTACATTCATATCGCCGAGGTCGCTAACTTCGCGAGAGCGTAATTCCATCAGTTTTCCATCAAATTTCGATCTTTTGGTGTCATTATAATTGGGAAAAGATTCTCTATCATTTCATAAGAATAATTTTTTTTTTTTTTAAATTTTGCGACACCAGGAGACACCTCAGGATTGGGGGTTGCGACAGTCAAGGGGTTAAGGACACAACCTCATCAATAAGACCACTAGATACTAGAGTACCACAGGGAAGTGTCCTTGGTCCCTTGCTCTTCCTCTTATACATCAATGATCTACCTAGTTTCACAACACCTTAAGCCTATTCTCTTTGCTGATGATACAACATATGTCATCTCCCACTCTAATCTTGCCTCACTTAACATTATTGTTAATGAGGAACTAGTAAAAATGACTTATGCAACACATGGGAATCAGTCCCTCAACCTGGAATTGAACACATCGATTCCAGGTTGAGGGACTGATTACCTCAAACTTCTCCTCTCCTTACCCATTTCTACTTTGTATTGGACTGATGAAGCCACTGTGTGGCGAAACGTTTCTTCAATAAAGATTCCCATGTGTTGCATAAGTGTCTCAATTCTTCAACTTGTCGGTTTTCTAAACCATTCATCACAACTAGTAAAAATATTGACCTGGATGACTGCTAATGAACTTACACTTAATACTGACAAAACCTTCTACATTCTTTTTTTTTTTTTTTTTTTTTTTTTTTTTTTTTTTTTTTTTTTTTATTCGCCGGTATTCTCCCGGCCCGGGTCTTTTCCAAGTAGTGGTGACCCGGCCTTGGCTCCCTATCTGGGGAGTGTCTCGAGACTTAAGTCTCCCATGGGAGGAGGTACAAGTACCTCCTCATCTTTGGGACCAAGTGTCCCCAGGCCTAGCCACATTCCCCGCCCTCACGGGGCTCGTAGGAAGAAGCTAGATCTCTGGTCTGCCATCTACCCCGCCTCAAAGGGGCTCGTGGGGATGGCAGTCTTATGAGCTGCAGATGGTAGCAAGCTCAGACCATGTCTTTCTACATTCTGTTTGAGAGCAGAGCAGACGCTGCCCAGCTGAACATAATGATTGACAGCTCTCCTATTGCTAGACATAATGATGGCAAATTCCTGAGTCTGCACCTTGACAGCAACCTGAAATTCAACACCCATATCCAACAAATAACAAAAAAGTATCCAAAACAGTTGGGATCCTCTCCAAGATACGTTACTACTTGCCACAATCGGCCCTGCTCACACTATACTATTCACTCATCTATCCCTACCTCACGTATGCTATTTGTGCCTGGGGATCAACAGCAGCAACTCACCTAAAGCCGAGAATAACCCAACAGGAAGCCGCAGTGAGAATTATCACGCAATCCAGTGCAAGACATCATACACCCTCACTCTTCAAAGACCTGAACCTACTCACCGTACAGAACAGTCACACCTACTATTGTGCAGTCTACATTTACAGAACCATAAACTCTAATTTTAACCCGGAACTAAAACAATTTCTTGATAGTTGCAGCAGGACTCATAGACATGACACCAGACACAAAAATCTCTATGACATTCCCCGTGTCTGGCTAAACCTATACAAAAACTGGATGTACATAAAAGTGCCTAGAATCTGGAACTCCCTGCCTGAAAACTCTAGAACCACAGACTCAACCACCTTTATTAAAACTACCGTTGAAAAAATCTCATCTCCACAGCACACCCCATCAGCTAATCAAATGAAAACCACCCAATTCTCATTTTTGTATCACGAACACATCCAAAACAATATAGACTTATCGTTTATCTGGAGTTTATCTGGAGAGAGTTCCGGGGGTCAACGCCCCCGCGGCCCGGTCTGTGACCAGGCCTCCTTAGGTCAGTGTCCCAGGATGCGACCCACACCAGTCGACTAACACCCAGGTACCCATTTTACTGATGGGGAACATAGACAACAGGTGGAAAGAAACACGTCCAATGTTTCTACTCTGGCTGGGAATCGAACCCAGGCCCTCACCGTGTGAAGCGAGAGCGTTAACCACCAGGCCACCAGAGCCCGCTATCTGTAATTTCCCCCATAATTTCCACCTACACCCACCCAAAGGACTGTAAACATACAATTAATCCAAAGTTTGTCTAAGATACTCCTCCAGTATGGCTTTAATAGAAATAATGTATCATGTCAAGACAAATCGATTCCCATTACTAAATCTGCCATTTGTACTAATATTAAATGATAGGAGTGAATGGAGACAAATGGTTTTTAATACTTGACGTGCTGTTGGAGTGTGAGCAAAGTAACATTTATGAAGGGATTCAGGGAAACCGGCAGGCCGGACTTGAGTCCTGGAGATGGGAAGTACAGTGCCTGCACTCTGAAGGAGGGGTGTTAATGTTGCACTTTAAAAACTGTAGTGTAAAGCACCCTTCTGGCAAGACAGTGATGGAGTGAATGATGGTGAAAGTTTTTCTTTTTCGGGCCACCCTGCCTTGGTAGGAATCGGCCAGTGTGATAATAAAAATAATAAAATAATAATTAAATGATTTGACTACCTAACTGTCTTAAACCTAATTATGTATGTACCTAACTGATAACATTCCTATTTAAGTACCTAATGATATGTTCAAATGTACTGCTCAAATATGACCTATATCAAAATAATGTAAGAATTAGTATTAGTCTGCCCAAAGTGCCTAGGCACGATAGTGGCCATCTTTGTAACATCTTTGTAACTTAAATCTTGTAACATGTAAACCACATATTGTAAACTTTACAGGGAAATAAGTAGGAGTGAATGGAGACGAATGGTATTTGGGACCTGATGAGCTGTTGGAGTGTGAGCAGGGTAATATTTAGTGAAGGGATTCAGGGAAATTGGTTATTTTTATAGACGGACTTGAGTCCTGGAAATGGGAAGTACAATGCCTGCACTCTAAAGGAGGGGCTCGGGATACTAGCAGTTTTGGAGGGATATGTTGTGTATCTTTATACGTATATACTTCTAAACTGTTGTATTCTGAGCTCCTCTGCAAAAACAGTGATTATGTGTGAGTGAGGTGAAAGTGTTGAATGACGATGAAAGTATTTTCTTTTTGGGGATCTTCTTTCTTTTTGGTCACCCTGCCTTGGTGGGAGACAGCCGACTTGTTAAAAAAAAAACAAGAAAAAATTGTGTAGTGAGTAGGTTTAGGTCTTTGAAGAGTGGGGGGGGGGGATTGTCTAGCAGTAGACTCTGTGATCATTCGTACTGTGGCTTTTTGTCAAGTTATTATTGGCTTAAGGTGATTTACTGTTGTGGATCCCCAGGGACAAATAGCATAGGTGAGGTAGGGGTAGATCAGTGAACAGTATATAATGTGAACAATGGTGTTTGTGGTACATGTTGTTGAATTTCAAGTTGCTGTCGAGTTGCAAACACAGAAATTTTCTCTCATTATGTTTAGCAATTAGAGTACAGTGGACCCCCGCATAACGATTACCTCCGAATGCGACCAATTATGTAAGTGTATTTATGTAAGTGTGTTTGTACGTGTATGTTTGGGGGTCTGAAATGGACTAATCTACTTCACAATATTCCTTATGGGAATAAATTCGGTCAGTACTGGCACCTGAACATACTACTGGAGTGAAAAAATATCGTTAACCGGGGGTCCACTGTATATTGTTAATCATAATGTTTATGTGTAAGTTTATTGGCAGTCGTCCAGGTTGATATTTTTATGAAGTTTTCATTAACAATAGTGTTGAGTGAGGCAAGATTAAGGTGGGAAATGACAAGTCATGTTGTCAGCAAGGAGACTAGGTCTAAGTAGTTGTGTTACATTATCTCCTCAAGGGAGGTTCTTTGATGCTGGTGAGGGGCTCTTGATCTAGGGAATTGGATCTGTGCTCCAGTTCCCTGCATTGAGCCTGAGTACCTTCCATCCATCCCTCCCACAGGTGCTGTACGATCCCCATGGGTTTAACGCTCCCCCATGATTATTAATAATACAGTGGACCCTCGAATTTCATCATCCCTTTTCTGTATGTAAAACTATGGTTATTCTCCATAAAATATATTTTTTGTTAATATTTTTTGGGTGTCTGGAATGGATTAATTAGATTTACATTATATCTTATGGGAAATATTAACAAAAAATACATTTTATAGGGAATAACTATAGTTTTATATACAGAAAAGGGATGATAAAATTCGAGGCTCCACTGTAATGTTGAGTTGCATTTGGAAGGTTGTTGATTTGTGAAAGATAAAGGACACTTCACTGTGTCCAGAAGTCTTGCTGCGGAGGTTGTGTCATTAATAGAAATGTATTGCTGTCTCGTAACCCTTTCAGGGTCAACAGGCCCTGTCAGAGACTTGTTCTCAGGGTCGGCCAAATTTCAAAAAAAAAAAAAAAATGATTTTTTTTCTTATGAAAAAATAGAGTTTATTTTTCTAAACATTATAGGCTAAACAAAATTTTTTTACCATCAATACTTACTGAGATATGGAGGCGTGAAGTTGACGAAAAAGGGGCACCATGTGGCAACATCGCTGACTGCCGTCACCCGGTATTCTTTTATTTACTTTCTTATGTACTAATTTCTATTATTTTTTAATTTATTTTTTTCCAAGTAAATTTTATGGCCTTTGAGACCAGTATGATCAGTATTTTGTAAGTTATTTCTTTTTCAATATTACACAATAAGGGCGTAAACACTGTTGTCATTGTTTTGTTTGCAAAAAAATATTTACACAAACAAACGATATGAAATGTTGTTTATTACTATTTTTCTATATTTTATATACACATATACAGTCACAGGGGATGTTTCTAGAAGTTCTGCAGCCTGTGGAACTCTTTGAAACATGGTGTCATGCACAGTGGTGTTTTACACTCCTCACACATAAAATGAGTGTCTCTGCGTTGTTGTGGGCATTTTCTTGTATGTGCACAGACATAACACCTCTTCTGAGCCTTTTTCTTGAAAGCAGTAGCAGGCAGTTTTACCAGGAAGTGATCACCATGCTTCAAACGAGAAGGAAGTTATTGAAAATTTGGTGGGCGGTCTATTGCAGGTGTTGTTCCTTGGTACTTGAATACTATTTGTCTGATGACAGACAAACAGAATTTGCCGTATGGTGGTTTCTTTCTGGTCCTCATCTTATACATATTATAAGCATTCAGCATGGAAATGTCCAGAAGATGGAAAAAGAGTTTTATGTACCACTTATAACTCTTGCGAACACAATCAGCAAACCCAATCTGCATGTCACATTTGTCCACTGAATGCATATTGAAGGTGTAATCAATCACAGCTGCAGGTTTTAGAATGGGTTCATTGCTCTCTCTATGCTGCCTGCCAGTGTCTGCCATTTCATTAGGGTGAACTGATGACAATAGTGTGACATCTTGTTTGTCATGCCACCGAAATGCCATGATATCATTGGCAACAAATGCCTGCACCTCACCTCTATGATTGCCAGCGTTAAACTTGGGCATATGTTTCCGATTTGCACACACTGTGCCACACACATCTGTCATGTTCACTCACAAAAAATCACTGAGTAAGGGGCTTGTGTACCAGTTATATGTATATAATATATGCCTCTTACCAAGGTATGGTTCTATCATTCTTCTAACCACATCACCAGAGATGCCCAATAACTTCCTGGTATTTTGCAATGTATAACTTCCAATGTACACAATAATATCCAATACCAGACCACTGTAACAATCACAAAACACAAACAACTTTATACCAAAGCATTTCCTCTTGCTTGGTATGTATTACTTGAAAGAGAGTCTTCCTTTGAACAGAATCAAAGACTTGTCAGTTACAAGCTTCCTGAAGGGATAAAAATACATATTGAATTTCTCTTTCAGATACACAAACACATGCCTAATCTTATATAACCTGTCATTTCTGTCAGGCCTGGTTTTGTCTGAGAAGTGAAGCATACGTAACATTAGCACAAATCGATCCACTGGCATTATATCACTGAAACCTGGGGTTGCAATCAGGCGGTCTGTTGACCAGTATGATTTCACTTTGTGCTTATACACATGTGGCATAAGCATTATTGTGGCAAAGAAAAGATGCATGTCAGCCACAGTTGCCTCCTTCCACTGGTGTAGATGTGATTTTGGTGAAAGTATTGTGTTTGCCATGGTGTACTCGTAGTATCTGTTTCTTTCCCTGACAATACTTTCCATCAGGGGTTCGTCAAAGAATAACTCGAAACATTCCAGTTCACTGGCATTGTTCCCAAGTGTACAGGATGGCCATATTCCACTTTGACTGTCATCAAACTGGTGGGGATTTGGAACAAAATTGACAGCTTCCTGCCAATCCCAGGTGCAGTCTGCTGGTGGGTACTGGACAATGACAGGTGGTTGTGGTTGTGGAGGCTGGTGTGGTGGGTGGGTGGGGGATGGTGGCCTTTGTTGTAGATCAGCTGAGGCAGCGGCGTGGGTGGCAGCATGGGCCACTGCTGGTGCCTCACGCCCGGCACTACCACCACCATGCACATTTTCCATCCCAACTGCAACAGTATCATCGTCATTTTCACTGTCAGTTCCTGTTGTACAGCCACGGGATGTACTCCGAGATGTACTCCTTCCCCTTGGAATAGCATATGGCACACTACCAGAGCGCATATATCGTCGTATATACTGACGCTTCACTGGGGAATATTCCACTTCACTATCACTACTGGAACTGTTTTCAAGAGCTTGTAGTTCATAATCACTATCACTATCATCACCAATGCTCACATCTGAGTCTGGGATTTGGGAAAATAGGAGTTTCCTCTTTGAGTCTGGTACAACTGAACGTGAACAAGATGGCCCAGCACCAGAGGTGGAAGGCTGAGGGTCGTCTGGGTTTTCCTCACTATTACCGATATTATGGTTATTAGTTTCCGTCAAAACCTCACCAAAACCTTGAAACTCATCTTCACTGGCACTTCCATCTGTATTAGAACTGTCACTGGGGAACAAAAGTGTCCCAGTTCCCTGAGGAGCGAGGCACTTCTTACCGCGAGGTATGGTGGACATTGTTTACTAAGATGGCGTTCCCACAATGCACCACTGGGTCCCAGATTTTTTTCTACCGCGGACACCCACCACACAGACCCATTCTCTCACATCTAGGCCTACCAGCCTTTTCCCGTGAGATTTGACAGCGCTAGAATTTATGCGTACTAGTACGTCAAAAACCCCTGCGCGTAAGCCGTACTAGTACGGCCGAAACCCTGAAAGGGTTAATAAGATAAGATTTGATATATGTAAGTGCATGGCCTCTTATACTGTAATGATCAAGTTTGTGGAGTAGGATGCTGTGGTCTACTGTGTCAAAAGCTTTCCTTAGGTCGATAAAGAGTCCTAGTGGATATTCATTTTTTTTGAGTGCTGTGTCAAGCTGGTCTAGCATTTTCATAATTGCGTTATTTGTGATTTTGTTTCTCCTGAAGCCAAACTGGTAAGGGTTGAGGATGCTTTGTGATGTTATGCCTCCAGCATAAAGGTAGGTATGAAGGAGTATAATCTCTTGTGCTTTAGTTTCTTGAAGATTTTGGATAGTACAGGCAAGTTTTATATTGGCCTATAGTTGTTTAGATTTGTTGGGTCTCCACCTTTGTGTATTGGTGTAATCGTTGCTAAAGAGTAATGTAATGGTGGTTGAGACAATATGAGCCACTCGCTTGAGCACTAGTAGTGGGACATGAGCTAGATTTCCTGATTTATTTTTTAGTGAATTAAGAATCGTGGGGTGACTTCAGTGGGCTCTGTTGGTGCAAGATAGAGGGATGTTGGGAAATTTCTGTCTACGTAAGCACTCGCTCAGGTATTTGTGCCTAGAATGTTGCTGGCTAGACTTGATCTTATGGTTGAGAAGTCATTTATCTTGTTAGCTGTATCTACAGGATGGAGTTGTAGTTCATTTAATAATAATAATAATAATACTAAACCCCATTCTATACAAAGGTTTAGTTATAGGTAATACATATTTTAAGAAAAAGAGGATAAATAAGTATACAAGATATGATGTAGGGCGAAATGACAGTAGTTTGTTGGATTATGTATTGGTAGATAAAAGACTGTTGAGTAGACTTCAGGATGTACATGTTTATAGAGGGGCCACAGATTTATCAGATCACTTTCTAGTTGTAGCTACACTGAGAGTAAAAGGTAGATGGGATACAAGGAGAATAGAAGCATCAGGGAAGAGAGAAGTGAAGGTTTATAAACTAAAGAGGAGGCAGTTAGGGTAAGATATAAACAGCTATTGGAGGATAGATGGGCTAATGAGAGCATAGGCAATGGGGTCGAAGAGGTATGGGTAGGTTTAAAAATTAGTGTTAGAGTGTTCAGCAGAAGTTTGTGGTTACAGGAAAGTGGGTGCAGGAGGGAAGAGGAGCGATTGGTGGAATGATGATGTAAAGAGAGTAGTAAGGGAGAAAAAGTTAGCATATGAGAAGTTTTTTACAAAGTAGAAGTGATGCAAGGAGGGAAGAGTATATGGAGAAAAAAAAGAGAGGTTAAGAGAGTGGTGAAGCAATGTAAAAAGAGAGCAAATGAGAGAGTGGGTGAGATGTTATCAACAAATTTTTGTTGAAAATAAGAAAAAGTTTTGGAGTGAGATTAACAAGTTAAGGAAGCCTAGAGAACAAATGGATTTGTCAGTTAAAATAGGAGAGGAGAGTTATTAAATGGAGAGTTAGAGGTTTTGGGGAAGATGGAGGGAATATTTTGAGGAATTGTTAAATGTTGATGAAGATAGGGAAGCTGTGATTTCGTGTATAGGGCAAGGAGGAATAACATCTTGTAGGAGTGAGGAAGAACCAGTTGTGAGTGTGGAGGAAGTTCGTGAGGCAGTAGGTAAAATGAAAGGGGGTAAGGCAGCTGGGATTGATGGGATAAAGATAGAAATGTTAAAAGCAGGTGGGGATATAGTTTTGGAGTGGTTGGTGCAATTATTTAATAAATGTATGGAAGAGGGTAAGGTACCTAGGGATTGGCAGAGAGCATGCATAGTTCCTTTGTATAAAGGCAAAGGGGATAAAAGAGAGTGCAAAAATTATAGGGGGATAAGTCTGTTGAGTATACCTGGTAAAGTGTATGGTAGAGTTATTATTGAAAGAATTAAGAGTAAGACGGAGAATAGGATAGCAGATGAACAAGGAGGCTTTAGGAAAGGTAGGGGGTTTACCTGGAGTTTACCTGGAGAGAGTTCCGGGGGTCAATGCCCCCGCGGCCCGGTCTGTGACCAGGCCTCCTGGTGGATCAGAGCCTGATCAACCAGGCTGTTGCTGCTGGCTGCACGCAAACCAACGTACGAGCCACAGCCTGGCTGATCAGGAACCGACTTTAGGTGCTTGTCCAGTGCCAGCTTGAAGACTGCCAGGGGTCTGTTGGGTGTGTGGACCAGATGTTTGCAGTGAAACATATAAGTGAACAGTATTTAGATAAGGCTAAAGAGGTCTTTGTGGCATTTATGGATTTGGAAAAGGCGTATGACAGGGTGGATAGGGGGGCATTGTGGCAGATGTTGCAGGTGTATGGTGTAGGAGGTAGGTTACTGAAAGCAGTGAAGAGTTTTTACGAGGATAGTGAGGCTCAAGTTAGAGTATGTCGGAAAGAGGGAAATTATTTCCCAGAAAAGTAGGCCTTAGACAAGGATGTGTGATGTCACCGTGGTTGTTTAATATATTTATAGATGGGGTTGTAAGAGAAGTAAATGCAAGGGTCTTGGCAAGAAGCGTGGAGTTAAAAGATAAAGAATCACACATAAAGTGGGAGTTGTCACAGTTGCTGTTTGCTGATGACACTGTGCTCTTGGGAGATTCTGAAGAGAAGCTGCAGAGATTGGTGGATGAATTTGGTAGGGTGTGCAAAAGAAGAAAATTAAAAGTGAATACAGGAAAGAGTAAGGTAATGAGGATAACAGAAAGATTAGGTGATGAAAGATTGGATATTAGATTGGAGGGAGAGAGTATGGAGGAGGTGAATGTATTCAGATATTTAGGAGTGGACGTGTCAGCGGATGGGTCTATGAAAGATGAGGTGAATCATAGAATTGATGAGGGGAAAAGGGTGAGTGGTGCACTTAGGAGTCTGTGGAGGCAAAGAACTTTGTCCTTGGAGGCATAGAGGGGAATGTATGAGAGTATAGTTTTACCAACACTCTTATATGGGTGTGAAGCATGGGTGATGAATGTTGCAGCAAGGAGAAGGCTGGAGGCAGTGGAGATGTCATGTCTGAGGGCAATGTGTGGTGTGAATATAATGCAGAGAATTCGTAGTTTGGAAGTTAGGAGGAGGTGTGGGATTACCAAAACTGTTGTCCAGAGGGCTGAAGAAGGGTTGTTGAGGTGGTTCGGACATGTAGAGAGAATGGAGCAAAACAGAGTGACTTCGAGAGTGTATCAGTCTGTAGTGGAAGGAAGGCGGGGTAGGGGTCGGCCTAGGAAAGGTTGGAGGGAGGGGGTAAAGGAGGTTTTGTGTGCGAGGGGCTTGGACTTCCAGCAGGCATGCATGAGCTGGTTTGATAGGAGTGAATGGAGACAAATGGTTTTTAATACTTGACGTGCTGTTGAAGTGTGAGCAAAGTAACATTTATGAAGGGGTTCAGGGAAACCGGCAGGTCGGACTTGAGTTCTGGAGATGGGAAGTACAGTGCCTGCACTCTGAAGGAGGGGTGTTAATGTTGCAGTTTAAAAACTGTAGTGTAAAGCACCCTTCTGGCAAGACAGTGATGGAGTGAATGATGGTGAAAGTTTTTCTTTTTCGGGCCACCCTGCCTTGGTGGGAATCGGCCAGTGTGATAATAAAAAAAAAAAATAATAATACTATCTTTATTTACTACAAGTACATGTACAAGGTATACAAACCATAGCTGACATCACTGACATACTACTACAGTGGACCCCTGGTTTTAGGCCAGTGCGGAAATCGTGCAATTCGGATTTTGAGCACTTTTCTCAGTGAAATTTCCCCTGGGTTTTGTACATTGGCTTGGAAATTGACAGTACCAGATGTGTCCACCTGGGCTGCTCATATGCTCGTGACTCACTCTTGAGCACATTAATTGTCTTATTTTACGTTAATATAGACATTTTCATTACTCCATCTATGATATTTTCTTCAAAATTTTGTAAGAAACATGTTATATAGCATGTAACAGGAGACAAAAAGAATGCAGATGTAATATATACAGACTTTGCAAAAGCCTTCGACAAGTGTGACCATGGCGTAATAGCGCACAAAATGCGTGCTAAAGGAATAACAGGAAAAGTCGGTCGATGGATCTATAATTTCCTCACTAACAGAACACAGAGAGTAGTCGTCAACAGAGTAAAGTCCGAGGCAGCTATGGTGAAAAGTTCTGTTCCACAAGGCACAGTACTCGCTCCCATCTTGTTTCTCATTCTCATATCTGACATAGACAAGGATGTCAGCCACAGCACCGTGTCTTCCTTTGCAGATGACACCCGAATCTGCATGACAGTGTCTTCCATTGCAGACACTGCAAGGCTCCAGGCGGACATCAACCAAATCTTTCAGTGGGCTGAAGAAAACAATATGAAGTTCAATGATGAGAAATTTCAATTACTCCAATATGGTAAACACGAGGAAATTAAAACTTCATCAGAGTACAAAACAAATTACGGCCACAAAATAAAGCGAAAAACCAACGTCAAAGACCTGGGAGTGATCGTGTCAGAGGATCTCACCTTCGAGGACCATAACATTGTATCAATCGCAGCTGCTAGAAAAATGACAGGATGGATAATGAGAACCTTCAAAACTAGGGATGCCAAGCCCATGATGACACTCTTCAGGTCGCTGCACACTAACACCACCTTTCAAGGCAGGTGAAATTGCTGACCTAGAAAATGTACAGAGAACCTTCATGGCGCGCATAACGGAGATAAAACACCTCAATTACTGGAAGCGCTTGAAGTTCCTGAACCTGTATTCCCTGGAATGCAGGCGGGAGAGATACATGATTATATACACCTGGAAAATCCTAGAGGGACTAGTACCGATCTTGCACACGAAAATCACTCACTACGAAAGCAAAAGACTTGGCAGACGATGCAACATCCCCCCAATGAAAAGCAGGGGTGTCACTAGCACGTTAAGAGACCATACAATAAGTGTCAGGGGCCCGGGACTGTTCAACTGCCTCCCAGCATACATAAGGGGGATTACCAATAGACCCCTGGCAGTCTTCAAGCTGGCGCTGGACAAGCACCTAAAGTCAGTACCTGACCAGCCGGGCTGTGGCTCGTACGTTGGATTGCGTGCAGCCAGCAGTAATAACCTGGTTGATCAGGCTCTGATCCACCAGGAGGCCTGGTCACAGACTGGGCCGCGGGGGCGTTGACCCCCGGAACTCCAGGTAAACTCCAGGATATAAACATGCAATGTTTATATCCTGTCGAGGGGTGGTAGTCGGTGGAAGGAAAACATTACGTTTTCTCTGGTCCAGTTTCAGAGAAAACATGTATTAATCCGCCTTGGCCCGGTGACCACCCTTAATAGACTATTTAGACTATTTAGACTATTTAGACTAGACTATTTATTTATTTATTTATATTTTATTTATTTATAAATTTTAGCATACATACAGAGGTACAAAAAATACAGGTAAGAGCAGCATGCCAAAGCCACTTATATACATAGCATTACGGGCTGGCTTAAAATTAACTTAAGATTAACTAAGCAATGATGAAATCAGTGATAAGACATTATTGTAAACAGATAACTATAAAGCACAAATGAGTATTACAAAGACAGGTCATATGGTTGCTTGCATTGCTGTTCATTCAGTAGAATGGAGTATTCTGTTAACCCTTTCAGGGTCCAAGGCCCAAATCTGGAGTCACGCACCAGTGTCCAAGAATTTAAAAAAAAAAAATTTGTTATTTTTTCTTATGAAATCGTAGAGAATCTTTTTGTGAAGGTAATAAAACAAAAAGTACGAAATTTGGTGGAAAATTGACGAAATTATGCTCTCGCGAATTTTGATGTGTCAGCAATGTTTACGAATCGGCGATTTTGCCGACTTTGACTCCTATTTTAGGCCAATTACATTATTCCAATCAACCAAATTCTTAGCTATTTCACTAGTATTACTTCTATTCTATCGATTGAACACAAGAAATCGCCAAGTCAACTGTTTCAACTACAAAATAAAGTGATCGGAAATTGTTAATTTGGCCAATTTAACACAAAGTTCAAAATATTCCAATTTCAAAATAGGGTCCAGAATAAACAATGTAGGCATTCCTTGCACTAAACTAACATTTCCTCTGTTCATTAGTTATGTTTTGAGGCTTTACAAATAAATTCCATTTTGATTTTTTATTCACATAATGAATTTTTATTCACACCAAAAAATAGAAGATTTACTGTTATGCAATACTGTAATAATTGTATAAATATCATCACCATATTTGTGAATGTATATTAGACCCACCAGCTGATGTGTATTAGACTTGTGAGGTCGTTTGTTTACTCTTGAATATCGGCAAAAATTTAACATTTCCGCTACTTTGAGCTCATTTTTCAAGCCATTTCCAATGTTTAAAACCAATCAAAATCATCTCTATTTCTGTAATATGTCTTTCATTCTATCAAATGAGACCAAGAAATCGCAAATACAACTATAAAAAACATACGAAAAAACACTGCAAAGTTGCTGTTTTAATCGAAAAATCATGATTTCATTTTTTTTCTCTCATTATACACAGCGTGCTGCAGGATCTGTTTTATGTGGTGCACACATACCACATAGATGTATTCTCTCATATCTAGGCCCAAATGTACCACTCACAGTTTATCAGAGTGAGCTGAGCTCATGGCGTAGATCTACGGTTTGGACCCTGAACGTAAAGCCGTAGATCTATGGGACGGACCCTGAAAGGGTTAAGTAGTGTATTTAAAAAAAAAAAAAAAAAAAAAAATCTTGGCATGAATTATTCATTACTTCTCCCTTTGTTTATGATGGCCTCTAAAGGTAGTTGTTAGAAACGATTAAACTCTGTGAACAACGTATGTCGATGGTAACAATGTGGGTGTAGGCAGCAGTGTATGTAGTTGGTAGGTAAACACTTGGGATGTAGTTCCTCTGAGACTACAAATAAATACTACTCACCAACAAGAGTCTTCAATAAAGATATGTAATATTCATTTATCATTAAAATTAGTCATTTGTATTTCTCATTGTTTTCTATATGTAAAACTATATTCTCTATAAAATGTATTTTTTGTTAATATTTTTTGGTGTCTGAAACAGATTAATTGGATTTGCATTATTTCTTATGGGAAATATTACTTCGGTTTTCAGTCATTTCGGATTTAGGCCAAGCTTCTGGAAAACCTTCTGAAAACCAGGGGTCTACTGTATATAGAAAGCCCTTTGTTATGCAGATCATTTCGGGTAAATTAGGTCAGTTTTGTCACAGGATGCAACTCACACCAGTTCACTAACATTCAGGTACCCATTTTACTGATAGGTGAACATAGACAATCGGTGTAAGGAAACACGGCCGATGTCTCCACCCTTTTGCCAGGAATCGAACCCAGACCCTCATTGTGTGAAGCGAGAGCTTTTACCAATGCGTATCTAGTTTTGTTCAACTTGTGGGTGCCCAGGATTTGAGAGTGTCTTCCAGGTCTTTTTTATATCTCGTCTCGTTTCATTGACTCTGTTAAAATAATACAGTCGCTTGGACTTTCTTATTAGTTTGGCGAGAACTGACATATAGTGTTTACTAAGTTCTTTAGTTATTAAGCCCTGTCTATATTGTTTTTCATATTGATGTTTCTTATCTGTAGATCTTAGAATGCTATTAGTAAGCCACAGGCAACCTAGTCATATATTAGTGATCTGTTTATTTTTTATGGGAGAGTGTTATACAGTCTGTGTATTTTGTTTATTAGTATGTCTATCCATTCTTCGATACCATTGTCATTGGAAAATTCTGTAGGCCAGTCAACTGAGCTTAGCTCTGTACTGAAGTTACTAATTGCTGCCTCATCATGGAGTCTAAAAGAGGACTTACTATATTCCATTGGTTACTTAGAAATGTTTGTTAAGAGGAAGGTGGGGTAGTGGTCAGTAGTGCTGTCAGTGATTATTCCTGATTTAAAGGGAACTAGTATATTTGTCCATATATGGTCAATTATGGTTGTACAGTGGACCCCTGGTTATCGGCTGTAATCCATTCCTGAAGGTCAGCTGATAACCGAAATGGCCGATAACCGAATTAATATTTCTCATAAGAATTAATGGAAATAAAATTAATTCGTTTTAAACAAAAATATTCACAAAAATTTTTTTTTTTTTTAACAATTATGCAAGTATTACATACCTTTATTGAAGGCTAATGCTGGCTTCTGGAAGATAGGAAAGAGGAAAGACGGAGGGGTTAGTGTTTGGAAGGGGAATCCCCCTCCATGAAGACTTTAGGTAGCAAATCCTTCTCTGGGGTTACTTCTCTTCTTTGTCCTTTCATGCCACTAGGACCAGCTTGAGAGTCACTGGACCCCTGTCTCACAAAATAACTGCCCAGAGTGCTCTGTTTCTGGCAGCTCTTTAAGATTTCCCTGAAGTGGGACAAGGTTTTGTCACTAAACATGTTGCAGATATGGCTTGTTTCAGCTTTGTCAGGGTGGTGTTTCTCTATAAAAGCTTGCACCCTGGTCCACATTGTACACACCTCTTTAATCTCTGAAGAAGACACCTCCTTCACTCCCTCTTCCTCCTCCTCTGAACCAAGTTCCTCAGCTACAGTCTGTTGCTGTTCAAGTTGAAGCTCTTGCAGCTCTTCAGTGGTAAGCTCTTCAGTGTGGTCCTCCACCAACTCTTCCACATCCTCGCCACTCACCTCCAACTCCAGGGACTTCCCCAGTGCCACAATAGAGTCCACAAGGTTGGCAGGGTCAAGGTCACAGTGAGTCTCAAACCCTTCAAAATCCCTCTCTTGGACACAATCTGGCCACAATTTTCTCCAAGCAGAGTTCAAAGTCCTGGAAGTCACTCCCTCCCAAGCCTTACCTATAAGGCTTATGCAATGGAGGATAGTGAAGTGATTCCTCCAGAACTCTCTTCGGGTCAACTGAGTGTCCGAGGTCACTTCAAAGCACTTTTGAAACACTGCTTTTATGTAGATCTTTTTGAAGTTAGAAATGACCTGCTGGTCCATGGGCTGGAGTGGTGTTAGGAGGCAAGAACTTCACTTTTATAAAACTGAAATCCCTAAACACTTGGTCTAGTAAGTCTGGAGGATGTGCAGGAGCACTGTCCAGTAACAGGAGGCACTTGAGTGGCAGTCTCTTTTCCAGGAGGTATTTTTCACACTTGGGCCAAACACATCATTAACCCTCTCTTTGAAAATTTGCCTTGTGATCCATGCCTTATGATTAGCTTTCCACATCACACACAATCTATTCTTCATGACATTGTTTTTTTGAACACTCTGGGATTTTCTGAGTGATACACCAGTAAAAGCTTCACTTTGAAATCCCCACTACCATTACCTCACAACAAAAGAGTAAGCCTGTCTTTCATAGGCTTGTGTCCTGGCAGTGCCTTTTCCTCCTGGG
Organism: Cherax quadricarinatus; assembly: GCF_026875155.1. Taxonomy (NCBI): domain Eukaryota; kingdom Metazoa; phylum Arthropoda; class Malacostraca; order Decapoda; family Parastacidae; genus Cherax; species Cherax quadricarinatus. The sequence goes on along the minus strand of NC_069452.1, from coordinate 16,520,384 downwards.
TAATGTAGGTCCTGTTTGGCATTTTCTTCCAAAACAAGCCTGTTTCATCACAATTGAAAACTTGTTGGGGTTCGAATCCTTCAGCCTTTACATAGTCCTGGAATTCGTGAACATACTTTTCAGCCGCACATTTGTCAGAACTTGCATCCTCACCATGCCTTACAACACTGTATGCCACTATGCTTCTTAAGTCTATCAAACCATCCTTTACTGGCCATAAATTCACAAACTGCAGCACTTGTTCCAAGCATTTTCTTTGCAAGATCCTCATGCAACTGCTTTGCCTTCTCACAAATGACAGACTCCACAACACTGTCTCCCACTAATTATTTTTCCTTAATCCACAATAATAATAATAACTTTTCCATCTCTTCCATTATTGGTGGCTTTTGTTTAGTTAGAAAAGTTGCTCCTTTTGCAACATTAGCATCTTTGATTTGTTCTTTCTTTGCCAGGATGGATGTAATTGTTGATTTATTCTTGCTGTACATCCTGGCAAGTTCCATCACCCTCATACCACTCTCAAACTTTTCTATCACTACATGCTTAAATTCCATGATGTTTCTCACTTTCTTTACCACAGGAACTTTACTAGGAACTTTCTTTGGAGCCATGGTTACTTATTTCACAATTGCACTGCAAGAAAAACCACTAAAAACAACAGTAAAAAAGCGAAATATTTGGATGTATGAGCAGAATCTTCCTCAGCCACCGAGAGACAAAGCCAAACTGAAGCACAAGCTACCCCAGCCGGCGGATGGATGCATCCAAAATGGCCGATAACCGAGCGAATGGCTGATAACCGAACGCTGAAAACCCCGCCGATAACTGAGTTGGCCGATAACCAAACCAGCCAATAACCGGGGGTCCACTGTATTTGTCTCAGTTAGACTTGTTGGTTTTGTTATAGCTGGTATGAGTAGTGTGTTGTTCATACTGTTAACCCTTTCAGGGTTGGTGCTGTACTAGTATGGCTTGCACGCCAGGGTTGGTGCCGTACTAGTACGCATAAATTCTAGCACCTTCAAATCTAGCGAGAGAAAGCTACATATGAAAGAATGGGTCTATGTGGTCAGTGTGCGTGGTATAAAAAAATCCTGCAGCACACAGTGCATAATGAGAAAAAGAAACTCCAACCGTGTTTTTGGTTTAAAACAACGACTTTGCAGTGTATTTTTGTATGCTATTTATGGTTGTATTCTAGTTTTCCTGGTCTCATTTTATAGAATGGAAGACATATTACAGAAATTGAGATGATTTTGATTGGTTTCACAATGAAAAGTACCTTGAAATTGAGCTCAGAGAAGCAAAAGTTCAAAGGTAAACAAATCATGCCACGCGTCCAATACATGTCAACTGGTGAATGTAATATTCTTTCACAAGTGCGCTGATATTATTTATACCATTTCTACGCCACTTCTACATGATTGCAGTAGTCTGCATAATATAAATCTTCTATTTTTTGTGAGAATAAAAATTCAAAGTGGAAAGCAAAAGAAATGTAACAGAGGCCTGGGGACATGAGTAATGAGCAGAGGAAATGTTATTTTAGTGCCAGAAATGTCTGTCTTGTTTATTCTGGACCCTATTTGGAAATTGGCATCTTTTGAAATTTGTGTGAAATTGACAAAATTGCCAATTTCTGACCACGTTATTGGATAGTTGAAATCAGTAAATGAGTGGTTTCTTGTACCCATTCGATAGAAAAAATGGAGTTCTAGCGAAATAGGTATGATTTTTGTCGACTGGTACATAGGAAGTGGCCAAAATTAGGGCTCAAAGTGGGCGAAATCGCCGATGCGTAAACATCGTCGAGACTGCTAACTTCACGAGAGCATAACTCCGTAAGTTTTCTATCAAATTTCATACTTTTGGTGTCATTATGATCGGGAAAAGATTCTCTTTCATTTTGTAAGAAAAAATAATTTTTTTTTTTCAAAAAATTTCCTACCCTGAGAACAAGTTTAGGAGAGGCCCTGCCGACCCTGAAAGGGTTGAACATTAAAATGGTATAAAATACCGACAGGTTGTTAGGTAAGACACATATGCAACAGTTAGGTATCTTTATTTCGAAACGTTTCGCCTACACAGTAGGCTTCTTCAGTCGAGTACAGAAAAGTTGATAGAAGCAGAAGAGACTTGAAGATGATGTAATCAGTCCATCACCCTTAAAGTTTTGAGGTGGCCAGTCCCTCAGTCTGGAGAAGAGCATTGTTCCATAGTCTATGGAACAATACTCTTCTCCAGACTGAGGGACTGACCACCTCAAAACTTTAAGGGTGATGGACTGATTACATCGTCTTCAAGTCTCTTCTGCTTCTATTAACTTTTCTGTACTCGACTGAAGAAGCCTACTGTGTAGGCGAAACGTTTCGAAATAAAGATACCTAACTGTTGCATGTGTGTCTTACCTAACAACCTGAAAGGGTTAATGAAATCAGTTAGTTGTTGGTCACCTGTTAGACCAAGGTTGATGCTGAAGTCTCCTGCTGCTAGTAGTAGGTGGTTCTTGTTCATTTGATGGTTTGTTAATAGTGTTTTTAGTTTATCACTATAAGTTGGGATATTAGTATGAGGCATCCTGTATATATCTAGTGGCATGCAGAGGTCTGGTGATGCCTGGGGCCAACTCCTTGATTGTATGCCCCAATTCACTGTCTTATTTCCCCTCTCTAATTGAATCCCCCCCCCCCCCATTTGGATGCCCATGGCCACTATCCCTTTGGCTTCCCCCCCCCTCTGCATGCCACTGTATATAGCACCAATTGTTATAGGAGTCTTAAGGCTATTTACAGAGAAATTAGCAAATATATATTCAGCATAGTTATCAGTGTGACATGTAGTGTTACATCATCATAGTTCATTAGAATAATAGATGGCAATACCTCCCCCCAGTTTGGTCTGGTCTGCAGTTGTGGATTTCTGTGTATCCTGGTAGTGTGTAGATGTGTACTGTGTCTTGCTTAATGTTGGTAGAATTACCAACAATATGTTAGGTAAAAGGACACAAGTGCAACTAATGTGTCATTTTATTGTGGCAATGTTTCACTCTCCAGGAGCTTTGTCAAGCTGTAATGGCTTGATAAAGCTCCTGGAAAGCGAAACATTGCCACAATAAAATGTCACATTAGTTGCACTTGTATCCTTTTACCTTACATAAAATTGTTATACAGTGGACCCTCAACCAGCGATATTAATCCGTTCCTGAGAGCTCATCGTTAGTCAAAATTATCGTTAGTCAAGTTAATTATCCCCATAAGAAATAATGGAAATCAAATTAATCCGTGCAAGACACCAAAAGTATTGAAATTTTTTTTTTTTACCACATGAAATATTAATTTTAATACACACAAACTGAAGATTACATGCACAGTTACATGACACTTACCTTTATTGAAGATCTGGTGATGATTGATGGGATGGGAGGAGGAGAGAGTGTGGATCTTCTTTGTGTTTAGAAGGGGAATCCCCTTCCATTAGCACTTGAGGCAGCAAGTCTTTTTCTGGGGTTACTTCCCTTGTTCTTTTAATACCACTAGGACCAGCTTCAGAGTCACTGGACTTCTGTCGCACAACATATCTGTCCATAGAGGCCTGTACCTCTCGTTCCTTTATCCTAAAGTGTTTCACAACATTGGCAGTGTAATAGTCACCAGTATGGCTTGCAATAGCTGTGTGAGGGTGATTTTCATCAAAAAAAGGTTTGCACTTTAAGCCACATTGCACACATTTCCTTAATCTTTGAAGTAGGCAACTTCGTCAATTTCTCTCTCCCCTCCTCCGAAGCAGTTTCCTCAGGTGTGGCCTCTTACTGTTGAAGATGATCTAGCAGCTCATCAGTGGTTTGTTCTTCATTGTCCTCCTCCACCAACTCTTCCACATCCTCCCCACTAACCTCACCAATATGAGCACTAGTTCCAGGCATTTTTCCCTGTTCACCTGGGTGTTAGTCAACTGTTGTGGGTCGCGTCCTGGGGGACAAGATTAAGGACCCCCAATGGAAATAAGTTAGACAGTCCTCGATGATGCACTGACTTTCTTGGGTTATCCTGGGTGGCTAACCCTCCTGGGTTAATCATTTCTCGGTAATTGTTTCACGTTAAGCCACACCAACAACACTCTCTCCACATCTTCGAGTAATACAGCTGATGGTGGTGCAGCAACAACAACAGCTGACTGTGGTGCAGCAGCAGCTGCACCTTTGGCAAGAACAGCTTCCTTGATTGCCGTTTTCTTACCCACAATAGTAGCGATGGTTGATTGGGGTTTATTATACAACCTGACCAGCTCAGAGACACGCACTCCACTTTCATACTTAGCAATGATCTCTTTCTTCATCTCCATAGTAATTCTCACCCTTTTTGCTGTAGGGTTGGCACTAGAAGCTTTCTTGGGGCCCATGGTGACTTATTTTGCAGGTGCAATCACTACAAAGGCTGTGATAATATGAAATGTTCCAGGTGTTGTATGTTTGGAAGCGACCGCGGTGGCTGGCTGGCTTGTAAACACTGGCACCGAAGGGACAAGTGAGGCGCGCTCAGGCCAAAGTGGACGCGTATGGTACGGAACGAATAGCGCTGGTCGGGTTTTTAAGCGCTAGTTGAGGCAAAATTTTTGCGTTAAAATGTATCGCTAGTCAGATTTATCGTTAATCGATGCCATCGCTGGTTAAGGGTCCACTGTATTTCTGGCATTGGTGAGGATGGTATTGGCTTGTGTTGCTATGTAGTAATGACAGCTAAATGTTGACTGAGATTTAGAGTGTATGGATTTAGATCCAGGTTGATGTCAGCATTCAACATTTAACCCTTAAACTGTCCAAACATAGATCTACGTCTCCATGTGGGGGGCTCCGAACGTAGATCTACGTTTTTTTTTACATGCTTTCAAATGGGGAAAATCAAGGCCGGAGTGCTACGCATGTGAACGTAGATCTACGTTTGGACAGTTTAACTCTTTGACTGTCGCAAGCCCCTTTATTTATTTTATGTATTTTATGTCTTTGCAAACAGTACATTTCTGAAACTGTCATTCTATGTTGAAAAATTTTTGGAAAATAAATTTATTTTTTCTTACGAAATGATAAGAGAATCTTTTCCCGATGGTAATGACACCAGAAGTACAAAATTTGGTCGAAAACTCACGGAATTATGCTCCCACGAAATTAGCGGTCTCGATGACATATACATATCGGCGATTTGGTTGAATTTGAGCCCTATTTTTGGCCAATTCTGTTGTTCCAGCTGACCAAACTCATAGCTATTTCTTTAGAACTCCATTTTTTCTATCAATTGAGCACAAGAAACCACCCAATTACCGATTTGAACTACGCAGTAAAGTGGTCAGAAATTGGCAATTTGGCCAATTTCAAACAAATTAAAAAAGATGCCAATTTCAAAATAGGGTCCAGAATAAACAATGTAGACATTCTTGGCACTAAAATAACATCCTCTGTTCATTAGTCACGTCTCTAGGCCCCTCTTATTACTATTGCTTTCTATTTTGATTTTTTATTCACACAAAAAATAGAAGATTTACTGTTATGCAGACTACTGTATTATTGTAAAAATGATATAAATAATATCAGTGCACTAGTGAAAGAATATTAGACTCCCCAGTTGATGTGTATTGGACGTGTGGTGTGATTTTCTTACTCTTGAACATTGGTAAAAATCGAGCATTTCCACTACTTTGAGCTCACATATGGTCCTACCAGCTCACATATGGTCCTACCAGCTTTCTCCTGCTTGATTTGAAACCGCTAGAACTATTGAGTATATATTCGTCCGAAACACTGGCTCATAAGACGTATATATACGACCAAAACAGTCAAAGGGTTAATGGTTAAGTTAACTGATAAATATTTAAATTATTTATTTATTTATTAATTTGAACATGATACATAGAAGTACAAGGAAATACAGTGGTTAAGTTTAACATGCCAAAGCCCCTTGTATGCAGAGCATTATGGGCAGGCTTAAAATTAACTTAAGATTAACTAAGCAATGATATATTCAGTGTTAAACATTATTGTAAACAAATAACAATTAAGCACAAATGAGTATTACAAAGACAGGTCATATGGTCATTTACTGTGTTGCTGAGCATTCAGTAGAATGGAGTATTATGTTAGGTAATGTAATTAAAAATAACAAAGTTTGATTGCGTCACAGGTTAAACATTTATGAGATACAATTATTCAGTATTTATTTAGTTTCATTGACTGGGTCCATGAAGTGCTTGGCCCCAGTGTGAAAAATTACCTCCAGGGAAATAATTTAACTCTCTAGATACCCATCAGTTACACAACCCAGGGCAACATGGGTTTTTAGAGCAGGTCGCTCCTGTCTGTCCCAGCTACTGGACCACTATGACAAGGTCCTGGATGCTCTAGAAGACAAACAGAATGCAGATGTAATATACACTGACTTTGCAAAAGCCTTTGACAAGTGCGACCATGGTGTAATAATGCACAAAATGCATGATAAAGGAATAACAGGAAAAGTTAGTAGATGGATCTAGAATTTCCTAACAAATAGAACACAAAGAGTAGTAGTCAACAGAGTGAAGTCTGAGGCGGCTACAGTGAAAAGCTCTGTTCCACAAGGCACAGTGCTCGCTCCCATCTTGTTCCTTATCCACATATCTGACATAGGGATATTAGCCACAGCGCCGTGTCTTCTTTTGCAGATGACACCTGAATTTGCATGACAGTGTCCTCCATTGAAGATACTGCAAGACTCCAAGTGAGCATCAACCAAATCTCTAAATGGGCTGCAGAAAACAATATGAAGTTCAATGATGAGAAATTTCAATTACTCCGATATGGAAAATGTGAGGAAATTAAAACTACATCAAAGTCTAAAACAAATTCCAACCACACAATAGAGGGAAAAACTAATGCAAAAGACCTGGGAGTGATCATTTATTTATTTATTTATTTATTTATTTAGAAATTTTAGCATACATACAGAGGTACAAAAAAATACAGGTAAGAGCAGCATGCCAAAGCCACTTATATGCATAGCATTACGGGCTGGCTTAAAATTAACTTAAGATTAACTAAGCAATGATGAAATCAGTGATAAGACATTATTGTAAACAGATAACTATAAAGCACAAATGAGTATTACAAAGACAGGTCATATGGTTGCATGCATTGCTGTTCATTCAGTAGAATGGAGTATTCTGTTAGGTAGTGTATTTAAAAACATAAAGTTAGATTGGGTCCTAGGTTTAACATTTATGTGATAATTTTAAGGTTCAGTTATTCAGTATTAATTTGGTTTTGAGTGAGTAAGTGAACTTTGAGAAGAGACTTGAATTTATAAACAGTAGTGTTTCTTTTATATTTACAGGTAATGATTTCCAGTTTTTAGGGCCTTTTTTTGTGCATTGAGTTTTGCATAGTGTGAGATGACACGGGGAAAACATCAAAGAGTGATCTGTGCCTTGTGTTATGGTCATGTGTTCTGTTGAGGTTGGCAAGGAGATGTTTGAGGGGAGGGTTAATATCAGAGTTAAGTGTTCTATGTATGAAAATAGGTGCAATAATAAGTATGGATGTTTTGTAGGGTGAGTAGGTTGAGTGTTTGAATATTGGTGGAGTGTGCTGCCTGTAGTGAGAATTTGTTATCATTCTAACTGCAAGCCTTTTGTTGGGTAATTATGGTCTGAGATGGTTAGTTGTTGTTGAGGCCCCATGCAAAAATTTCCATAGGTGAATAGGGGTAAATAAGAGAGTGATAAAGGGCCAGGGGGGGGCTGACTGGGAACATAGTACCGTATCTTCGATAGTATGCCTACAGTCTTGGAAATTTTCTTAGAAATTTGTTGTATATGTGTATGAAATTGAGTCAAATATCGAGGTGGATTCCTAAGAATTTTCCCTCTGTTAGCTTTGTGATAGGTGATCCGTTTATCGTTAATTTTAAAGAGGTACATTGTAGCTCTGTTACCAACTGAATGAAGTAGGTTTTGTCAATGTTTAGTGTAATTTGTTAGTCCTCATCCAGGTAGATATTTTCTGAATTTTGGTGTTTACAGTATTGGCTAGCGTGACTGGGGTCGTGTGAGAGAAGACCTATGTAGTGTCCATCTGCAAAAAGTGGGTTTGAGTAATTGCGAAGCATTTGGTAGGTCATTTATGTATAGGGGAAAGAGAAGAGGGCCAAAGGACACTTCCCTGTGGGACACCAACTGTAATTGGTTGTGCGGAAGAGCTTGCCCCATTTGCGTACACATATTGCTTCTGTTTGCTGAGGTAAGACTTTAGTAGTTGAGGGAGTGCCCTCTAATACCATAGTGTGACAAATTTTTACATGGAGCAAGTCATGGTCAAACTGTAAACAAAAGCTTTACGTAAGGCAATGAAGATCCCCAGTGGGACTTCTTTTTTTCTCTATTGCCCGTGTATATATGTTCTAGCATGTGTATAATAGCAACATTAGTATTTTATTAGGCCTGAATCCAAATTGGGCAGGGTTGAGAATGTTTTGGGAGATGAGGTAGGAGTAGATTCGTTATGAATTAATTTTTCGAAGATTTTTGAGAGAGGGTGTAAATTGGATATTGGCCTATAGTTATTCAACTCTGTTTGGTCACCCCCTTTATGGATCGGGGTGACCCTTGCTATTTTTGAGAACTGTAGGAAGGTGGAGGATTCAATGGATTGTTAAAGAGTGTTTTCAATGATTGGTGATAGTACTTTGACGCTTTTTGTATATAAAGGGTGGTAAGGGATTTAAATCCCTGCCTTGTTTTTCAGTGCGTTGATAATAAGGGAGACTTCGTATGGGTTAGTCGGAGCTAGGAACAGTGTGTTCGGGTAGTTGCCCGTGAGGTAGTCATTTGGTGGGGTATCTGAGCTTGGGATTTTATTGGCAAGGTTTTGACCTATAGTGGAGAAGAAATCATTGAGTCTGTTTGCTGGTTTCTGTTGGTGGGAGTTGGGGTTCATCTGATTTTGCTAATTTTAATTCGCTGTCGTGATATCTTTTTTGTTTCCCAGAATTTCTGATAGGGTTTTTTCCAGGTCTTTTTTATATCACCTCGTAATTGGATAATCTGTTCTCCATAATACAATTTTTTTGCCCTTCTTATCAGGCTGGTTAGGATTGACGAGTAACGTTTTGTTTGGGCTCTGGTTATGTGACCCATTCTGTACTGTTTTTCATATCGGTGTTTTGTATTTATGGATTTGAGAATGCTGGGTGTTAGCCAGGGACTGTTCGGTCTCTTAGCTGTCATCTGTTTAGTTTTTTAGGGGAGTGCTTGTTATAAAGGTATTGGGTCTTTTTTAGAAAATTATTAAAACATTCGTCAATATCTGTATAGATTTCTAGCTCAGTGTGCCAGTCAATGTTTGTTACTGCTGTTGTGAAGTTATTAATGGCTGCCTCATTGTGAAGTCTGAAGGTGACTTTAGTAGTGTCTTGGGGTATTTTACCAAGAGTTGTTATGAGGAAAGTAGGGTAGTGGTCTGTGGTATTATCTGTAATTATGCCTGATTTTAAAGGGGATATGGTGTTGGTCCAGATGTGGTCAAGTAGGGAAACACTAGTCTCTGTAACTCTTGTAGGTTTTGTTACTGTTGGTAGCAACATGCAGTTAGTCATTGTGTTTGTGAATTCAGTAACGTGTGGGTCCTGGTCTTGCAAGAGATTTATATTGAAGTCACCTGAGAGTAGTAAGTGATCTTTGTTCATGCATGCATCAGTTATCATACTTCCTAGGTTTTGACTAAATTGGCTAATGTTTGATTGTGGAACTCTGTAGATGTTTATCACTGTGAGAGGTTTTTGTAGGTATTTGGATTTGAATTTAGCTATTATATATTCCCCATGTTCATCGCTTGTGCAAGTATTAGTGATACATTCTAGTTGGTCTGAGTAGTATATAGCTGTGCCACCCCCTTGTTGGTCTGGCCTACAGTTGTGTATGACTGTGTAACCAGGAATGGCATAGACATCTGTAGTATCATGTTAGAAGATCTCACTGTCAAGGACCATAACATTGTATCAATCACATCTGCTAGAAAAATGACAGGATGCATAATGAGAACCTTCAAAACTAGGGATGCCAAGCCCATGATGACACTCTTCAGGTCGCTTGTTCTATCTAAGCTGGAATATTGCTGTATGTTACAACTTTGATGTCGTAACTTAAATAAGATGTTCCTGGCTTCTAAAGGCTGCTCACACTGCTGTCTAGGGGTTATAAAATTTCTCTGAAAACACAGCGAACCTTGGGCCAGCATGTACTCATACAAATTAAACATGAGTGCAAATAATTAACGTTTAAGGACACAAAAACTCACCTATATAAAAATATATATTAATATAATAATAATAGCTTACATACAACTTACAATCTACTCCAAAAAAAACCCACCACACTCCAGTTCACATTAACTCACTAGCACATTGCTACTAATGAGTTAAACAGAATAAATGAACATTTATGAGCAGGGAGGCTCCATGACACCCCCCCCCCTTTCTGCAGACTACATAGCCTACAGTGGAAACGTTAAATACTCTCCATAACACAAGCCCTTGCATACTAGGGCTTTACAAATAAACATGAGACCACTTAAATGCAAACACCTATGGTATACACTAAAAATCTTAACAAAATTACGTACTCAAACTACCGCCCAAATATTATGACTTCACCCCGTGACCACCCGTCTGGTACTGAACTAAACACACTTCTCATCAGCTCATGTCCTGGCCACTGCCTGACTGACAGGAATAAAACACGTTCGCTTGCAGGGAATAAGACACTTCCACTTTCTGTATACTACTTGGTAAATGACATGATATATGGAACGTTATTTTATATAAATATTGTTTTTTACAGTACTCCGTAATACTGCACACTAACAGCACCTTTCAAGTCTGGTGAAATTGCTGACCTAGAAAACATACAGAGAACCTTCATGGCACACATAACTGCGATAAAACACCTCAATTACTGGGAATGCTCAAAGTTCCTAAATCTGTAATCCCTAGAATGCAGGCAGGAGAGATACATGATCATATACACTTGGAAAATCCTAGAGGGATTGGTACCAAATTTGCACATGCCCCATGAAAGCAAAAGACTCGGCAGACGATGCAACATCCCCCCAATGAAAAGCAGGGGTGCTAGTAGCACGCTAAGAGACAACACAGTAAGTGTCAGGGACCCAAGACTTCAACTGCCTCCCAGCATACATAAGGGGGATTACCAATAGACCCCTGGCTGTCTTCAAGACCCTTGGCTGTCTTCAAGAAGGTGCTGGACACTCACCTAAAGTCAGTACCTGACCAGCCGGGTTGTGGTTCGTACGTTGGTTTGCGCGCGGCCAACAGTAACAGCCTGGTTGATCAGGCCCTGATCCACTATGAGGCCTGGTCACAGACCGGGCCACAGAGGCATTGACCCCCAGATCCTTCTCCAGGTATACTTCAGGTATTCTGTGCCAATGCAAGTGGGGATTGCAAACTGAAGCCCCCACTGATCTACCACTCTGAAAACCTGAGGACCTTTAAAAACATAACATACAGAAATCTCAGTTACCTCAGTTACCAGAGACAGAAAAGAGAAGGGGACTCTCCTTCCAAACAATAACATTTCCTCCTCCTCCCTTCTTAGCACTATGCTAGTAGGCACTCCACTTTTTTCAGAAAAGTGAAGTGAGGTTATATTTGCATTTATTTCATCTAATTCTTTTGTGTTTATGCATGTAGTTTAGTATTAAGCAGTGCTTAAATTATTTTATACAACCCCATCAGTGTATAATATGCCATTAACAATAGGATTTTTTCAAGGGAATGGATTAATTGTTTTCCCTATACAGTGGACCCCCGGTTAACGAACTTTTTTCATTCCAGTAGTATGTTCAGGTGCCAGTACTGACCGAATTTTTTCCCATAAGGAATATTGTGAAGTAGATTAGTCCATTTCACACCCCCAAACATACACGTACAAACGCACTTACATAAATACACTTACATAATTGGTCGCATTTGGAGGTGATCGTTAAGCGGGGGTCCACTGTATTTCTTACGGAAAATTCGTTTGGTATACATCCTGTTTGGTATATGTTCAAGGTCCAGGATTGGATTAAGGACATATACAGGAAGGCCCCACTTATACGGCGGGTTAGGTTCCAGGCTACCGCCGTAAAGCGGAAATCGCCGTAAAGTGGAACACCCTTTTTTTCCACTTATAAATGCATACAAACACTAGATAACAAGTTTACACTAACATATATTAAGTTAGCAATAGAACCAGGCATCAAAAAACAATAAAAAGGTACAATACACACATAGTGCACTCATTACTTACCTTAAAATATTTATAGTCTTAATCTAGGGTGAGACAAGTAGTATTTATTGTAAGAAATCAAGTGTGGTATGTATTGTAATAGCCTCACCAGGCCACCCCACCCACACATACTATTCTATGATATTTAAGCATCCCAGAGCGATAAAATGTATATACAGTTCACTCATTACTTACCTTAAAATATTTGTAGTCTTAATGTAGGGTCAGGAGTAAGTAAATGAGATAAAACGAATAAATGAGAGAGAGAAAGAATGAGTACATGAGAGGGGGCAGGCGCAGTTATGTAAACAAACCAGGGGAAGGTAAGTTTTGTAAACAAACGAAGTGTACACGTCTGGTTGTGTACAAGTTACATTGTGTACAGGTTGTCTCTACATTGATACGGTAGAATTAATAAAGAAGAACACTCCCATTCTCATGTAACATCATTTTGAGAAGAAATGAAGCTCTGAGTGAAGGCAATGGAAATAAGTCACACTGACTTTTTTGGTTATCCTAGGTTCTCTACACGTATGTTGTTATGTATGATAATCTATGTAACTGTATTTGTGTATACCTGAATAAACTTACTTACATACATACGAAAGGAATAATTTTCTACAGTTACCCCCGAGTTAACATTTACTCTTATCTTAGATTAGAGAAAATGTTATTCTTGGCGTCCTTGTACAAGTTATGTGGCTCCCACATCTTATATTTATGTTTATTTATTCTATTGTGGGTGTATTTATCATCTTTTTTATGTTATGTATCGTGTTTATTATATAATTTTGAAAAAAATAATCATGGATGGATTAATGAAAATGTGTATATTACCGTAATATACGACATTTAATGAGACTCGGTATTGTTATTATCACCACTTGTGCAAGTCGTCTGCTACGACATCTCACATTTGTTTATTTATTCTACTGTGGGGTGTATTTATCTTATTTATATGTTATGCATCGTGTTTATTATATGATTTTGAAAAAAATATTCATGGATGGATTAATGAAAATGTGTATATTAACGTAATATACGACATTTAATGAGACTCAGTATTGTTATTATCACCACTTGTGCAAGTCGTCATGCTACGACATCTCACATTTGTTTATTTATTCTACTGTGGGGTGTATTTATCTTATTTATATGTTATGCATCGTGTTTATTATATAATTTTGAAAAAATATCATGGATGGATTAATGAAAATGTGTTATTAACGTAATATACGACATTTAAATGACTCGATGTATGTAAGTTTATTTAGGTACAGGTATACATAAGTATAATTATCAGAGTATATATAAAATATGAAATAACTTTTAAAAACATTTGAAATTTTGGAGTTTCCAGACAAAATGGAGAGACTTAGTGCTTACTGAGCTCATGGAGAATGTAAACAAACAGGGTGGGGCACGGTGACCGTATTAGAAAGTCAGGTGGGGGGAGCCGTATAGTGAGTTTTGGTCATAATTTGAAATGTCCGTATTAGCGGAACGCCGTAAAGTGAAACGCCGTAAAGCGGGGCCTTCCTGTACTGAGGTACCACTGTATAATAATGATATACACAATACAGGAGATTCTCAATGTATTATATTTTGACAATTTCAGGGAGATGACGGTCACATTGACTCAAAGACTGGCAGCCATAACTACTCCATGGATGTTGACTTCATTGAAGTTAAAGACGGTAAGTTGTGATGAAATGTCATAGAATCTGTGACAATTAGATATGGAAAAGACTGATATGCAACATTTTCGATTCATTTCACGTGTTTCCAACCTTGCCTTGGTTCAATCTCTGGCTGGGTGGAGACATTAGGCATGTTTCCTTAAGCATGTTACCTGCTGTCCATGTTCACCTAGCAGTAAGTAGGTACCTGGGTGTTAGTTACCTTACACCTTCTGTCACTGTTCACCTAGCTGTAAGTAGGTACCTGGGTGTTAGGCAACTGTTGTGGGTGGCATCCTTGTTTTTTTTTTTTTATTTCTATTAACACATCGGCTGATTCCCACCAAGGCAGGGTGGCCAGAAAAAAAAACTTTCACCATCATTCACTCCATCACTGTCTTGCCAGAAGGGTGCTTTACACTACAGTTTTTAAACTGCAACATTAACACCCCTCCTTCAGAGTGCAGACACTGTACTTCCCATCTCCAGGACTCAAGTCCAGCCTGCCAGTTTCTCCAAATCCCTTCATAAATGTTACTTTGTTCACACTCCAACAGCACACCAATTATTAAAAACCATTTACCTCCATTCACTCCTATCAAATACACTCATGCATGTTTGCTGGAAGTCCAAGCCCCTAGCACACAAAACCTCCTTTACCCCCTCCCTCCAACCTTTCCTAGGCCGACCCCTACCCCGCCTTCCCTCCACTACAGATTTATACACTCAAAGTTCCATTCTCTCTACATGTCCAAACCAACTCAACAACCCCTCCTCAGCCCTCTGGATAATAGTTTTGGTAATCCTGCACCATTTCCTAATTTCCAAGGTACGAATTCACTGCATTATATTCACACCACACATAGCCCTCAGACATGACATCTCCACTGCCTCCAGCCTTCTCCTTGTTGCAACATTCATCACCCATGTTTCACACCCATATGGGAGTGTTGGTATAACTATACTCACATACATTCCCCTCTTTGCTTCCATGGACAAAGTTCTTTGTCTCCACAGAATCCCCTGTGCACCGCTCACCCTTTTCCCCCTCATCAGTTCTGTGATTCACCTCATCCTTCATAGACCCATCTGCTGACACGTCCACTCCTAAATATCTGTATACATTCACCTATCTCCCTCCAATCTGATATCCAATCTTTCATCACCTAATCTTTTTGTTATCCTTATCACCTTACTCTTTCCTATATTCACTTTTAATTTTCTTCTATCACATACCCTACCAAATTCATCCACCAACCTCTGAAACTTCTCTTCAGAATCTCCCAAAAGCACCGTGTCATCAGCAAAGAGCAACTGTGACAACCCCCACTTTGTGTTTTGATTCTTTATCTTTTAACTGCACACCTCTTGCCTTGGGGGTGGTATCATACCTTTAACAGGGCTGGGCTTTGAGATGACCTGTATAAGTGGAAAACAGGAATAAATAAAGGGAATGTAAATAACTTGCTAGAAATATATAGGAGGAGAGAGAGAGATTTTGGGAGATGTTAAGTGAATGTATAGGAGCCTTTGAACCAAGTGAGAGAGTAATTGTGGTAGGGGACCTGAATGCTAAAGTAGGAGAAACTTTTAGAGAGGGTGTGGTAGGTAAGTTTGGGGTGCCAGGTGTAAATGATAATGGGAGCCCTTTGATTGAACTTTGTATAGAAAGGGGTTTAGTTATAGGTAATACATATTTTAAGAAAAAGAGGATAAATAAGTATACAAGATATGATGTAGGGCGAAATGACAGTAGTTTGTTGGATTATGTATTGGTAGATAAAAGACTGCTGAGTAGACTTCAGGATGTACATGTTTATAGAGGGGCCACAGATATATCAGATCACTTTCTAGTTGTAGCTACACTGAGAGTAAAAGGTAGATGGGATACAAGGAGAATAGAAGCATCAGGGAAGAGAGAGGTGAAGGTTTATAAACTAAAAGAGGAGGCAGTTAGGGTAAGATATAAACAGCTATTGGAGGATAGATGGACAAATGAGAGCATAGGCAATGGGGTCGAAGAGGTGTGGGGTAGGATTAAAAATGTAGTGTTAAGTGTTCAGCAAAGTTTTGTGGTTACAGGAAAGTGGGTGCAGGAGGGAAGAGGAGCGATTGGTGGAATGATGATGTAAAGAGAGTAGTAAGGGAGAAAAAGTTAGCATATGAGAAGTTTTTACAAAGTAGAAGTGATGCAAGGGGAAGAGTATGTGGAGAAAAAGAGAGAGGTTAAGAGGGGTGGTGAAGCAATGTAAAAAGAGAGCAAATGAGAGAGTGGGTGAGATGTTATCAACAAATTTGTTGAAAATAAGAAAAAGTTTTGGAGTGAGATTAACAAGTTAAGAAAGCCTAGAGAACAAATGGATTTGTCAGTTAAAAATAGGAGGGGAGAGTTATTAAATGGAGAGTTAGAGGTATTGGGAAGATGGGGGGAATATTTTTTAGGAATTGTTAAATGTTGATGAAGATAGGGAAGCTGTGATTTCGTGTATAGGGCAAGGAGGAATAACATCTTGTAGGAGTGAGGAAGAACCAGTTGTGAGTGTGGAGGAAGTTCGTGAGGCAGTAGTAAAATGAAAGGGGTAAGGCAGCTGGGATTGATGGGATAAAGATAGAAATGTTAAAAGCAGGTGGGGATATAGTTTTGGAGTGGTTGGTGCAATTATATTAATAAATGTATGGAAGAGGGTAAGGTACCTAGGGATTGGCAGAAGCATGCATAGTTCCTTTGTATAAAGGCAAAGGGGATAAAAGAGAGTTCAAAAATATAGGGATAAGTCTGTTGAGTGTACCTGGTAAAGTGTATGGTAGAGTTATAATTGAAAGAATTAAGAGTAAGACGGAGAATAGGATAGCAGATGAACAAGGAGGCTTTAGGAAAGGTAGGGGGTGTGTGGACCAGGTGTTTACAGTGAAACATATAAGTGAACAGTATTTAGATAAAGCTAAAGAGGTCTTTGTGGCATTTATGGATTTGGAAAAGGCGTATGACAGAGTGGATAGGGGGGCAATGTGGCAGATGTTGCAAGTGTATGGTGTAGGAGGTAGGTTACTGAAAGCAGTGAAGAGTTTTTTACGAGGATAGTGAGGCTCAAGTTAGAGTATGTAGGAAAGAGGGAAATTTTTATCCAGTAAAAAGTAGGCCTTAGACAAGGATGTGTGATGTCACCGTGGTTGTTTAATATATTTATAGATGGGGTTGTAAGAGAAGTAAATGCGAGGGTCTTGCAGAAGGCGTGGAGTTAAAAGATAAAGAATCACACACAAAGTGGGAGTTGTCACCAGCTGCTCTTTGCTGATGACACTGTGCTCTTGGGAGATTCTGAAGAGAAGTTGCAGAGATTGGTGGATGAATTTGGTAGGGTGTGCAAAAGAAGAAAATTGAAGGTGAATACAGGAAAGAGTAAGGTTATGAGGATAACAAAAAGATTAGGTGATGAAAGATTGAATATCAGATTGGAGGGAGAGAGTATGGAGGAGGTGAACGTATTCAGATATTTGGGAGTGGACGTGTCAGCGATGGGTCTATGAAAGATGAGGTGAATCATAGAATTGATGAGGAAAAAGAGTGAGTGGTGCACTTAGGAGTCTGTGAGACAAAGAACTTTGTCCTTGGAGCAAAGAGGGGAATGTATGAGAGTATAGTTTTACCAACGCTCTTATATGGGTTGAAGCTATGGGTGATGAATGTTGCAGCGAGGAGAAGGCTGGAGGCAGTGGAGATGTCATGTCTGAGGGCAATGTGTGGTGGAATATAATGCAGAGAATTTGTAGTTTGGAAGTTAGGAGGAGGTGCGGATTACCAAAACGTTGTCCAGAGGGCTGAGAAGGTTGTTGAGGTGGTTCGGACATGTAGAGAGAATGGAGCGAAACAGAATGACTTCAAGAGTGTATCAGTCTGTAGTGGAAGGAAGGCGGGGTAGGGGTCGGCCTAGGAAAGGTTGGAGGGAGGGGTAAAGGAGGTTTTGTGTGCGAGGGGCTTGACTTCCAGCAGGCATGCATGAGCGTGTTTGATAGGAGTGAATGGAGACAAATGGTTTTTAATACTTGACGTGCTGTTGGAGTGTGAGCAAAGTAACATTTATGAAGGGATTCAGGGAAACCGGCAGGCCGGACTTGAGTCCTGGAGATGGGAAGTACAGTGCCTGCACTCTGAAGGAGGGGTGTTAATGTTGCAGTTTAAAAACTGTAGTGTAAAGCACCCTTCTGGCAAGACAGTGATGGAGTGAATGATGGTGAAAGTTTTTCTTTTTCAGGCCACCCTGCCTTGGTGGGAATCGGCCAGTGTGATAATAATAAAAATAATAAAAATATATAAGTCTTATTTAAGGTTTGTTCATTACTCAACAGAACCAATAAATGAGGAAGATTGGGCAGATAGGAATGATGGCTTCTGTGGAGTGAGTGTCGAGGGCAATAACAGAGATGATACCCAAGATGCCACAACGAACTTGTCCTGGGAGATGCCCAGCCACACCCAGGTAAGAAGGTGTAAGAACTGGATGCTTGTTGCTTTCTCCTGGATTTGCAGTTGTTTTGTATAGTTTGATTGTAAAGTCTCAAGAGCTCTACCAATTTTGGAAATCAGTTTAAATTTTGATTTCAGAATTTATTTCCACGTGATGCATTGTTCATGCAGGAATGGGTGACCTGTGATAATGCAGGTAGAAAGCTTATGCTTATGCAGAGCATTTTGGGCAAGCTTAAACCTGACTTTAGACTACAAGGGCAATAACATTATTTTTTATTAACACATTGGTCGTGTCCCACCAAGGCAGGGTGACCTGAAAAAGAAGAAACACTTTTATAATCATTCACTCCATCACTGTCTTGCCAGAGGCATGCCAATACTCCAGTTCAAAAACTGCAGCCTATCAAGACCCCTCCTTCAGAGTGCAGGCACTGTACTTCCCACCTCCAGGACTCAAGTTCAGCTAACCAGTTTCCCTGAATCCCTTCAGGGAAACTGGTTAGCCACAAAAGAGCAAATAGAAATTTAAATTTGAAGATGGATCGAAGCATTGCAGGCTTTTGGTGAATATGTAATACACCACAGGGTGTATGACTCTACCCAGTAGGATGAATCTTGTTGCAGTCAACTGGCCCAGTACCTTACACATTGGCCTGGAGTTTTACCACCCACTTGCCATGAGTTCTAACCCAGCCTGTACCGTTGTTTTGTGTTATCAAGTGGTTTCTCCTGGATTGGCAGTTTTTTTGTTTGGTTTGATTGTAAGTTCTCAAGAGCAATAACAAATATTTGGAAATCAGTACAAATGCCAAATTGAAAATTTATTTGCACATGATAGATTGTTTGTACAGGAATGGGTGACTCTTAATAATGTTTTTTTTTTTTTTTTTTTTTTTTTTTTTTTTTCAACAAACTGGCCGTATCCCACCGAGGCAGGGTGGCCCAAAAAGAAAAACAAAAGCTTCTCTTTTTAAATTTAGTAATTTATACAGGAGAAGGGGTTACTAGCCCCTTGCTCCCGGCATTTTAGTCGCCTCGTACAACACACATGGCTTACGGAGGAAGAATTGTGTTCCACTTCCCCATGGAGATAAGAGGAAATAAACAAGAACAAGAAATAGTAAGAAAATAGAAGGAAAGTCAGAGGGGGTGTATACAGGGCCGGATTACCGCATAGGCAAACTAGGCATTTGCCTAGGGCCCTGCGCATTTGGGGGCCCCGCGGTCCAAGGGGTTCAGGGGCTCATCCAAGACTGCGCACATGGTGCAAGTGCAAAGGGGTCCCTACCTAAAAAGTTCAAGTGTTTGGAGAGTAAAATTGATTTTTAAAAATTAATCAAAACAAAAATAAATAATGAAATAAAATAAAATAAAAATAAATAAACCTAACCATAGATGGCAACACTCAACACGCCTTTGTTTACATCAGAACAGCTGTGTTTTCCCGCTAATGGGTGAGTATGGGAGATTCCTCTCCAATTTTCTGTAGTAACTACACGTTATCTAGACTTGTACTGTGACAAATTAACTGAAGTGTTGTTGATAGACATTGATGTGTATGGATAAATGTTTGTTTTCGCCTCTAAATGTTAAGGGAGGTACCTGATAGGGATACTTGACCAGTAAAGACGCATGGACCAGTAAAGACGCATTTTTGGTAAAAATACTATAAAGAAAAACCTAAAAACGCAAACTGACTTCCGTTTGTAGAATTTAAAAGCACTTTGTCCTGTCTTTAAGTCTTTATCATTTCAATAACAGATCTCAATTGATTGATGTTCTACATCACTTCCGTCGCAAATGCTTAGTTTTCAAGTTGCGACGGAAGTGATGTAGAACATCAATTAATTTACTACATATTTCCCCAGAAACACATAAGCCCCCCCACCCCCAAGCTGGAAGGGGTCGCTTCGCTTTCCCGTAACTCAAAGGGTCCCCGCCAATCTGAATAGCCTAGGGCCCGGAGACTTCTTAATCTGGCCCTGGGTGTATATACAGGAGGGCCCTGCTTTACGGCGTTCCGCTTTACGGCGTTCCGCTAATACGGACATTTCAAATTATGACCAAAACTCACTATACGGCTCCCCCCACCTGACTTTCTAATACGGTCACCGTGCCCCACCCTGTTTGTTTACATTCTCCATGAGCTCAGTAAGCACTAAGTCTCTCCATTTTGTCTGGAAACTCCAAAATTTCAAATGTTTTTAAAAGTTATTTCATATTTTATATATACTCTGATAATTATACTTATGTATACCTGTACCTAAATAAACTTACATACATCGAGTCATTTAAATGTCGTATATTACGTTAATATACACATTTTCATTAATCCATCCATGATATTTTTTTTCAAAATTATATAATAAACACGATGCATAACATATAAATAAGATAAATACACCCCACAGTAGAATAAATAAACAAATGTGAGATGTGAGCAGACGACTTGCACAAGTGGTGATAATAACAATACTGAGTCTCATTAAATGTCGTATATTACGGTAAATACACATTTTCATTAATCCAATCCATGATATTTTTTTTCAAAATTATATAATAAACACGATACATAACATAAAAAGATGATAAATACACCCCACAATAGAATAAATAAACATAAATATAAGATGTGGGAGCCACATAACTTGTACAAGTGACGGCAAGAATAACATTTTCTCTAATCTAACATAAGAGTAAATGTGTTACTGGGGGTAACTGTAGAAAATTATTCCTTTCGTATGTATGTAAGTAAGTTAATTCAAGTATACACAAATACAGTTACATAGATTATCATACATAACAACATACGTGTAGAGAACCTAGGATAACCCAAAAAAGTCAGTGTGACTTATTTCCATTGCCTTCACTCAGAGCTTCATTTCTTCTCAAAATGATGTTACATGAGAATGGGAGTGTTCTTCTTTATTAATTCTACCGTATCAATGTAGAGACAACCTGTACACAATGTAACTTGTACACAAACCAGACGTGTACATTTCGTTTGTTTACAAAACTTACCTTCCCCTGGTTTGTTTACATAACTGCGCCTGCCCCCTCTCATGTACTCATTCTTTCTCTCTCTCATTTATTCGTTTTATCTCATTTACTTACTCCTGACCCTACATTAAGACTACAAATACTTTAAGGTAAGTAATGAGTGAACTGTATATACATTTTATCGCTCTGGGATGCTTAAATATCATAGAATAGTATGTGTGGGTGGGGTGGCCTGGTGAGGCTATTACAATACATACCACACTTGATTTCTTACAATAAATACTAACTTGTCTCACCCTAGATTAAGACTATAAATATTTTAAGGTAAGTAATGAGTGCACTATGTGTGTATTGTACTTTTTATTGTTTTTTGATGCCTGGTTCTATTGCTAACTTAATATATGTTAGTGTAAACTTGTTATCTAGTGTTTGTATGCATTTATAAGTGGAAAAAAAGGGTGTTCCACTTTACGGCGATTTCCGCTTTATGGCGGTAGCCTGGAACCTAACCCGCCGTATAAGTGGGGCCTTCCTGTATATGCTTGTACATGTATGTGTAGTGTGACCTAAGTGTAAGTAGAAGTAGCAAGACGTACCTGTTATCCTGAGTGTTTGAATATCAAAATGGTATACAATACCGACAGGTTGGTAGGTAAGACACATAGGCAACAGTTAGGCAACTTTATTCCGAAACGTTTCACCTACACAGTAGGCTTCTTCAGTCGAATACAGAAAGTAGGCAGGAACAGTAGAGATGTGGAGACGATGTAATCAGTCCATCACCCTTAAAGTTGTAGATTTGAGGTTGTCAGTCCCTCAGCCTGGAGAAGTTCAGTTCCATAGTCTGGAACTATCTAGTTCCAGACTTTGGAACAGATATTATTGTAATTGCTCAGCATTAACCCTTAAACTGCCCAAACGTAGATCTACATTCACGTGAGTAGCGCTCCAAATGTAGATCTACGTTTTTTTCACATAAGAAAGAATGTAAAATAGAAAGTTCGGAGTGCTACGCACATGAACGTAGATCTACGTTTGGATAGTTTAAGAGTTAATAATCATTTTATATAAGCAAATCTGCATAAAAAAGATCACTTCTTTACTAAACATCCTTTTATATGAGTTTATTGTTTCTAAGAAAGTTCCCTTATTAAACTAAATACAGTGGACCCCCGCTTTACGATCAGCTCCCAATGCGACCAATTATGTAAGTGTATTTATGTAAGTGCGTTTGTACGTGTATGTTTGGGGGTCTGAAATGGACTAATCTAATTCACAATATTTCTTATGGGAACAAATTCGTTCAGTACTGGCACCTGAACATACTTCTGGAATGAAATAATATTGTAAACCGGGGGTCCACTGTAGTGTAATTTCATGAGTTTTTCTTCGTTTCATACTTTTTGTTTTATTACCTTCAGAAAAAGGTCCTCTACCATTTCATAAGGAAAAATACATAACAATTTTTTTTTTTTTTTTAAATTCTTGGACTCTGTGGACAAGGCGTAGAACTACGACCTGGACTCTCAAAGTGACTCAAGAAATCGTAATGACACGGGGGTATGGTTTACTCTCAAAGTGTTTAATACCAACCAAGTATCAGTGACCTTGTTGATGTATTCTTACCATCAATACCAACCAAGTATCAGTGATCTTGTTGATGTATTCTTACCATCAATATCAACCAAGTAACAGTGACCTTGTTGATGTATTCTTACCATCAATATCAACCAAGTATCAGTGACCTTGTTGATGTATTCTTACCATCAATATCAACCAAATATCAGTGACCTTGTCGATGTATTCTTACTATCAATATCAACCAAGTATCAGTGACCTTGTTGATGTATTCTTACCATCAATATCAACCAAATATCAGTGACCTTGTTGATGTATTCTCACCATTAACCCTTTGACTGTTTTGGTCATATATATACGTCTTACGAGCCAGTGTTTCGGATGTATATACAGTGGACCCCGCATAACGATTACCTCCGAATGTGACCAATTATGTAAGTGTATTTATGTAAGTGCGTTTGTACATGTATGTTTGGGGGTCTGAAATGGGCTAATCTACTTCACAATATTTCTTATGGGAACAAATTCGGTCAGTACTGGCACCTGAACACACTTCTGGAGTGAAAAAATATCGTTAACCGGGGGTCCACTGTATACTCAATAATTCCAGCTACTTCGAATCAAGCAGAAGAAAGCTGGGAGGCCCACATGTGAAAGAATGGATCTGTGTGGTCACTGTGCACCACATAAAAAAATCCTGCAGCACGCAGTGCATAATGAGAAAAAAAAAACTGATTTTTTTTGGATTAAAACGCCACCTTTGAGGTGTATTTTCATATAGTATTTATCGTTGTATTCTCGTTTTCATGGTCTCACGTGATAAAATGGAAAAATATTACAGAAATAGAGATGATTTTGATTAGTTTCACGATGAAAACGACCTTGAAATTGAGCTCAAAGAAGCGGAAATGCTCGATTTTTATCAATGTTCAAGAGTAAGAAAATCACACCACACATCCAATACACGTCAACTGGGGAGTCTAATAATCTTTCACTAGTGCACTGATATTATTTATACCATTTTTATAATAATGCAGTAGTCTGCATAACAGTAAATCTTCTATTTTTTGTATGAATAAAAAATCAAAATAGAAAGCAATAATAATATAAGAGGGGCCTAGAGATGTGACTAATGAACAGAGGATATGTTATTTTAGTGCCAAGAATGTCTATCTTGTTTATTCTGGACCCTATTTTGAAATTGGCATCTTTTTTATTTTGCGTGAAATTGGCCAAATTGCCAATTTCTGACCACTTTATTGGGTAGTTCAAATTGGTAAATGGACGGTTTCTTGTACTCAGCTGATAGATAAAATGGAGTTCTAAAGAAATAGCTATGAGTTTGGTCAACTGGAACAACGGAATTGGCTGAAAACAGGGCTCAAATTCGGCGAAATTGCCGATTCGCATATGTCGCCAAGACTGCTAACTTTGTGAGAGCGTAATTCCGTGAGTTTTCGACCAAATTTCGAACTTTTGGTGTCATTACCATCGGGAAAAGATTCTCTATCATTTCATAAGAAATTTTTTTTTTTTTTTTTTCAAAAATTTATCGACAGAATGACAGTTTCAGAAAGGGGCTGCGACAGTCAAAGGGTTAATGTACACCAAAAATGAAAGAAATCAGACCATAAATAGCAGAGTTCACTTCTCAGCCATTAGCGGTCACTTAGCGGTATATTTTTGTATGGTTTTTATGGTTATATTCTCGTTTTTTCAGTCTCATTTGATAGAATGAAAGATATATTACAGAAATAGATATGATTTTGATTGCTTTCATGAAGAAAAATACCTTGAAATTGCGCTCACAGTAGCGAAAATGTTCTATTCTTTAGCGAAGCTTAACCCTTTCAGGGTCCGTCCCGTAGATCTACGGCTTTACGTTCAGGGTCCAAACCGTAGATCTACGCCATGAGCTCAGCTCACTCTGATAAACTGTGAGTGGTACATTTGGGCCTAGATATGAGAGAATACATCTATGTGGTATGTGTGCACCACATAAAACAGATCCTGCAGCACACTGTGTATAATGAGAGAAAAAAATGAAATCATGATTTTTCGATTAAAACAGCAACTTTGCAGTGTTCTTTCGTATGTTTTTTATAGTTGTATTTGCGATTTCTTGGTCTCATTTGATAGAATGGAAGACATATTACAGAAATAGAGATGATTTTGATTGGTTTTAGCATTGGAAATGGCTTGAAACTGAGCTCAAAGTAGCAGAAAT
Organism: Cherax quadricarinatus; assembly: GCF_026875155.1. Classification (NCBI taxonomy): domain Eukaryota; kingdom Metazoa; phylum Arthropoda; class Malacostraca; order Decapoda; family Parastacidae; genus Cherax; species Cherax quadricarinatus. Next base: position 16,495,120 of record NC_069452.1, on the reverse strand, counting down.
GTTAAATTTTTGCCGATATTCAAGAGTAAACAAACGACCTCACAAGTCTAATACACGTCAGCTGGTGGGTCTAATATACATTCACAAATATGGTGATGATATTTATACAATTATTACAGTATTGCATAACAGTAAATCTTCTATTTTTTGGTGTGAATAAAAATTCATTATGTGAATAAAAAATCAAAGGGAATTTTTTTGAAAAGCCCAAAAACTAATAATGAACAGAAAAAAGTTTTTAGTGCCGGGAAAATGCCACATTGTTCATTCGGCCCTTTTTTGAAATTGGAATATTTTTGAATTTTGGGTTTTAAAATTTTGGCCAATTAACAATTTCCGTCACTTTATTTTGTAGTTGAAACAGTTGATTGGGCGTTTCTTGTGCCAATCGATAGAATAAAAAGTAATACTAGGAAATAGCTAAAAATTTTGGGTTGATTGGAAAAAATGTTTTGGCCTAAAATGGGAGCAAAGTCGGCAAAACGCCGATTCGTGAATATCGCTGACACACAAAATTGCGAGACATAATTTCGTCAAATTTTCCACCAAAATTTTGTCTTTTTGTTTTTTTTACCTTCACAAAAACTTCTCTCGATTTCAGAAAAAAACAAATTTTTTTTTTTTTAAAAAACTTGGACATGGGGCTGACTCCAGATTTGGGTTGGACCCCCAAAGGGTAAGAGTAAAAAATTTAAATACAGTGTCAAGAATGAGTTGACATTATTTATACAATTATTACAATAATGCAGTAGTCTGCATAACAGTAAATCTTCTATTTTTTTGTGTGAATAAAAATTCCAAATGGTAAGCAAGAGTAATATAAGAGGGGCCTGGAGCCGTGACTAATGAACAGAGAAAATGTTATTTTAGTGCAAGGAATGTCTGCACTGTTTATTCTGGACACTATTTTGAAATTGGCATCTATTAAAATTTGTGTGAAATTGGCCAAATTGCCAATTTCTGACCACTTTATTGGGTAGTTGAAATAGGTGAATGGGCAGTTTCTTGTACTCAGTTGACAGACTAAACATAAATAAGTTTATTTAGGTATACACAAATACAGTTACATAGATTATCATACATAGCAGTGTATGTATAGAGAACCTAGGATAACTCAGCAAAGTCGAAGTGACTTATATCCAGTACCTGGCTTGGGCTTGCCATATATGATTTTTGGTAAATATTTTTTTTCTCGATTGTTTGTTGGACTATCTCATTGAAACTTGGGCAATGTATGATGGAAAGATGCTTCTTAACGTACAACAAAAAAAAGACGGCGGTCATTAGCTGCCTCTTTGCAGTATATTTTCGTATGGTTTTTATGATTGTATTCTCTTTTTTTTTGGACTCATTTGATAGAATGGAAGATATATTACAGAAATAGACATGATTTTGATTGTTTTCATGACGAAAAGTACCTTGAAATTGAGCTCAAAGTAGCGGAAATGTTAAATTTTTGCCGATGTTCAATGAACTTTGTGTAAGTCAAGTTGGTTAATTTTATTAAGTGTATTCTAACCTAACCACTCTGTAATCTGGCAAACTCAGTAATCCGGCACACTACAGGTCCCAATGATGCCAGATTTGTGATGGAGGACCTGTAGTAAGGTTCAACTTACGTCCATTTTGACTTACGACCAGTTGGTTGGAACCAAGCTCGGTCGTAAGTTGGATGGTACCTGTATATTGTTTTATTTGACCAAATTCTAAGCTATTTTCTTGTATGCTTCAGTTCTGTCAATTGAGTACAAGAAACCACCCATTCAACTGTCAGAATTTAATTCAAATTTAAATTCAAATTTTCATTTCTTTGCAAAGTTTACAATGTGTGACTGACGTGTTATAACAAGTCTATTTCATTCGTAGTTTACAATGTGTAACTGACATGTTGTAAGGAGTCTATTTCATGCATAGTTTACAATGTGTGACTGACGTATTATAAGGAGTCTATTTCATGCATAGTTTACAATATGTAACTGACATGTTATAAGGAGTCTATCTCATGCATAGTTTGCAGTACATATTTACAATATTGATTTGCAAGTGCAAAGAAAGCCAGTATCATGACGAGGCAGAAGTCTCTAATTTGCCCAGATTTACACAAAATTAAACAATTTCAATTTAAAAACAGATTTCAAAATAAGTAATGTAGACATTTTTGTCTCTAAAACAACGTTTCCTGTGTTCAGTAGTCGTATCCCCAGGTCTCTTATATATATATACTTGCCTTCCATCATAACTAGAAATCAAAAGGTTTACCTTGTTTCCTGTGTAATGAAATATACAGTGGACCCCCGGTTAACGAACTTTTTTCATTCCAGAAGTATGTTCAGGTGCCAGTACTGACCGAATTTGTTCCCATAAGGAATATTGTGAAGTAGATTAGTCCATTTCAGACCCCCAAACATACACGTACAAACGCACTTACATAAATACACTTACATAATTGGTCACATTTGGAGGTGATCGTTAAGCGGGGGTCCACTGTAACTTGGAATGATTGGTCGGGGTTTACAATATCCCAATAATTGAATCAGACCTCTTAACCCGTAAACAGTCTAAGCAGATCTACGTTCACATGTGTAGTGCTACAAAAGTAGATCTACGTTTTTTTTGCATATTTTCAAATGTAACAAAAAAAAAGTAGATCAAAGTTTTTTTACACATTTTCAAATGTAAAAAAACAAAAAGATCTACAGGAGGGCCCCGCTTTACGGCGTTCCGCTTTACGGCGTTCCGCTAATACGGACATTTCAAATTATGACCAAAACTCACTATACGGCTCCCCCCACCTGACTTTCTAATACGGTCACCGTGCCCCACCCTGTTTGTTTACATTCTCCATGAGCTCAGTAAGCACTAAGTCTCTCCATTTTGTCTGGAAACTCCAAAATTTCAAATGTTTTTAAAAGTTATTTCATATTTTATATATACTATGATAATTATACTTATGTATACCTGTACCTAAATAAACTTACATACATCGAGTCATTTAAATGTCGTATATTACGTTAATATACACATTTTCATTAATCCATCCATGATATTTTTTTCAAAATTATATAATAAACACAATGCATAACATATAAATAAGATAAATACACCCCACAGTAGAATAAATAAACAAATGTGAGATGTGAGCAGACGACTTGCACAAGTGGTGATAATAACAATACTGAGTCTTCATTAAATGTCGTATATTACGGTAATATACACATTTTCATTAATCCATCCATGATATTTTTTCAAAATTATATAATAAACACGATGCATAACATATAAATAAGATAAATACACCCCACAGTAGAATAAATAAACAAATGTGAGATGTCATAGCAGACGACTTGCACAAGTGGTGATAATAACAATACCGAGTCTCATTAAATGTCGTATATTACGGTAATATACACATTTTCATTAATCCATCCATGATATTTTTTTCAAAATTATATAATAAACACGATGCATAACATATAAATAAGATAAATACACCCCACAGTAGAATAAATAAACAAATGTGAGATGTCGTAGCAGACGACTTGCACAAGTGGTGATAATAACAATACCGAGTCTCATTAAATGTCGTATATTACGGTAATATACACATTTTCATTAATCCATCCATGATATTTTTTTCAAAATTATATAATAAACACGATACATAACATAAAAAGATGATAAATACACCCCACAATAGAATAAATAAACATAAATATAAGATGTGGGAGCCACAAAACTTGTACAAGTGACTGCAAGAATAACATTTTTTCTAACTAACATAAGAGTAAATGTGTTACTGGGGGTAACTGTAGAAAATTATTCCTTTCGTATGTATGTAAGTAAGTTTATTCAGGTATACACAAATACAGTTACATAGATTATCATACATAACAACATACGTGTAGAGAACCTAGGATAACCCAAAAAAGTCAGTGTGACTTATTTCCATTGCCTTCACTCAGAGCTTCATTTCTTCTCAAAATGATGTTACATGAGAATGGGAGTGTTCTTCTTTATTAATTCTACCGTATCAATGTAGAGACAACCTGTACACAATGTAACTTGTACACAAACCAGATGTGTACATTTCGTTTGTTTACAAAACTTACCTTCCCCTGGTTTGTTTACATAACTGCGCCTGCCCCCTCTCATGTACTCATTCTTTCTCTCATTTATTCGTTTTATCTCATTTACTTACTCCTGACCCTACATTAAGACTACAAATATTTTAAGGTAAGTAATGAGTGAACTGTATATACATTTTATCGCTCTGGGATGCTTAAATATCATAGAATAGTATGTGTGGGTGGGGTGGCCTGGTGAGGCTATTACAATACATACCACACTTGATTTCTTACAATAAATACTACTTGTCTCTCACCCTAGATTAAGACTATAAATATTTTAAGGTAAGTAATGAGTGCACTATGTGTGTATTGTACCTTTTTATTGTTTTTTGATGCCTGGTTCTATTGCTAACTTAATATATGTTAGTGTAAACTTGTTATCTAGTGTTTGTATGCATTTATAAGTGGAAAAAAAGGGTGTTCCACTTTACGGCGATTTCCGCTTTACGGCGGTAGCCTGGAACCTAACCCGCCGTATAAGTGGGGCCCTACTGTACTTTTTTTACATACTTTCAAATGTTGAAAAAACGTATATATACGTTTGGACCGTTTATGGGTTAAATACCCATAAAACATATGGATGTAGGGGGGCCTTATGTATTCTCAAGGAAATCGGCAGAAATTGAAGACAGTGGTACCTCAAGTTACGAACTTAATTCATTCCAGAAGGCTGTTTGAGTGCTGATACCGAACGAATTTGCTCCCATGAGGAATATTGTAAATTAGATTAGTCCGTTTCAGACCCCCAAAAATACACTTACAAAAGCACTTACAAAAATACACTTACATAATTGTTCGAGTTGGGAGCTGTTCAAAACTCAAGGTACCACTGTATTTCTGTTACTTTAAGTTACTTCTGGTCCTGAAACCAACCAAAATTATCCCTATTTCAATAGTATGTCTTCCATTCTATCAAATATTACTAAAAAGCAGTCAGTGAAACCTTTAAAACCTTCCTAGAAAACACCTCAAATTCACTATTTTAAACCAAACACAATGTCAGAGTTTTGGAAATATAAACACATTTGCAGTATAATGTAATCCTTTATTGATAACGTTTTGCCCACACATTATACTGCATATGTGTTTATAGTTCCATTGTGTTGGTATTTGATACCATTTATTTCCAATGTCAGAGTTTTGTTTTTCCATCATGTATAATGAGTTTGTTTGGAGTTCTGGTAGCGGGGAGTAAATGATACGTCTTCGGAGGCTTCTTACTTTATTGTTAAGTCATGGTGAGTACACAGGCTTGTGTGTTTGAGCCCATGGCCCGGGCAGGGCCATCCCACGAGAGAGAGCTACTAGGCCTACTGTCTTGACTGCTTGAAGAGTAACACCAGAGTGAGAGCGTGGCAAGGGCAGACAGGTTGGCGTGCCCACCGAGAGGCCTGGCTACAGAGGGCAACACTTGAGTGGCGCGAAATATGAACTAAGCTTGCAGACAGCATGGGCTGTCTGTGCAGACAGTACAGGCTGTCTACATACGTTCGGCCACCTACCGCGCGTCGTCCCGACGCGACAATACTGGTGGTAAAAGGAACTCGGTCTCTCGTAGGAACAGGGCACAGATCACAAAATAAAAACATATACAGTGGACCCCTGCATACCGTCGCCATCACATAACGTACAATCCGCATACCGCTCGCTTTTATCGCAAAAATTTTGTCTCGCATACCGCTCAAAAACCCGCTCACCGCTCTTCGTCCGAGACGCGTCCAATGTGCACCCTTCGCCAGCCTCACATGTGCCGCTGGTGGCATTGTTTACCAGCCAGCCTCCGCGGTAACATCCAAGCATACAATCGGAACATTTCGTATTATTACAGTGTTTTTGGTGATTTTATCTGCCAAATAAGTGACCATGGGCCCCAAGAAAGCTTCTAGTGCCAACCCTACAGCAATAAGGGTGAGAATTACTATAGAGATGAAGAAAGAGATCATTGATAAGTATGAAAGTGGAGTGCGTGTCGCCGACCTGGCCAGGTTGTACAAGAAACCCAAATCAACCATCGCTACTATTGTGGGCAACAGAAAGGCAATCAAGGAAGCTGTTCTTGCCAAAGGTTTAACTGTTTTTTTTCGGAACAGAGATCGCAAGTGATGGAAGATGTTGAGAGACTCTTACTGGTGTGGATAAATGAAAAACAGCTAGCAGGAGATAGCGTCTCTCAAGCGATCATAAGCGAAAAGGCTAGGAAGTTGCATGAGGATTTAATTAAAAAATGCCTGCAACTAGTGATGATGTGAGTGAATTTAAGGCCAGCAAAGGTTGGTTTGAGAGATTTAAGAAGCGTAGTGGCATACATTGTGTGATAAGGCATGGTGAGGCTGCCAGTTCGGACCACAAAGCAGCTGAAAAATATGTGCAGGAATTCAAGGAGTACATAGACAGTGAAGACCTGAAACCTGAACAAGTGTTTAATTGTGATGAAACAGGCCTGTTTGGAAGAAAATACCAAGCAGGACCTACATTACTCAGGAGGAAAAGGCACTCCCAGGACATAAGCCTATGAAAGACAGGCTTACTTTGTTGATGTGTTCCAATGCTACTGGTGATTGCAAAGTGAAGCCTTTATTAGTGTATCACTCTGAAACTCCCAGACCGTTCAGGCAAAAGAATGTCCTCAAGGAGAATTTGTGTGTGCTGTGGGGGCAAACAGTAAGGCATGGGTCACTAGGGACTTTTCTATGACTGGTTACACCATGCATTTGCCCCCAATGTGAAAGATTACCTAACTGAAAAGAAATTAGAACTTAAGTGCCTCCTGGTGTTAGACAATGCCCCTGGTCATCCTACAGACGTGGCAGAGCGACTTTATGGGACATGAAATTCATTAAGGTGAAGTTTTTGCCTCCTAATACCACTCCTCTCCTGCAGCCCATGGACCAGCAGGTTATTGCAAACTTCAAAAACTGTACACAAAAGCTCTGTTTGAAAGGTGCTTTGTAGTGACCTCAGAAACTCAACTGACTCTAAGAGAGTTTTGGAGAGAGCACTTTAATATCCTCAATTGTGTAAACCTTATAGGTAAGGCTTGGGAGGGAGTGACTAAGAAGACCTTGAACTCTGCTTGGAAGAAACTGTGGCCAGAATGTGTAGACAAAAGGGATTTTGAAGGGTTTGAGGCTAACCCTGAGAGGATTATGCCGTTGAGGGAATCCATTGTGGCATTGGGAAAGTCCTTGGGGTTGGAGGTTAGTGGGGATGATGTGGAAGAGTTGGTGGAGGAGGACAATGAAGAACTAACCACTGATGAGCTGATAGATCAACTTCAACAGCAAGAGGCCAGACCTGAGGAAACTGGTTCGGAGGAGGGGAGAGAGAAATTGAAGAAGTTGCCTACTACAAAGATTAAGGAAATCTGTGCAAAGTGGCTTGAAGTGCAAACCTTCATGGATGAAAATCACCCTCACACAGCTATTGCAAGCCGTGTTGGCAACCTGTACACTGACAATGTTGTGAAACACTTTAGGGAAGTCATAAAGGAACGAGAGGTACAGGCCACTATGGACAGATATGTTGTGCGAAAGAAGTCCAGTGACTCTGAAGCTGGTCCTAGTGGCATTAAAAGAAGAAGGGAAGTAACCCCAGAAAAGGACTCGACACCTCAAGTCTTAATGGAAGGGGATTCCCCTTCTAAACACTAACACTCTCTCTCCCCTCCTCCCATCCCATCAGTCATCACCAGATCTTCAATAAAAGTAAGTGTCATGTAATTGTGCATGCCTTTTTCAGTTTGTGTGTATTAAAATTAACATTTCATGTGGTAAATTTTTTTTTTTTTCATACTTTTGGGTGTCTTGTACGGATTAATTTGATTTCCATTATTTCTTATGGGGAAAATTCATTCGCATACCGATCATTTCGCATAACAATGAGCCCTCTTGCACGGATTAAAGTCGCTATGCGGGGGTCCACTGTATATACATATGGACATGGAAAAAAAAACTTCCTACAGGGAGGGAAGAAAAAAACATGTGGAGAAACTCACACTGGACGCAGAAATCACCACAAAACTCACCTCTGGCTTGCTGAAACAGCTGTGCTGAGCTGAACAACAACAGCAACATACAAGTGACGCTGAACACATGACTTGAGAAACAGCGTGGGACGCTGTAGCGTGGAGTCACTTACAATTCTCGAAGAATTTCGGCAAATTTCAGCTGGATCCTGCTTGTACCTGTGTCTGGATGCTCAAACGTGCAGACACGACATCAGGATAACTCGTTGAGAGACGGATGCTTGTTGTGTAGGGGGATGAAGTGAACAACTTCATTCCTTCCTTCCTCTCTCTGGGCAAACAACTGCTGCGACATCTGCTTCCCACCATTTATAACCCAGTTTGTTTGGTGTACTGAAAGCGGGTGGTCAATGATAGACGTCTTCGGAGGCTTCTTACTTTATTGTTAAGTCGTGGTGGGTACACAGGCTTGTGTGTTTGAGCCCATGGCCCGGGCAGGGCCATCCCACGAGAGAGAGCTACTAGGCCTACTGTCTTGACTGCTTGAAGAGTGACGCCAGAATGAGAGCGTGGCAAGGGCAGACAGGCTGGTGTGCCCACCGAGAGGCCTGGCTACAGAGGGCAACACTTGAGTGGCGCGAAATATGAACTGAGCTTGCAGACAGCATGGGCTGTCTGTGCAGACAGTACAGGCTGTCTACACGTGCACCATGTGGGCAATTTTTTTTTTACTGTGCACATTCACTGCACAGACCCAGTCTCTCATATCTAGGCCAAAATTTACCATAGCTTATCTGAGGGAGCCGCACTCATAATTTAGATCTGCGTGAGGGACTCTGGCATCGATAATGTAGATATACGTGACGGCTGTTGAAAGGGTTAACTAGAATGTACGATGGGATGTGAAATACAGGCTTAGTGATTGGAGTGCCTCTGCCGACAATGCTTCAACAGAGAATTGTGAAAATGGAATCGTTGGCAAAACATGTGCTGTAATTGTTTCAACATAGCACTGACATTACACTTCAGACGGCCCAGTGAACTACAACATCATTTATGCTAAATATAATTCTGTCTTGATTTCTTACACAGAGGAACAGCAGTGATGTGGCACTGCTACTCAAGACCACTAGCTGCCCAACACAACGACCATCATCAACAACAAGCAACCCACCACAAGAACCATGTCAACTATCAGCTACAAGCAACCCACCACAAGAACCATGCCAACTACCAGCTACAAGCAACTCACTACAAGATTCATCACTACCACTATCAACAACAAGGCATGAAACACAAGAACCACCACCACAATCAGTCACAATCAACCCACCAGATGCAGCCACACTCAAACAATCAGGTAAACACCATTTTTATCTTTAAAAACACAAGAACAATAAGGTTCTGTCAGTCTGTATTCTTTAAATCAAGACAATTTAAAAAATAACATTAGCAATTTCCTACAAAGCCAAGGTAATCCAAACAAAAAATGAAAACACATTAACCATCACTTGCACCCTAGCTGTCTCTCCAAATATGTACAGATATCAGTTTGCATGAAACACAGTGGCATATTAGTGGCTTTTGTTATTTTTTATTTTTTATTAACACATCGGCCGATTCCCACCAAGGCAAGGTGGCCCGAAAAAGAAAAATTTCATCATTATTCACTCCATCGCTGTCTTGCCAGAGGGGTACTTTACACTACAGTTATAAAACTGCAACATTAACACCCCGTCTTCAGAGTGTAGACACTGTACTTCCCATCTCCAGGACTCAAGTCCGGCCTGCCGGTTTCCCTGAATCCCTTCATAAATACAGTGGACCCCCGCTTAACGATCACCTCCCAATGTGACCAATTATGTAAGTGTATTTATGTAAGTGCATTTGTACGTTTATGTTTGGGGGTCTGAAGTGGACTAATCTACTTCACAATATTCCTTATGGGAACAAATTCGGTCAGTACTGGCACCTGAACATACTTCTGGAATGAAAAAATATCGTTAACCGGGGGTCCACTGTATTACTTTGCTCACACTCCAACAGCACGTCAAGTATTAAAAACCATTTGTCTCCATTCACTCCTATCAAATACGCTCATGCGCGCTTGCTGGAAGTCCAAGCCCCTCGCACACAAAACCTCCTTTACCCCCTCCCTCCAACCCTTCTTAGGCCGACCCCTACCCCGCCTTCCCTCCACTACAGATTTATACACTCTCGAATTCATTCTGTTTTGTACCATTCTCTCTACATGTCCGAACCACCTCAACAACCCCTCCCTCAGCCCTCTGGGTAATAGTTTTAGAAATCTCACACCTTCTCCTAATTTCAAAACTACGAATTCTCTGCATTATATTCACACCGCACATTGAAGTCAGACATGACATCTCCACTGCCTCCAGCCTTCTCGTTGCAACATTCATCACCCATGCTTCACACCCGTACAAGAGTGTTTGTACAACTATACTCTCATACATTCCCCTCTTTGCTTGCATGGACAAAGTTCTTTGTCTCCACAGACTCCTAAGTGCTTTACTCACCCTTTTCCCCTCATCAATTCTATGATTCACCTCATCCTTCATAGACCCATCTGCTGACACGTCCACTCCTAAATATCTGAATACATTCACCTCCTTCATACTTTCTCTCCCTCCAATCTGATATCCAGTCTTTCGTCACCTAATCTTTTTGTAATCCTCATCACCTTACTCTTTCCTATATTCACTTTTAATTTTCTTCTCTTACATATCCTACCAAACTCATCCACCAACCTTTGCAACTTGTCTTCAGAATCTGCCAAAAGCACCATGTCATCAGCAAAGAGCAGCTGTGACAACTCCCACTTTGTGTTCGATTCTTTTGTGACTAATAATATTACATGTAAACTATATTATCTTTGTACAACATAAAAGAATAACAACACTGCACTAGCCAAGGACTCGAACCCATGCTGCTTTGGCCTGCCTCATGGTGGGCGAAAACGCATGACGCCCTAATCCACTGGACCATATGATCCTTACAAGTAGAGCATCCAGCAGAACTGGATGTTGTACTCCCTACCCAAGGACACACGATGGTGTGGATGACTCGAGGCTAATTTCATTCTAGTCCCTGTTTGGTGTACTAGTTCAACGAGCAGTATTTTATATTATTGTGACTACGAACGAGTGATATTGATCAATAACAACACTGCACTAGCCAAGGACTCGAACCCATGCTGCTTTGGCTTGTAAGGATCGTATGGTCCAGTGGATTAGGGCGTCATGCGTTTTCGCCCACCATGAGGCAGGCCAAAGCAGCATGGGTTCGAGTCCTTGGCTAGTGCAGTGTTGTTATTGATCATTATCACTCTTTTGTGGTCACAATAATATAAAAGAAATAAAAATGTGAATGGAAATATGTAAAGTAAAAGGACACAAGTGCAACTAATGTGACATTTATTGTGGCAACATTTCACTCTCCAGGAGCTTTATCAAGCAAGTGGCTTGATAAAGCTCCTGGAGAGTGAAACGTTGCCACAATAAATGTCACATTAGTTGCACTTGTGTCCTTTTACTTTACATATTGTCGGTAATTCTACCAACATTATATGAATGGAAATATTAGCTTCCAAATTCTTCATTTTGAATGAACACATTTTGAATGAACACATTTTGAATGAACACATTTTGAATGAACACATTTTGAATGAAGTCCTGTGTCTAATTATGAATTTATAAATCATACACCAAGACAAAATGAGCACCACAAATAATTTAGAGCACTTTCTAGGAGACCCACCATTAAAACTGTCATAATTTAAAGATGGGACTTCAAATTCAAATTCAAAGTTTATTCTCTATAAAGATTACAATGTTGAATTTACAGAATTTGGTTGTTGTGTGGTTTACATGTAGTTAAATAATGATTACAGAGTGTACCACTAGAACGCCTAGCATGGCTAGGCATTACAGAGTGTACCACTGGAACACCTAGCATGGCTAGGCATTACAGAGTGTACCACTAGAACACCTAGCATGGCTAGGCATTACAGAGTGTACCACTAGAACGCCTAGCATGGCTAGGCATTACAGAGTGTACCACTAGAACACCTAGCATGGGTAGGCATTACAGAGTGTACCACTAGAATGCCTAGCATGGCTAGGCATTACAGAGTGTACCACTAGAATGCCTAGCATGGCTAGGCATTACAGAGTGTACCACTAGAATGCCTAGCATGGCTAGGCATTACAGAGTGTACCACTAGAATGCCTAGCATGGCTAGGCATTACAGAGTGTACCACTAGAACACCTAGCATGGGTAGGCATTACAGAGTGTACCACTAGAATGCCTAGCATGGCTAGGCATTACAGAGTGTACCACTAGAATGCCTAGCATGGCTAGCATTACAGAGTGTACCACTAGAACGCCTAGCATGGCTAGGCATTACAGAGTGTACCACTAGAATGCCTAGCATGGCTAGGCATTACAGAGTGTACCACTAGAACACCTAGCATGGCTAGGTATTACAGAGTGTACCACTAGAACACCTAGCATGGGGAGCATTACAGATGTACCACTAGAACGCTAGCATGGCTGGGCATTCGGGCAGACTTAGTTTAATTCTTTATTTTAAAAATTACAAATTATGAGGTAAGTTGGTATTATGGCTAAGTGACTAAATACTAGTTTGTGAGTTTAGCAATGTGAATGCTTTTGTTTTGGCACAGTACATAGTTTCAGTATTGGAGTATCACAGGATTTATTATTTTAAAATTGAGATTAATATTTCTGTTTATGGTCAAATGGGTGAGTGAGTGTAAGTGTGAACCACCAGGTGGTATTCGTGTAGTTAGTTGATGGGGTTTATCAGGGAGATGGGATTGAAAGTTGACCAACAGTTACCAACCTTATTTGTGTCCGGCACCTCCTACTAATGTTGCACCTCCTACTAATGTTGACACCTCCTACTAATGTTGCACCTCCTACTAATGTTACACCTCCTACTAATGTTGCACCTCCTACTAATGTTACATCTCCTACTAATGTTACATCTCCTACTAATGTTACATCTCCTACTAATGTTACATCTCCTACTAATGTTACATCTCCTACTAATGTTGCTACCTCCTACTAATGTTACATCTCCTACTAATGTTACATCTCCTACTAATGTTGCACCTCCTACTAATGTTACATCTCCTACTAATGTTGCACCTCCTACTAATGTTACATCTCCTACTAATGTTACATCTCCTACTAATGTTACACCTCCTACTAATGTTACATCTCCTACTAATGTTACATCTCCTACTAATGTTACATCTCCTACTAATGTTACATCTCCTACTAATGTTGCACCTCCTACTAATGTTACATCTCCTACTAATGTTGCACCTCCTACTAATGTTACATCTCCTACTAATGTTACATCTCCTACTAATGTTACATCTCCTACTAATGTTACATCTCCTACTAATGTTACATCTCCTACTAATGTTACATCTCCTACTAATGTTACATCTCCTACTAATGTTACATCTCCTACTAATGTTACATCTCCTACTAATGTTGCATCTCCTACTAATGTTACATCTCCTACTAATGTTACATCTCCTACTAATGTTACATCTCCTACTAATGTTACAATCTCCTACTAATGTTAGCACTCCTACTAATGTTACATCTCCTACTAATGTTGCACCTCCTACTAATGTTACACCCCTACTAATGTTCTCTCCTACTAATGTTACATCTCCTACTAATGTTACATCTCCTACTAATGTTACATCTCCTACTAAATGTTACATCCTACTAATGTTACATCTCCTACTAATGTTCAACTCCTACTAATGTTACATCTCCTACTAATGTTACATCTCCTACTAATGTTACATCTCCTACTAATGTTGCACCTCCTACTAATGTTACATCTCCTACTAATGTTACATCTCCTACTAATGTTACATCTCCTACTAATGTTACATCTCCTACTAATGTTACATCTCCTACTAATGTTACATCTCCTACTAATGTTACATCTCCTACTAATGTTACATCTACTAATGTTACATCTCCTACTAATGTTGCACCTCCTACTAATGTTACATCTCCTACTAATGTTACACCTCCTACTAATGTTACATCTCCTACTAATGTTACATCTACTAATGTTACATCTCCTACTAATGTTACATCTCCTACTAATGTTACATCTCCTACTAATGTTACATCTCCTACTAATGTTACATCTCCTACTAATGTTACATCTCCTACTAATGTTACATCTCCTACTAATGTTACATCTCCTACTAATGTTACATCTCCTACTAATGTTACATCTCCTACTAATGTTACATCTCTACTAATGTTACATCTCCTACTAAATGTTACATCTCCTACTAATGTTACATCATCACAATGTTACATCTCCTACTAATGTTAATCCTACTAATGTTACATCTCCTACTAATGTTACATCTCCTACTAATGTTACATCTCCTACTAATGTTACATCTCCTACTAATGTTACACTCTACTAATGTTACATCTCCTACTAATGTTACAACCTCCTACTAATGTTACATCTCCTACTAATGTTGCACTCCTACTAATGTTACATCTCCTACTAATGTTACACTCTACTAATGTTACATCTCCTACTAATGTTGTACCTCCTACTAATGTTACATCTCCTACTAATGTTACATCTCCTACTAATGTTACACCTCCTACTAATGTTACATCTCCTACTAATGTTGTACCCTCCTACTAATGTTACATCTCCTACTAATGTTGTACCTCCTACTAATGTTACACCTCCTACTAATGTTGTACCTCCTACTAATGTTGTACCTCCTACTAATGTTACACCTCCTACTAATGTTGTACCTCCTACTAATGTTGTACCTCCTACTAATGTTACACCTCCTACTAATGTTGTACCTCCTACAATGTTTACTCTCCTACTAATGTGTACCTCCTACTAATGTTACATCTCCTACTAATGTTGTACATCTCTACTAATGTTGACCTCCTACTAATGTTACATCCTCCTACTAATTTGTCTACAGTTTACCTCCTACTAATGTTACACTCCTACTAATGTTGTACATCTACTAATGTTACACTCCTACTAATGTTGTACCTCCTACTAATGTTGTACATCTCCTACTAATGTTACACCTCCTACTAATGTTGTACCTCCTACTAATGTTGTACCTCCTACTAATGTTGTACCTCCTACTAATGTTACACCTCCTACTAATGTTGTACCTCCTACTAATGTTACACCTCCTACTAATGTTGTACCTCCTACTAATGTTACATCTCCTACTAATGTTACATCTCCTACTAATGTTTACCTCCTACTAATGTTACCTCCTACTAATGTTTACACTCCTACTAAATGTTGTACATCTCCTACTAATGTTACAACCTCCTACTAATGTTACCTCCTACTAATGTTTGTACTCCACGTTCTCCTACTAATGTTACACCTCCTACTAATGTTGACTCTCCTACTAATGTTACTCTCCTACTAATGTTACACCTCCTACTAATGTTACCTCCTACTAATGTTAACCTCTGTACACTCCTACTAATGTTGACCTCCTACTAATGTTACCTCCTACTAATGTATTACAAACCTCCTACTAATGTTACACTCCTACTAATGTTACACTCCTACTAATGTTACATCTCTACTAATGTTGTACTCCTACTAATGTTGTACACTCCTACTAATGTTACACCTCCTACTAATGTTACATCTCCTACTAATGTTAGATCCTCCTACTAATGTTACACCTCCTACTAATGTTGTACCTCCTACTAATGTTACACCTCCTACTAATGTTGTACCTCCTACTAATGTTGTACCTCCTACTAATGTTTACACTCCTACTAATGTTGTACCTCCTACTAATGTTACACCTCCTACTAATGTTGTACCTCCTACTAATGTTACACCTCCTACTAATGTTGTACCTCCTACTAATGTTGTACCTCCTACTATGTTGTACATCTCCTACTAATGTTGTACATCTCCTACTAATGTTACATCTCCTACTAATGTTGTACAATTCCCTACTAATGTTTACCTCCTACTAATGTTACATCTCCTACTAATGTTACATCTCCTACTAAGTTGTACATCTCCTACTAATGTTACATTCTCCTACTAATGTTACATCTCCTACTAATGTTACATCTCCTACTAATGTTACATCTCCTACTAATGTTACCTCCTACTAATGTTACATCTCCTACTAATGTTGACCTCCTACTAATGTTACATCCCTACTAATGTACATCTCCTACTAATGTTACATCTCCTACTAATGTTACATCTCCTACTAATGTTGCACCTCCTACTAATGTTACATCTACTAATGTTACATCTCCTACTAATGTTACATCTCCTACTAATGTTGCACCTCCTACTAATGTTACATCTCCTACTAATGTTGCACCTCCTACTAATGTTACATCTCCTACTAATGTTAGCACCTCCTACTAATGTTACATCTCCTACTAAGTTTACATCCCTACTAATGTTACATCTCCTACTAATGTTACATCTCCTACTAATGTTGCACCTCCTACTAATGTTACATCTCCTACTAATGTTACATCTCCTACTAATGTTACATCTCCTACTAATGTTACATCTCCTACTAATGTTACACCTCCTACTAATGTTGTACCTCCTACTAATGTTACATCTCCTACTAATGTTACATCTCCTACTAATGTATTACAATCTCCCTACTAATTTTACATCTCCTACTAATGTTACATCTCCTACTAATGTTACATCTCCTACTAATGTTAACATCTCCTACTAATGTTTACATCTCCTACTAATGTTTGTATCCTCCTACTAATGTTACATCTCCTACTAATGTTACATCTCCTACTAATGTTACATCTCCTACTAATGTTACATCTCCTACTAATGTTACACCTCCTACTAATGTTACATCTCCTACTAATGTTACATCTCCTACTAATGTTACATCTCCTACTAATGTTGTACCTCCTACTAATGTTACATCTCCTACTAATGTTACATCTCCTACTAATGTTACATCTCCTACTAATGTTACATCCTACTAATGTTACATCTCCTACTAATGTTACATCTCCTACTAATGTTACACCTCCTACTAATGTTGTACCTCCTACTAATGTTACATCTCCTACTAATGTTACATCTCCTACTAATGTTACATCTCCTACTAATGTTACACCTCCTACTAATGTTACATCTCCTACTAATGTTACATCTCCTACTAATGTTACATCTCCTACTAATGTTACATCTCCTACTAATGTTACATCTCCTACTAATGTTACATCTCCTACTAATGTTACATCTCCTACTAAGTTGACTCCTACTAGTTACATCTCCTACTAATGTTACATCTCCTACTAATGTTACATCTCCTACTAATGTTACATCTCCTACTAATGTTACATCTCCTACTAATGTTACATCTCCTACTAATGTTACATCTCCTACTAATGTTACCTAAATGTTCATCCCTACTAATGTTACATCTCCTACTAATGTTACATCTCCTACTAATGTTGCATCTCCTACTAATGTTGCACGCTACAGTAACTCTAAATGTTACATCTCCTACTAATGTTACATCTCCTACTAATGTACATCTCCTACTAATGTTACATCTCTATAATGTTACATCTCCTACAAGTACACTCTACTAATGTTAGCATCCTCCTACTAATGGTACATCTCCTGACTAATTTCACACTCTCCTATAATGTTACATCTCTACTAATGTTGCACTGATACTAATTTACATCTTACTAAGCATCTCCTACTAAGTTAATCTCCACTAATGTTACATCTCCTTACTAATGTTACAGTCCCTGAACCTAATGTTACATCTCGTACTAATGTTCATCTCCTACAATGTTGGCACTCCTACTAAGTTACATCTCCTATAATGTTACATCCTGACTAATGTACCATCTCCTATAAGTTACATCTCCTACTATGTTACATCCCTACTATGTACATCTCTACTAATGTTTAATCCCTACTAAGTTAATCTCCTACTAATGTTACTCTACTAAAGTTACATCTCCTACTAATGTTGACATCCTACGAAGTTACATCTCCTTACTAATGTTACAATCTCCTACTAATGTACATCTCTACTAATGTTACAGTCTCTACTAATATTGACATCTCAAAGTGCTTTTACATCTCGCTACTAATGTTACACTCCTACTAATTTACATGACAATGTTACACTCCTACAATGTTATCTCCTACTAATGTTAAATCATCCTACTAATGTTACATCTCCTACTAATGTAACACCCTACGAATGTTACATCTTCCTACATGGTTGTACACTCCTAATAAGTTAATCTCTAACTATGTATACAAATTACTAATGTTACACTCCTATCAATGTACCTCTACAAAGTTACATACCTACATAATGTAACTCTACTATGTTACATCTCCTACAATGTACATCTCACTATAATGTAATCTCCTACTTGTTACATCTCTACTAATGTTACATCTCTCTACTAATGTAAACTCCTACAATGTTACATCTCTACTAATGGTTGGCAATCCTATAACTGTGTACATCTCCTTACTATGTTACATTCTCGCTACTAATGGTACTCTCTACTATGAATACATCTCCTACTATGTATACATCTCCTACTAAGTGTTACATCTCTACTAATTTGAATTCTACTAATTTACATTCCCTACTAATGTTACATCCCTATAATGTTGCACTCTACTATATGTTACATCTCAGACCTCCTATAAACATCTCTCAATGTTACATATTTCCTCTAATGTGCACACAATACTCCTACTAATGTACAACCTGTATCATAATGCATCTCCTCTGGATAAAACTCTACTTGATAACTATCAACAAACAAGTAAAACACAAACCTAATGAAAAGTAAATGCACTTCTACTGAGGATGTGTGACCCTACAGTAGTGGAAACCTTTACCTGTTTGAAAAAGCTGCCCTTCAGTAAAACCCAGAACTGTCACCTGTCTGTATATTGGCCTACAGTACGAACCAACCTCTGTATAAGGTGCCACAGTGGCCCAGAATTCACTAGCTGTTATTTAGTGTGCCCTACAGTAGCTGTAACAACTTGCTGTTATAAGAGTGACTTCCAATTTTCTAAGATGGTCAGCAACATTCATTGAATTATTGAGGCTCCTAAATCACGACATAACTGTATAAGCGATGCCATTTATTTGCACCAGACTTCTGCTGTATCCAGTTGGTTACATAGTCCTCATAACCTGCTGTAAAAGTGGTTAGCCAAATTATTTGCTTCTCGTGGCCTCTAAAGAAATTTCCGGAAACCATTTCTTTGCTGCTCCTTCTGTGGGATCACTTGAAGTTTGAGGAAGCACTTTCTATGTGAATCATCAAATTCATCTACATCATTATCATCCATTTTCAAACCCATGGACTGCCCCAGGGAAACAATATTCTTTGCTACAAGCTCTGCCTGAAAGCCATCAAAATCTTTGACACAGAGAGGCAAAGCTGGAACTTCCCACCGACTTTGTTTATTATCCTTCAACTCTAGAGGATATTAAAATGTTTCTTTTCAAAATTCCTTAAGTGTAAGGTCTGTTTCAGGTCACTTTAAAGCATCTTTTAAACAGTGCTTTTGTGTAAAGTTTCTTAAGACTGAAAATTACCTGCTGGTCCATGAGTTGGATAAGAGGAGTTAAGGGGCCAAGAACTTCACTTTAATAAAGCCGTATTCATCCACCAAATTTTCCTCCAGCAGCCTGGCGGGTGAGCAGAAACACTGTCCATTATCAGAAGTGCCCTTAATGGTAAGTTTATTTCTGCAAGGTAATGCTTCACACTTGGGGTAAACACTTAATATATCCACTCAGTGAAGAACTGCCTCCACATTACACTGAGTTTACTTTTCTTAAACACTCTTTGATTTTCAGAGTGGCAGACTAGCAACAGTTCCCACTAGCATTACCACACAACAAGAGTGTCAGCTTGTGTCCTGGTAATGATATTTTCTTCTTGTGTGATATAGGTTCTCTTAGACACACTTCCAAAAGAGACCATTTTCATCATAATTAAAAACTTGTTGAGGAATGTCTACATAGGTTTTAAGTTCCTTAACAAACGTTTTATCCTCATCTCTGTTAGCACTGGCAGCCTCCCCATTGCCTTGCTACACTATGACTTCCACTTCTCTTTCTAAACCTATCAAACCAGCCCATACTTGCTTTAAATTCATCATTTTTGGCACTATATCCCTGGGGTGTCTTGCCTAAGATCACTATATAACTGCTTTGATTTTCACAAATTACTGTTTCAGAAACACTGTCACCGACCAATTGTTTTTCGTTAATCCACACTAAAAAAAGTTTTTCCATTTCTTCAATTATCTGTGACCTTTTCACAGCAAGAATTTTCACTCCTTTCACCACATTGGCCCCTTTTATTGCTTCTTTATTTTTCAATGTGGACAAAAACGTGGATTTCACCATACCATACTGAGTGGCCAGGTCTGACACATGTGTCCACTTTTCCAATTCACAGTGAGTTTTTCACTTTAATTGATCTTGCTGCTTTCCATTTAGGCTTGTTTGAATCACTATTTTTTGGGGCCATGATTACTTATTTTCAATGAAAATATATAAAAAATAATACAGAATAACAGTGAAATACCAAAAAGTTTCACAGAGGTTGTATGAACGATGCTTAATGAAAGAAAGTTGACGAGAGACTGAGTGCGTGATGCTTCGTTTTCGTTGGACTTCGTCGAGATGGACCGTTTTAAGTCGAATATCAGGGCAGCATCCATTTTTTTTTATTAGCACACTGGCCAACTCCCACCAAGGCAGGGTGGCCCGAAAAAGGAAAACTTTCACCATCATTCACTCCATCACTGTCTTGCCAGAAGGGTGCTTTACACTACAGTTTTTAAACTGCAACATTAACACCCCTCCTTCAGAGTGCAGGCACTGTACTTCCCATCTCCAGGACTCAAGTCCAGCCTGCCAGTTTCCCTGAATCCCTTCATAAATGTTACTTTGCTCACACTCCAACAGCATATCAAGTATTAAAAACCATTTGTCTCTATTCACTCCTATCAAACACGCTCACGCATGCCCGCTGGAAGTCCAAGCCCCTCGCACACAAAACCTCCTTTACCCTCTCCCTCCAACCTTTCCTAGGCTGACCCCTACCCCGCCTTCCTTCCACTACAGACTGATACACTCTTGAAGTCATTCTGTTTTGCTCCATTCTCTCTAAATGTCCGAACCACCTCAACAACCCTTCCTCAGTCCTCTGGACAACAGTTTTGACAATCCCGCACCTCCTCCTAACTTCCAAACTACGAATTCTCTGCATTATATTCACACCACACATTGCCCTCAGACATGACATCTCCACTGCCTCCAGCCTTCTCCTCGCTGCAACATTCATCACCCATGCTTCACACCCATATAAGAGCGTTGGTAAAACTATACTCTCATACATTCCCCTCTAGATTAGATTTTAGATTTTGCCACCGAAGTGGCTAGTTTTTTTGTGCACCCCATATCCATCCTGTGGACGGTAGCGCGAGAGCATATGGATACACAAAAGGCCTAGGAACTAGGCCCCAAAGCGTTAACAGGAATACATATGGATTTATATCTACATATCTATAGTTCACTTCTCTGTTACAAGCAAATTTAGGAAATTTGCTTAGTATATCTGGTATCTTATTTTCATTAAAAAGATATCTTGACATGTCACATAGGTTATTATACTGTCTCTGTATTCCTCAATAAGTGGACAATTAAGCACATAGTGTTCAAGACAGTGACCATATGCCTGATCACATAATTTACATTTAGTTTGATCATCATCTGTGTGTCTCCCAAACTGCCAGAAGTACAGTGGACCCCCGCTTAACGATCACCTCCAAATGCGTCCAATTATGTAAGTGTATTTATGTAAGTGCGTTTGTACGTGTATGTTTGGGGGTCTGAAATGGACTAATCTACTTCACAATATTCCTTATGGGAAAAAATTCGGTCAGTACTGGCACCTGAACATACTACTGGAACGAAAAAAGTTCGTTAACCGGGGGTCCACTGTACTTGTAACCAAGCCTAAGCCTGGCCACTACAACATCAGTCAGTACTTGTAACCAAGCCTAAGTCTGGCCACTACAACATCAGTCAGTACTTGTAACCAAGCCTAAGCCTGGCCACTACAACATCAGTCAGTACTTGTAACCAAGCCTAAGTCTGGCCACTACAACATCAGTCAGTACTTGTAACCAAGCCTAAGCCTGGCCACTACAACATCAGTCAGTACTTGTAACCAAGCCTAAGCCTGGCCACTACAAAATCAGTCAGTACTTGTAACCAAGCCTAAGCCTGGCCACTACAACATCAGTCAGTACTTGAAACCCAAGCCTAAGCTGGCCACTACAACATCAGTCAGTACTTGTAACCAAGCCTAAGACTGGCCACTACAACATCAGTCAGTACTTGTAACCAAGCCTAAGCCTGGCCACTACAACATCAGTCAGTGTTCACATTGCACGTTGCTCCATAAACATACTTATCTATGTTCATGTTATCATAGTGGGTTATAGATCTACTCAGGCTTCTAACTGCATTCCTATAACAATCATTTTCATTATTTACTTCTCTCCTAATATTATTCCTAATGCTAGACACAGTTATACCAAAATTATATTCTACATTCTCCTTCTGGGTACTCTTCTTGGCTAACATATCAACTTTATCATGAAGGAGTAATCCAATGTGTGATGGCATCCATAGCAATTGTACATTAATTCCTTTGTCCCTAATTTTTGAGTATCTATACCTGGCTTCTCCAATGAGCATGTTGTTGGAGTCATTATATGAGTCAAGAGCCTTCAATGATGACATAGAATCAGTAATGATGATAGAGTCAAGCTCAGTGTCATAGGTTAACTTTAGCGCCATTAGGATTGCAAACAATTCAGTTTGCAGTGTAGACGTCCAGTTGTTAATTCTTATGCCTAACTCAACAAATTTATAATCGTTCTTAACTAGGGAGGTGGCAACAAGAGCAGATGCAGCCCTGCCAGAAGACTCCTGCTTAGATCCATCAGTGTATATAACTTGTGATAACTTATTACTACCAGCTAGGTGAGAAAATTTCTTCTTGAGCAGTTGCTCTAACAAGAGATTTAAGGAAGGGATTACTAGCAATAAGCTTCTTGGGGAGGGACTTGAGGTTGTAAATATTAAATGAAACTTTCTTCCATGGGGGGTTAAAAATGTCTTGTTCCCTACAGTGAAAACGTTAGGGCGGGTTATAAAATTTGATTTTTAATTTGGGCCGTTTTCACAATCCATTTGGGTCGGTGTGTTTTTACCTTGGGCATTTGGGTTTAAGATTCACTGTGACAGTGTTGGTACGTTTTTTAACATTTTTAATACCGAGAAACGTGTTAATCTCAATAATCCTTCACTGCTACCAAAAATTTCCCGGGCCCCTTCCTCAGGGTTAAGAACTTTTTTTAGATCGGGGGACAGCCAAGAATAATCCTGGAGCTTCATTTTGCATTAACCCAGGGTGGGAGAGAACTTTCTCTAGCCAATTTTAAAAACATGGGGCAGCATAATAAATTTAAGGACCTAAATAGGCTATGTACTATTCTTAAAATTTCCCCACAAAACACCATGTTGGGATTGTAGCCAGCAACAGCTTTGAGAGATTTACCCTAGCTTTGATTTTTATTTAGTTGTGGTATAGGGGAAATTTTTTAAAGGGTCATCAACCCCAAAGATATCTGAAAATTTTTTTAAAGTAGAAAAGATTTCCCCCTTAAAATAGTTGGGGGGGGGTTTGTCGTTTGCTTTTTAATATTTTTTTTTTAAGGGGGAAAGATATTTTTGGGGGCCTAGTCGATTACAAATTGTTTTAAAACTTTTTAAAGAATGGTACTCATTTCTTATGCCCTGTTGTAGGATATGATATCACAGCTTAGTTATAACAATAGTTTAGGTGAGGCGGTTTAGACCCATTTAGGAGAGGATTAATAGAATTTTAAAATGCAGGGGGACTAAGAACTCCTCCCGCGGGGTCCCTAAAAAACATTTTTTTTGATCACTTCTGAAGGGGGGTAAAGGACAGGGGAAATTCTCTATTTGACAGGTACCCTACTATCCACCCGGGAGTAATTTACCAAATATTCATTTTGGCTAGTTCAGTAGTTTTTAGCGGTTCTGTTCGCAATATCAAATGCTTTTTTTTAAAAAAAAGGGGAAAAGTGGTAAAACTAGTAGGGGGTGTGTGCAGTGGGGAAAGGTTTAAAATTTACAGTTTGCACACTTTTACCTTTCAGGGAAACCCATAGGGGTGGGGGGGGAAAGTTGGTGTTTTGATTCTGAAAGTACAACCCTGTTAAGCATCATTTTTTCCCAAAATTTTTTACAAAGAAAAACATTTAAAGGAGATCGCCCAAAAATGTTCGGGGCTTTTGGGGGCCCTTAGGGATAGGCAAAAATGAGCTACGGCCCGGGGAAAAGTGGAAAAAACCCCTCAATGTAACTGAGATTATCCTGGGGCCCAACAAAGGGCGTTAATTCGGCCCCAACCGTCCCTTTTGGGATTTCTAAAAGAAAAATTCCAAAAATTTTTAAACCATTCCCCCAAAGGAGGAAAAGTTTTTGACCCCCCCCTAGTTTTTTAATTTAAATTTCAAAAATTTCTTTTACCCCGGTAAAAAAAAGGCAATCACTCTCTTAAATTTATTTTGGCTCAAAAAAATTTAAATTTCAGTTTCAACCCCTTTTTCTTCAGAAGTACTCCAAAATTTTTTTCTAATATGAGAGGGAATTTTTTTCATCCCCTGGATGTTTTGGACCAGTCATTTATGAGGTCATTCCCCCCTTTTTCAAGAGGAAAGGGCCCCTTTGAGAAAACATTCCCAGTTTTTTTCCTGGTTTTTTTAAATTTATATTTTTTCCAAGCCAAATTTTTTAAAAAGGGGTGGACCTATTTAATCCACTAAAAAAACTGTTCCCATTCCTTTTTGCCTAAGTTCTTGTTTCTTTTTCCCTTTTTTGTTTGTGCAGCTTGGAAAAGTTTTTGAGCAGGTCTTGGGTTCTTCATTAAAGGGATGCTTTACAATCCCCCTAGCTCCTGGGGTTTTTGATTGCGTTGCTGTGGATCATTATAAAATTTACATTGGTTTTTATTGTTATTTTTAGTGGAGGGCTTTGTTTCCTTTTCCTGCCCCCTTGATCTGTGAGAAAAAACTCAATAGTGGGTTATTAAAAACATCATTTAAATTTTTTTTGTTTTCCAAAAGGGCTCGTAATTCTTTTTACCATTGATCCAAGTGGTTAATAAAAATTGTCTCTGGGGTTCTGGTTTTTGAACAAAATTTCCTTTTCTTAAAATTTTGCTCCCTTGGGTTGCTGGAGATGTGATAAAAATTGACAATTGGTTTTGTCCTTGGGGGAAGTGTTTAAAATAGAAGATCATTTAAAATATGAAGGGGAATTTCTCGTATATGATGTTTTTTTAAATCCAAGACCCCAGATCTAGTATGCCACCCAAAAATTTTTGGTAGGCTCAGTTTTTGTGCCCCACAATTCGAACATTAATTTATGCTCATTTTTTAAATTTCCCCTAGTTTAGTTCCCATTGGTGTTTGTTATAGACCCACCAATAATTTTTATGTCTGGGATTAAAAAACTCCAAAAATGATGGTTTGTTTCATATTTATGCGATTGGGAAAGCAAACGGTCGAAATGGTTCGCTGGGGCCCTAGAGATTAAAAAAAATTTATGGGAAAAAACGCCCCTGCATTTTACTTTGATACCATGGGTAGCATGTTAACTGGAACTTTGGGAAGGTTTGGGAGGAAAAGTGGCAAATTCCCTTTTTGACATTCATCACCAAAAAGTTGGTTGATTTTGGTTATAAAACTGCATATCCAAAGGGAAGTTTGGTGGAGGTGCTCTTTCTTTTTAATTACATTCCTGCAAAAAAGATGACTCAATATTTTTGGTTTGCACTAATATGATGTAAAAATAAAAGGGAACCCCTTCCTTGGGGTTGGGGGGAAACAATGTTTCCCTGAAAAAAAATTGTAAAAGTATTTCCCTTGTAGTGAGTTTTTACAAACTTTGCCCCTTTAAAATTGGTTAAAAATATTAGCTTTGATACAGTGTGCAGGCTCTTAACCCTTTGACTGTCGCGGGCCCCTTTTTTATTTCGTTTTTTCGACGGTGCCGGGGGTTTGACGTTTTAAAATACTCATTAAATTTTTTTGCGGCCCTTTAAATCAAGCAGGAGGGGAAAAATGGTAGGCCCACATGTGAGAGAAAGGGTCTGTGTTTGGGCAGTGGCACCATATAAAAAAAAATTTCCCGGAAAACGCATTTCATAATTTTGGGGAAAAAAAAAATCCGACCGTTTTTTTTAAAATTAAAAAAGCCGACTTTGTGGTTATTTTGTATATATTTATGGTTTTATTCCGTTTTCTTGGTCTCTTTTGATAGAATGGAAAACATATTAAAAAAATAAGGTGATTTTGATTGATTTTACTATAAAAAAAACCTAGAAAGGGAGCTCAAAGTGGGGAAATGTTTGTTTTTTTTTGCCAATGTTCAAAGTAAAAAAAATGATGCCCTTGTCCAAAAAATGTCCAACTAGCCATTTAATATGCGTATGAAGGGTTTTGTTATTTAACAGTTTTTACGCATTGCAGTAGTCTGCAAATAGTAAGTCTAAAATTTTTTGTTTGAATAAAAATTCAAAATGAAACAAGAGTAAAAATCAGAAAGGACCCGGGGTGATGATGAACAAAGAAAACGTTATTTTTAAAAAGCAGGAATGTTCATTGTCATTCGGACCCTTTTTTTGAAAAATTTTATATTTTTAGTTTTCGTGAAATTGGCCAAATTGCAAATTTCGCCACATTATTAGGTAGTTGAAATCAGTAAATGGGCAGTTTCTTTTTTAACGATAGAAAAAATGAGTTCTAAGAAATAGCTTGATTTTGGTCGACTGGAAAAGGGAATTAGCCGAAAATGGGGGTCAAGGGGGCGAAATCCCCCGTTTTGAAAACGCGCCGGGGTCGCTAACTTCGCGAGAGCATAATTCCGTCAGTTTTCCATCAAATTTCGTTTTTTTTGGTGTCATTACAATCGGGAAAAGATTCTCTATCATTTCATAAGAAAAAATTATTTATTTTTTTTTTCTAATTTTGCGACACCAGGAGACCCCCTGGGGTTTTGGGGGTTGGGACGTAAAAGGGGGTTAAGGGGAAAATAGCAAATTTTGTACGTCTTTATCTTCAGGACCTTTATTTTTAAGCATTTTTCGGCATATTGGCAGCCAGTTCCAATGTAAGTCTTGAAGGCAAGAGTCATGGGCTTCTTTCCCACAAATTGCGGGAAAGCTGAAGGGAGATTGCTGCACTTTTGACACTCACCATGCTCAAGGATCACCCTGATTACATATATTTTTTTAAAACTTGCGGATCTGTTCAAGATCTAAATTTTTTTTTCGGGAAAATTTTTTTAATAGGGGAAAAAGGGGGGGGAAATCCAATGCCTCTCCGGAGGATGGCACTTCGATTTTTGGGTTCTTTTAAACCAACCCAACAAAAGGACCATGGTTACATTATGTTCTCTATGGTGCCTGTGGGAAGTCTGTTTCATCAAATTATTGAGGGAGGTCCTGTGCATCTGACTCATTTAATTTCAGGTGGTGTCCGCTGACTGTTGTAGTTGTGTGTATGGGAAGAATGAAAATCATCCCCATATCAGGTGTGCCATAGGGATCAGTAGTGGGCCCCGACCAGTTAGTTCCCCAAAGTGCTACAGGGATGGCTAGCTCCCCCACAGCTGGTGTGTGTGATGCATTCTTTTTGTCCCAGAAATCCTTTGCAGGAGGTGGGGTTTTTGCCCCTTTGCGAGGGTTTAGTTCAGATCGGTGTGGTGGGCGGGTGGCCTCATTTTCCTCCAAGGCAAAGTTTTTTTGTCTCACAGACTCCTAAGTGCATGCTCACCCTTTTCCCCTCATCAAATTTTATATTCACCCCACTTTCAAGACCCCTCTGCTGACACGTCCCCTCCCAAAATACGAATACTTTCACCCCTCCATACTCTCTCCCCCCAAATGTATCCAGTCTTTCTCACCAATCTTTTTTTTATCCTCAAAACCTTATTTTCCTGTATTTACTTTTAATTTTCTTCTTTTTCATACCCCCCCCAAAAAATCCACCAAACTCTGCAACTTCTCTCAGAAACTTCCAAAAGACAGTGTCATCAGCAAAAAGCAACTGTGACAACTCCCACTTTATGTGTGATTCTTTATCTTTTAACTCCACGCCTCTTGCCAAGACCCTCGCATTTACTTCTCTTACAACCCCATCTATAAATATATTAAACAACCACGGTGACATCACACATCCTTGTCTAAGGCCTACTTTTACTGAGAAATAATCTCCCTCTTTCCTACATACTCTAACTTGAGCCTCACTATCCACGTAAAAACTCTTCACTGCTTTCAGTAACCTACCTCCTACACCATACACCTGCAACATCTGCCACATTGCCCCCCTATCCACCTTGTCATACGCCTTTTCCAAATCCATAAATGCCACAAAGACCTCTTTAGCCTTATCTAAATACTGTTCACTTATATGTTTCACTGTAAACACCGGGTCCACACACCCCCTACCTTTCCTAAAGCCTCCTTGTTCATCTGCTATCCTATTCTCCGTCTTACTCTAAATTCTTTCAATAATAACTCTACCATACACTTTACCAGGTATACTCAACAGACTTTTACTTTTATTATTTTTTTATTATCACACTGGCCGATTCCCACCAAGGCAGGGTGGTCCGAAAAAGAAAAACTTTCACCATCATTCACTCCATCACTGTCTTGCCAGAAGGGTGCTTTACACTACAGTTTTTAAACTGCAACATTAACACCCCTCCTTCAGACTTATCCCCCTATAATTTTTGCACTCTCTTTTGTCCTCTTTGCCTTTATACAAAGGACCTATGCATGCTCTCTGCCAATCCCTAGGTACCTTACCCTCTTCCATACATTTATTAAATAATTGCACCAACCACTCCAAAACTATATTCCCACCTGCTTTTAACATTTCTATCTTTATCCCATCAATCCCGGCTGCCTTACCCCCTTTCATTTTACCTACTGCCTCACGAACTTCCTCCACACTCACAACTGGCTCTTCCTCACTCCTACAAGATGTTATTCCTCCTTGCCCTATACACAAAATCACAGCTTCCCTATCTTCATCAACATTTAACAATTCCTCAAAATATTCCTTCCATCTTCCCAATACCTTTAACTCTCCATTTAATAACTCTCCTCTCCTATTTTTAACTGACAAATCCATTTGTTCTCTAGGCTTTCTTAACTTGTTAATCTCACTCCAAAACTTTTTCTTACTTTCAACAAAATTTGTTGATAACATCTCACCCACTCTCTCATTTGCTCTCTTTTTACATTGCTTCACCACTCTCTTAACCTCTCTCCAATTACTGAGTCAAATTTTTCTCGAAAAAGTTGGGTGAATATCAAGTTTTACGATTATAGGTACATATGTACGAATATTGAGGTTCCCCTGCACTGGTATTTAGTAAGTTGCAGTAATTATTTACTCATTTACTTATTCAGTGACAGCCTCTCCTCACTCAGCAACTCGTTTACCAATGCCTTGGACTTACGACAGGCTCTCTGACCAATATACACACCTAAATAATGTATATTAGAGCTGATTTTCACTATTCTTTTTTTTTTTTTTTTTTTTTATTATCACACCGGCCGATTCCCACCAAGGCAGGGTGGCCCGAAAAAGAAAAACTTTCACCATCATTCACTCCATCACTGTCTTGCCAGAAGGGTGCTTTACACTACAGTTTTTAAACTGCAACATTAACACCCCTCCTTCAGAGTGCAGGCACTGTACTTCCCATCTCCAGGACTCAAGTCCGGCCTGCCGGTTTCCCTGAATCCCTTCATAAATGTTACTTTGCTCACACTCCAACAGCACGTCAAGTATTAAAAACCATTTGTCTCCATTCACTCCTATCAAACACGCTCACGCATGCCTGCTGGAAGTCCAAGCCCCTCGCACACAAAACCTCCTTTACCCCCTCCCTCCAACCCTTCCCAGGCCGACCCCTACCCCGCCTTCCTTCCACTACAGACTGATACACCTTGAAGTCATTCTGTTTCGCTCCATTCTCTCTACATGTCCGAACCACCTCAACACCCTTCCTCAGCCCTCTGACAACAGTTTTGGTAATCCCGCACCTCCTCCTAACTTCCAAACTACGAATTCTCTGCATTATATTCACACCACACATTGCCCTCAGACATGACATCTCCACTGCCTCCAGCCTTCTCCTCGCTGCAACATTCATCACCCACGCTTCACACCCATATAAGAGCGTTGGTAAAACTATACTCTCATACATTCCCCTCTTTGCCTCCAAGGACAAATTTTCTTTGTCTCCACAGACCTAATTTGCACCACTCACTCTTTTTCCCTCATCAATTCTATGATTCCCCTCATCTTTCATAGACCCATCGCTGACACGTCCACTCCCAAATATCTGAATACGTTCACCTCCTCCATACTCTCTCCCTCCAATCTGATATTCAATCTTTCATCACCTAATCTTTTTGTTATCCTCATAACCTTACTCTTTCCTGTATTCACCTTTAATTTTTTCTTTTGCACACCCTCCCAAATTCATCCACAATCTCTGCAACTTCTTTTCAGAATCTCCCAAGAGCACTGTCATAAAGCAAAGAGCAGCTGTGACAACTCCCACTTTGTGTGGGGATTCTTTATCTTTTAACTCCACGCCTCTTGCCAAGACCCTCGCATTTACTTTTCTTACAACCCCATCTATAAATATATTAAACAACCACGGTGACACACACATCCTTGTCTAAGGGCCCACTTTTACTGGGAAAAAAATTTCCCTCTTTCCTACATACCTAACTTGAGCCTCACTATCCTCGTAAAAAACTCTTCACTGCTTTCAGTAACCTACCTCCTACACATACACTTGCAACATCTGCCACATTGCCCCCCTATCCACCCTGTCATACGCCTTTTCCAAATCCAAATGCCACAAAGAACCTCTTTAGGCCTTTTCTAAATACTGTTCACTTATATGTTTCACTGTAAACACCTGGTCCACACACCCCCTACCTTTCCTAAAGCCTCCTTGTTCATCTGCTATCCCATTCTCCGTCTTACTCTTAATTCTTTCAATTATAACTCTACCATACACTTTACCAGGTACACTCAACAGACTTATCCCCCCATAATTTTTGCACTCTCTTTTATCCCCTTTGCCTTTATACAAAGGAATATGCATGCTCTCTGCCAACCCGGGCCTTCCCCTCTTCCAACATTTAAAAATAATTGAAAACACCACTCCAAAACTATATCCCCCCCTGTTTAAAACTTTTCTACTTTTTCCCATAAATCCCGGCTCCTTCCCCCCTTTCATTTTCCTACTCCCTCACGAATTTCCCCACACTCACAATGGCTTTTCTTCACCCCTAAAGTGTTTTTCCCTCCTTCCCCTAAAAACCGAAATCACAGTTTCCCTATCTTCATCAACTTTTAAACATTCCTCAAAATTTTCCTTCCCCATCTTCCCAATACCTCTAACTCTCCATTTAATAACTTCCTCTCCCATTTTAACTGACAAAACCATTTGTTCCTAGGGTTTCTTAAATTTTTATTCCCCCCAAAAAATTTTTTTTATTTTAACAAAATTTGTTGATAACTTCACCCCCCTCTCTCTTTGCTCTCTTTTTCATTGCTTACCACTCTCTTAAATTCTCTCTTTTTCTCCATATACTCTTCCCTCCTTGCATCACTTCACTTTTTAAAAATTTCTCATATGCAAACTTTTTCTCCCTTAACTCTCTTTACATCATCATTCCACCAAACGCCCCTCTTCCCTCCTGCACCCACTTTCCTGAACCAAAAACTTCTGCTGAACACTCTAACACTATTTTTTTAAAACCTCCCCCCATCCCTTTTCGCCCATTGCCTATGCTCTCTTAGCCCATCTATTCCAATAGCTTTTAATCTTCCCTAACTCCCCTCCTCTTTTAGTTTATAAACTTCACCTCTCTCTCCCTGTGTTTCATTCTCCTTGTACCCCTCTACCTTTTACTCTCGTGAGCTACAACAGAAAGTGATCTGATATTTGGGGGCCCCTCTATAAACATGTACACCCTGAAGTTTACTCAACAGTTTTTTATTACCAAACAAAAATCCCAGACTCGTCATTTCGCCCTACATCATATCGGTATACTTTTTTACCCCTTTTTTTCTTAAAATATGTATTACCTTTTAAAACAAAACCCCCCTTTCAAACAAATTTCAATCAAAGGCCCCATTTCATTTACACCTGGCACCCCAAATTTCCCTACCACCCCTCTCAAAAGTTTCCCTATTTACATTCAAGCCCCCTACCCAATTACCTCTCCATTGGTTCAAAGGTCCTTACATTCACTTAACATTCCCAAAAATCTCTCTCTCTCCTCTGCATTCCTCTCTTCCCAGGTGCATACACGCTTATTAGACCCACTTCCGCACCCAACCCTTTATTTTTAATCCCATAATTTTAAATTTTACACATTAAATTTTCTCTTTTCCCCTTTCCCTAACTGATCTTTAACATTACGCACCCCTTCTTTCTCTAACCTCTCAGTCCCCCAGATTTACCCCCATTTTTTTCCCCCCCCACAAAAACCCCCTTCCCCCCCCTTCAGCTTTGTTTCGCTTAGGGCCAGGAATCCAACTTCTTTTCATTCATAAACACAAATCACTGTTTCTTGTCACCGCCTACATCCACGCCTTTTTTAAGAAACCCCATTTTTTATAAAGTTTTTTTTCTTCTCTTTTTTAGTAATTGTATACAGGAGAAGGGGTTCTAGCCCTTTGCTCCCGGCATTTTATCCCCTCATACGACAGAGGGCTTACGGGGGAAAAGTTCTTTTCCATTTCCCAGGACAAAAGAAAAATAAAAAAGAACAAGACTATTTAGAAAAAGGAGAAAAACCCTAGATTTTTATTACAATAATAGTAAAACTGTACTATTGTAAAACATTTAAAATAACCAGAAATGTTATAAATGGGCAGAGGGAACATTAAAACAATACCAAAATGGGTTTACACAAACTCCACCATTATATATTTTTCCCCACTTAGTGACAAATTTGTGTAATTTGGTCTTGGAAAAGAAATCCATCGTTTTAAATGAGGAGAGGCGTATTCATTTTTATTTAGATGGGTTCGTCAGACCTAACCTCCATAAGTCAAAGGGGGACCCCGTACTTACGTTGCCCAATATTGTACTGGAGAAAAATCCTTCCACGTAAGTCACATGTCGTAAGAGGTGATAAAAAGCTGCCAAAGGGGCTAGTAACCCATCCCTGTAAAATTACAAAGTAAAAAAGAGGGAAAATTTTTTTTTTTTTTTTTTTTTTTGGGTCACCTAGCCTTGGGGGAAGATACCCGTGCCTAAAAAATAAAAATAAAAAACTACTTGCAATAAATCGAGAATAAAGGAGGGTTTTTTTTTTGTTTTTCATCAAACCCCATATCCCACTGAGGCAGGTGACCTAAAAAAAAAAAGTTTTTTTTTTTTCTTTATAATGTATACAGGAGAAGGGTTACTAGCACTTTTTTCCCCGCAGTAAGCCCTCTTACCTCATGATTATGGAGGGAAAAATTCTGTTCCACTTCCCCATGGAGATAAAAGGAAATAAACAAGAACAAGAATTAGTAAGATAATAGACGAAAACCCCCAGAGGGGTGTGTATATATATACAGTACTTGTATATGCATGTGCAGTGTGATCTAAGTGTAAGCAGAAATAGCAAGATGTACCCGAAATCTTGCATGTTTGTGAGACAGAAAAACAATTAGAGGCTTCCATTTCACACTCACTTGGCAGGACGGTCGTACCTCCCTGAGCGGTTGCTGTTTACCAACCTACTACCTAGGAATAAAAGAGTTACAAGTACAATTTACCCAATGGATTTTGTCTGTTATTTTAGAAAGTTCATTATAATAAAGTTGCTTATATTGAGAGTGCTAAAGATTCTGTTATATTGAAGGTGCTAAAGTTCCTTTATTTTTTTTTTTTTTTTCAACAAGTCGGTCGTCTCCCACCGAGGCAGGGTGACCCAAAAAAGAAAGAAAATCCCCAAAAAGAAAATACTTTCATCATCATTCAACAATTTCACCACACGCACACATTATCACTGCTTTTGCAGAGGTGCTCAGAATACAACAGTTTAGAAGCATATACGTATAAAGATACACAACATTATTATCACTATTTTTATTATCACACTGGCCGACTCCCACCAAGGCAGGGTGGCCCGAAAAAGAAAAGCTTTCACCACCAAACACGCTCACGCATGCCTGCTGGAAGTCCAAGCCCCTCGCACACAAAACCTCCTTTACCCCCTCCCTCAGACCTTTCCTAGGCTGACCCCTACCCCGCCTTCCTTCCACTACAGACTGATACACTCTTGAAGTTATTCTGTTTCGCTCCATTCTCTCCACATGTCCGAACCACCTCAACAACCCTTCCTCAGCCCTCTGGACAACAGTTTTGGTAATCCCGCACCTCCTCCTAACTTCCAAACTACGAATTCTCTGCATTATATTCACACCACACATTGCTCTCAACATGAATCTCCACTGCCTCCAGCCTTCTCCTCGCTGCAACATTCATCACCCATGCTTCACACCCATAAAGACGTTGGTAAGAACTATACTCTCATAACATTCCCCTCTTTGCCTCCAAGGGCAAAGTTTCTTGTCTCCACAGACCCTAAGTGCACCACTCACGCCTTTTCCCCTCATCAATTCTTATTCACCTCATCTTTCATAGACCCTCCGCTGACACCCTCCACTCCCAAATATCTGAATACATTCACCTCCTCCATACTCTCTCCCTCCAATCTTTCATCACCTAATTTTTTTTGTTATCCTCATAACCTTACTCTTTCCTGTATTCACTTTCAATTTTCTTCTTTTGCACACCCTACCAAATTCATCCACCAATCTCTGCAACTTCTCTTCAGAATCTCCCAAGAGCACAGTGTCATCAGCAAAGAGCAACTGTGACAACTCCCACTTTATTACCGGGGAGAGAGTTCCGGGGCCCAACGCCCGCGGCCCGGTCTGTGACCAGGCCTCCTGGTGGATCAGAGCCTGATCAACCAGGCTGTTGCTGCTGGCTGCACGCAAACCAACGTACGAGCCACAGCCGGCTGATCCGGAACTGACTTTAGGTGCTTGTCCAGTGCCAGCTTAAAAGACTGCCAGGGGTCTTGGTAATCCCCCTTATGTTTTGCTGGGGGGCAGTTGAACAGTCTTGGGCCCCCGACACTTATTGTATGGTCTCTTAACGTGCTAGTGACACCCCTGCTTTTCATTGGGGGATGGTGGCATCGTCCCGCCAAGTCTTTTGCTTTCGTAGTGAGTGATTCTCGTGTGCAAGTTCGGTACTAGTCCCTCTAGGATTTTCCAGGTGTATATAATCAATGTATCTCTCCCCCCCTGCGTTCCAGGGAATACAGGTTAGGAACCTCAAGCGCTCCCAATAATTGAGGTGTTTTATCTCTGTTATGCGCGCCGTGAAAGTTTTTCTGTACATTTTCTAGGTCGGCAATTTCACCTGCTTGAAAGGTGCTGTTTTGTGTGCAGCATATTCCAGCCTAGATAGAACAAGTGACCTGAAGAGTGTTCATCATGGGCTTGGCCTCCCTAGTTTTGAAGGTTCTCATTATCCATCCTGTCATTTTTTTTAGCAGATGCGATTTATACAATGTTATTTTGTGATTCTTTATCTTTTAACTCCACGCCTCTTGCCAAGACCCTCGCATTTACTTCTCTTACAACCCCATCTATAAATATATTAAACAACCACGGTGACATCACACATCCTTGTCTAAGGCCTACTTTTACTGGGAAATAATTTCCCTCTTTCCTACATACTCTAACTTGAGCCTCACTATCCTCGTAAAAACTCTTCACTGCTTTCAGTAACCTACCTCCTACACCATACACCTGCAACATCTGCCACATTGCCCCCTATCCACCCTGTCATACGCCTTTTCCAAATCCATAAATGCCACAAAGACCTCTTTAACCTTATCTAAATACTGTTCACTTATATGTTTCACTGTAAACACCTGGTCCACACACCCCCTACCTTTCCTAAAGCCTCCTTGTTCATCTGCTATCCTATTCTCCGTCTTACTTTTAATTCTTTCAATAATAACTCTACCATACACTTTACCAGGTATACTCAACAGACTTATCCCCCTATAATTTTTGCACTCTTTTATCCCTCCAAAATGCAATTTTTTTTTTAGCAAAATAGGTTAGGTTAGATAAGATTGGTCAGAAAACTGGATAAGTGCTTCCTGATGCAGGTCTTAGTCATATGATGACCCACAACTGCAGCTTTTGGTCATCTGACCGAGACCTTCTGCTGGCTTACCCCACTAATTTAATTATTTAATTGTTAGAGAATATACCATCAAAAAATATATATAGGAAATTGAATAAAACATGGAAATGCTTTCATAGTAAGCACTGTTAAATTTTGGATAAACTTTTTCAATTCCATTTACCAAAAAATATCAAACTTCATACAAAAGATTTATATGATAATTGTACTTTAGTACAATTATATATATAAGAGAGCTGATGTACCTGTATTTTGATAAAGCAGTTAAATTGTGATTACTGGCCCTAATTAAAAGAATTTTAATTACAGGTACCTCTACCAAGAAGAAGATTATGTTAGAGACTGAGATGCAAGTCCTCCAGAAACTTGAACAAGTTGATCATGGTCTCGGTAAGGTTAAGTCAACCAACTTAGCAGAATCACCTTTGTGTAGCAGAGAGGAAAATCACAAGAAAGTTAAAGGAAGTTGCAATGTGATTGAAACAATGGAGAGTTTATTGCACATTTGGATTGAAGATGGAATTAAACAGCGCATTCCCTTAAGTATGACAATAATTCAAGAGAAAGCCAGGAATATTACCGAAGATATAAAAGAGAAAGAAGGTGAATCAGTTTTCACCAAGTCTTTCAATGCAAGTTGTAGTTGGTTTGATCATTTCATGAGAAGAACCAATTTACATAAACTGAAATTAACTGAAGAAGGAATAGGTGCTGATACTGAAGCTGCAAATCAATATTCTGAAGTTTTTAAGAATATTATTGAGGAAGGAGAATATTTACCATGTCAGGTGTTTAGTGTCAGTGACACAACACTTTACTGGAAAAAAATGCCAGACAGAACCTTTGTATCTTGTAAAGATAAAAAAGCAGCTAAACTTGACACAAGTGAAGATCAGTTAACTCTTCTTGTTGGTGCCAATGCTGCAGGAGAGTTTCCCCTGAAGCCTCTCTTGATTTATCATAGAGAAAATCCTGAGGCTGTACAAGGTTACTGTAAGTCGTATCTTCCTGTTTTGTGGAGATCCAACAAGAAAGCCTGGATAACCAAATATATTTTTAAAGACTGGTTTATATTTTACTTCTGCCCAGCTGTTGAGAATTATTGTAAGAGGAAAAACATTGATCACAAAGCATTGTTAATAATAGATAGTTTAATAATAGATAGAGCTCCAGGTCATCCCACATTCTTAAGTGATGCATCTCCTCACATAAGAGTTGAATTTCTACCCAAAAATACATCAACAGTTCTCCAACCCATGGATCAGGGGGTGATATCAATGTTCAAGTGTTTTTACATGCAGGAAAACTATTCTCAAATGATTCGTTCAATAGATACACAAGACCTGCTTCAAATTCAAGTGTACTGGCAAAATTATAACATCTTGGATGCAGTTAAGAGCATTGAAGCTTCTTGGAATAAGGTGAAGGAGTCAACCTTGAATGCAGCTTGGAGAAACTTGTGGCCAGAATGTGTGTGTGATTTTTTGGGATTTAATAAAGAAGAAAGTGAAGTTTGGGACATTATTAGCACTGACCTTGAAGATGAAATAAAGGAGGTCGTTCGACTTGCACACACAGCAGGTTTTATTGAGACTGAAGCATGTGATGTGCAGCAACTGTTGCAGTTACCTAGGGAACCACTGACGACTGACGACTTACTTGAGGTAGAGAAGATGAGAACAGTTTCATGTGAGGACAATGAAGAGACGGATGAACCCATATATCGAGAAATGACAACCAAAAAAATGTTCCGTGCATTGAGGCTGCTGGATACAGCATTGGCAGCTATTCAGGACATGGACCCCATAGTAGAGAGAAGTTCCAGCATTTGTGAAAGCATTAACCATCAAGTCGAGTGCTACAGGACGATGTACAGCGAGAAACGGAAGGCAGCGCTGGAGGCAAAATTGGATGCATTACTAATAAACAGTTTTCCCAAGACTGAGCACCATCACTAAATCTTGTGCTATTACACTCCGTGATGATGAAGATAGTCATGAGTGGTGAAGCGTTGCACCATCGTTATTCCACTTCAAGGGGGAGAGAAGAAGACTTGATCAAACCTATTGTAGCTACCCTCTCCTCCCTCAGATCAAACCCTAAGTAATGTATCATATGGTTTTAACAGAAGTAAACTGGTACATTTTTTTATTATCACATTTTTTATTATTATTAACACATCGGCCATTTCCCACCAAGGCAAGGTGGCCCTGAAAAAGAAAAACTTTCACCATCATTCACTCCATCACTGTCTTGCCAAAGGCATGCTTACATTACAGTTATAAAATGAACATTAACACCCTCCTTCAGAGTGCAGGCACTGTACTTCCTGTCTCTAGGACTCAAGTCCGACCTGCCAGTTTCCCTCAATCCCTTCATAAATATTACCCTGCTCACAACTTGTCAGTTCTCTGAACCATATATCTACACAAGTAGCAAGTTATACCCATTCTCCAGTGTGTTCATGAGACAGAAAAAGGAACAGCAATCCTACCATCATGTAAAACAGTTACAAGTTTCTGTTTCACACTCACTTGGCTGGACAGTAGTACCTCCCTGGGTGGTTGCTGTCTATCAACCTACTACATTTATCTACATATTACTGTGTGTGCGTGTGTGTTTTTTTAACATGTCGACCATTTCCCACCGAGACGCAAAAAGAATGGAAAATAACTTTTATCATCATTCATCGCTTTCATCATCACTACTGTAATTTTTAATAATTTTTTGTAATTAAATTTTTAACGTCTATTATGAGTTGTTTTAATATTGCAATATCAGTAGTGATGTTGTAGG
Source organism: Cherax quadricarinatus (assembly GCF_026875155.1). NCBI lineage: Eukaryota > Metazoa > Arthropoda > Malacostraca > Decapoda > Parastacidae > Cherax > Cherax quadricarinatus. The sequence goes on along the minus strand of NC_069452.1, from coordinate 16,455,664 downwards.
CCCTTGGCAGATGTACGTACTATGATTAGTGTATCAGTTGACAGACTGATTGACTTATAATCCTGGATGCACTGGAGGACAGACACAATGCAGATGTAGTATACACAGACTTTTCGAATGCCTTCGACAAGTGTTATCATGGTGTTATAGAACACAAAATGTATGGTAAATGAATAAAAGGAAAAGTGGGTAAATGGAGCTATAACTTCCTATCAAATAGAACACAAAGAGTAATAGTAAACAGAGTAAAGTCTGAGGCAGCCACAGTAAAAAGCTCTGTTCTACAAGGCACAGTACTTGTTCCCATCCTGTTCCTCATCCTCATATCTGACACAGACAGAGATGTAAGCCACAGCACCTTGTCTTCCTATGCTGACAATACTGGAATCTGCATGAAGGTGTTATCTATTGAGGGCACAGCAAATCTCCAAGTGGACATTAACCATAATGGGGATTGAACCAAGGACTTCAGTGTGCGAGCTGAGTGCGCTAGAAATCGAGATACAGATACTCATGAAGTGACTAGTATCGTCTACAAAAGACACGGTGCTATGGTTTACGTCTCTGCCTATGTCTGATACGAGGATGAGGAACAGGGTTGGTACCACTGTGTGAGGATACCATCAACATTACAAATTCAGTTGACTTTGCTAGGCAAAGTGGTGTGTGTTTTATAAGAAAATTAAAAAGGAGGAGCACTGCAGCAGGCCTACTGGCACATACTAGTCAAGTTCTCAAACCCAAACCCACTAACAAAAATATTTACCCAAACCATTTTCAATACTACCCGAGGAATATGCAAGTGCAAGTCCCACTCAAATCCAGTCCCCCTCACTCATGTATTTATCTAGCCTAAATTTGAAGCTATCCAACATTCCAGCTTCAATAACCTTGCAAAGAAAACTGTTCCACTCATCCACTACTCTATTTCCAAGCCAGTACTTTCCTATATCCTTTCTAAATCTAAACTTATGTGGGATACTTACCCCTACAATGTATAGGTAGTTGAACATGTACAGTGGTACCTCGTGTTACGAACTTAATTCGTTCCAGAAGGCTGTTCGAGTGCTGATACCAAACGAATTTGTTCCCATAAGGAATAATGTAAATTAGATTAGTCCATTTCAGACCCCCAAAAATACGCTTACAAAAACACACTTACATAATTGTTCGAGTCGGGAGCTGTTTGAAACTCAAGGTACCACTGTATATTTCACACATGATAATTAATATTGGCAAGTTAAAGACTAAATGTTTTGTCTTTGTTGCAGACATCATCAGTTGAATACATAGACATCAACACTGGTGGAAATGAAGATGATGAAGTGTACAGTTAGTTGATGTCACTAAGTGACCGCTGAAGCTTGTAGTGCCTAAAATAATCTCTCAATAAAGATATCCACTGTTGTGTATATGTCATACTCTTCATATGTGTGTGTGTGTGTGTAATTATCTATTTGTGGTTGCAGGGTTCGAGTCGTAGCTCCTGGCCCCGCCTCTTTACTGATTGCTACTAGGTCCTCTCTCTCTCCCTGCTCCATGAGCTTTATCAAACCTCATCTTAAAACTATGTATGGTTCTAGCATGTACTCACCTAATTGTGGTTGCAGGGGTCGAGACTCGGCTCCTGGCCTCGCCTCTTCATTGAATGCTACTAGGTCCTCTCTCTCCCTGAGTTTTATCATACCTCGTCTTAAAGCTATGTATGGTTCCTGCCTCCACTACATCACTCGCCAGACTGTTCCACTTCCTGACAACTCTGTGTCTGAAGAAATACTTCCTAACATCCCTGTGACTCATCTGAGTCTTCAACTTCCAAGGGTGACCCCTCGTATCTGTGTCACCTCTCTGGAACATCTTGTCTTTGTCCATCTTGTCTATTCTGCACAGTATTTTGTATGTCATTATCATGTCTCCCCTAACCCTCCTGTCCTCCAGTGTCGTCAGGCCGATTTCCCTTAACTTTTCTTCGTAGGACATTCCCCTGAGCTCTAACTAACCTTGTCACAAACCTTTGCACTTTCTCTAACTTCTTAACGTACTTGACCCGGTGCGGGTTCCAAACTGGTGCTGCATACTCCAGTATGGGCCTGACGTACCTGGTGTACAGTGCCTTGAAAGATTCCTTACCTAAGTATCGGAATGCTAATCTCAGGTTTACCAGGCACCCATATGCTGTAGCAGTTATCTGGTTGATGTGTGCTTCTGGAGACGTGCTCGGTGTTATACTCACCCCAAGATCTTTCTCCTTGTGTAAGGTTTGCAGTCTTCGGCCACCCAGCTTATACTTTGTCTGCGGTCTTCTTTGCCCTTTTCCGATCTTCGTGACTTTGCATTTGGCGGGGTTAAATTTGAGAAGCCAGTTGCTGGACCACGCGTCTAGCCTGTCCAAGTCTCTTTGCAGTCCTTCCTGATCCTCATCTGATTTAATTCTCTTCATGTGTGTGTGTGTGTGTGTGTGTGTGTGTGTGTGTGTGTGTGTGTGTGTGTGTGTGTGTGTGTGTGTGTGTGTTGTGTGTGTGTGTGTGTGTGTGTGTGTGTGTGTGTGTGTGTGTGTGTGTGTGTGTGTGTGTGTGTGTGTGTGTGTGTGTGTGTGTGTGTGTGTGTCTACCTACCTACCCAGGCTATGGAGTATTAGCCACCCAGATTGACCCAGGGTATGGAGTGTTAGCCATCCAGATTGACCCAGGGTATGGAGTGTTAGCCACCCAGGATAACCCAGGGTAGGGAGGGTTAGCCACCCAGGATAACCCAGGGTAGGGAGGGTTAGCCACCCAGGATAACACAAGAAAGTCAGTACATCATCCAGGACTGTCTGGCTTATTTCCATTATTGTCCTCAATCTTGTCCCCCAGGATGCCACCCACACCAGTCACCTAACACCCAGGTACCTACTTACTGCTAGGTGAACAGTGACAGCAGGTGTAAGGCAACTAACACCCAGGTACCTACTTACTGCTAGGTGAACAGTGACAGCAGGTGTAAGGTAACTAACACCCAGGTACCTACTTACTGCTAGGTGAACAGTGACAGCAGGTGTAAGGTAACTAACACCCAGGTACCTACTTACTGCTAGGTGAACAGTGACAGCAGGTGTAAGGTAACTAACACCCAGGTACCTACTTACTGCTAGGTGAACAGTGACAGCAGGTGTAAGGTAACTAACACCCAGGTACCTACTTACTGCTAGGTGAACAGTGACAGCAGGTGTAAGGTAACTAACACCCAGGTACCTACTTACTGCTAGGTGAACAGTGACAGCAGGTGTAAGGTAACTAACACCCAGGTACCTACTTACTGCTAGGTGAACAGTGACAGCAGGTGTTAGATAACTTGTCCCACATCTCTCCCCGCCCCAGGATTTAACCCGGCTCCCTCAGTTGTGAGAAAAACTGAGCTGTGAACCATCTTATTAATATTTAGGTAAGAAAAACAATATACATTTGGAGTTTATTTAATATAAATCATATATATATATATATATATATATATATATATATATATATATATATATATATATGTGTGTGTGTGTGTGTGTGTGTACTGTTGTCAGTTTATATACACTGATGTATACATTATCAGTGTATATACACAGAAGTATTCACCTGTCAGTGTATATAAGATAAGATTTCGTTCGGATTTTTAACCCCGGAGGGTTAGCCACCCAGGATAACCCAAGAAAGTCAGTGCATCATCGAGGACTGTCTAACTTATTTCCATTGTGGTCCTTAATCTTGTCCCCCAGGATGCGACCCACACCAGTCGACTAACACCTAGGTACCTATTTGCTGCTAGGTGAACAGGACAACAGGTGTAAGGAAACGTGTCGAAATGTTTCCGCCCGCCGGGAATCGAACCCGGGCCCTCCGTGTGTGAAGCGGGAGCTTTAGCCACCAGGCCACCGGGCCACCGGCCCACTGGGCCACACTATAATATACATGCCTCTCAGAATATACATACTTCTGGTATATAAATCTCAGCCATAATTTATATGTTAGGTGAAGTTAGTCAGGAAACAGGACAAGTGTTTCCTGATGCTGGTCTTAGTTATTATAGGTTTTGGTCGTCTGACTGAGACCTTCCACCGGCTTACTAACTTATAATAATGGTTATGATAATTTAATATGATAATTGTTATTTTAATTATATATTGATGTGAGTGATGACTTATTACCAAGTGAAGGTTATGTAATTAATTATTTTTAGTGGTTATTTTAATAAAATAATTAAACATTGTCAAAAATTATAGTTACTGAACATAAATTATCATTAATTAAATATAATCTTTCACTATTACTGTAAGATAATTTGTCATGATTAAGATTAAGATAATTTGTGATTATTAAGTAAATAATTTGTCATAATTAAGAATAAGATAATTTGTGATAATTAGGAAGATAATTTGTGATAACAGTAAGATAATTTGTGATAATTAAGAATAAGAAAATTTGTGATAATTAAGAATAAGATAATTTGTGATTATTAAGAATAAGAAAATTTGTGATAATTAAGAATAAGATAATTTGTGATAATTAAGAATAAGAAAATTTGTGATAATTAAGAATAAGATAATTTGTGATTATTAAGAATAAGAAAATTTGTGATAATTAAGAATAAGATAATTTGTGATTATTAAGAACAAGATAATTTGTCATAATTAAGAATAAGATAATTTGTGATAATAATAAGATAATTTGTGATAATCAGAAATAAAATGATTAAGAATAAGATATTTTGGAATAAGATAATTTGTGACAATTAAACATAAAAGAAAATTTTATATATAACTTTTATGACTGATAATTATCAATATATATATATATATATATATATATATATATATATATATATATATATATATATATATATATATTATATATATATATATATATATTTTTTTCAACAAGTTGGTCGTGGTGCCGAATAGGTAAAACTGGTCAATTAGCAAGAACTCATTTAAAATTAAGTCCTTTCTAAAAGTTTCTCTTATACATTTAAAGATATATTTTTTTTCATTAATGTTAATGTAAAAATTTATAATTTTGCACCAAAAGAATCTTAGAAAACTTACCTAACCTTATTATAACAAGAACAATTTATTTTAGCTTAACCCAACTAAATATATTTTAGATTTGTTTACAATAATTTAATACTAAACAAACACAGGGAAATATATTTTTTTCGTTAGATTCAGAATGATTTTGGTGAAATTATTGCATACACAAATTTTCACTTGTCCTATATGGCAAGATGAGCGTTGCTATTTAAGCCAAGATCGCAAGTTCTGCCTATTCGGCACGACATATATATATTTTAGCAAGTGTATATTGATCCAAGGAAGTAGAGCTCTTCCTGTTCCTCACCTTAACAAACAATAATTATATAGATGCAGATAGTTACTCTTTGGTTCAGTAAATTAGGGCTAATAATTGATAATTCTACACTGATGGTTCAGGTCTCTTCATTCCACTGAATTTTCCACCCAAAATTGTATAATATATGATTTATTAAAGGTTTATAATGGGGTAAGTTTCCTGGTATTTTGTGTGTGTCCGTGTCCGTGTACTTCCCCATCAAGCACCTGAGGTAAGTACTTGTAGGTTCAGAGAGCCACGTCACGGTACTGGCTGAAGTCATCACTGTCGGCGCCCAGTGAACTGCGACTGTCATATATATGTCTATTGAAGACAGGGGTGGACAGTGACCGTGTCCTGGTGAAGCCTGGGTTCACTAGCACTGCCGGTCTGGTGAAGCTCGGATTCATTAGTACTCCCGGGTTCACTAGTACACCCGGTCTAGAGAATCCCGGGTTCACTAGTACCGTCGGTCTAGTGAAGCCAGACGTGGCTAGGACCCCCGCTTGTTGACTCACTCTGTCCTCCCAGCTACATCCATGGCCCTTAACTCCATACCTGTCAACATTATCACATTACTGGTATTACATAATACATATTATCCTAGATACCTCCAGAGAATACTAGAAAGTCAGTTTATTGGTTTCCCCTCTAGCATCTAGCCTGTTACTGGTCTAGTAACAGTTATTCTAGTCCAGTTACCTTGCTTTATATGGGACTTCTCAGTAGCACTTAGGACTCACAGTTGGATAAATACCAATAATTATGTCAAAATTAATAACTTTAATAAGAAAAATGTGTCTAGGTTGAATATTATGTATAATTAATTATTCAGAAAGATTTAGCAGGTTTATATGCTGGGTTTATTAACTATCAAAACCTTAGGTAAGATACTGTACACTAAACACTGCTAAACTGTACTATCTGGTACGTTATTGTAATGAATGTACTCGAAAGTACAATGTACTTAATTGTGCTCACCTAATTGTGGTTGCAGGGGTCGATTCATAGCTGCTGGTCCCTCTTCACTGGTCGCTACTAGGTCAACTCTCTCCCTGCTCTATGAGCTTTATCATACCTCTTCTTAAAACTGTGTATGGTGCCTGCTTCCACTACGTCATGTGTGTGTGTGCGCTTGGTTAGACTCGACTTAGAATGTGACTGATAATTATCAAATGGTGTACAATACCAACAGGTTGGTAGATAAGACACAGGCAACATTTAGGCAACTTTATTCTGAAACGTTTCGCCTACACAGTAGGCTTCTTCAGTCGAGTACAGAAAGTAGGCAGGAGCAGTAGAGATGCGAAGACGATGTAATCAGTCTATCACCCTTGAAGTCGTAGATTTGAGGTTGTCAGTCCCTCAGCCTGGAGAAGTTCTGTTCCAAAGTCTGGAACTAACTGAAGATCAAGCGACAGTGTTGAGACTTAAATACTGTCGGAAGGAGAGGTGTAGAGTAGTAGTAGTGAGAATGTAGCCACTGGGAGGTCACGTCCCTCTCAGATCAAACAATTCTCACTTGAAAAAAATGTCCAAGGTGTTTTCTCTTCTGTACCAAGATGCCATTGTGTTCCAGTGTCTGACAGAGCGATTATCAAATGGTATACAATACCGACAGGTTGGTAGATAAGACACATAGGCAACATTTAGGCAACTTTATTTCGAAACGTTTCGCCTACACAGTAGTCTTCTTCAGTCGAGTATAGAAAGTAGGCGGGAGCAGTAGAGATGTGAAGACCATGTAATCCAGACTTTGGAATAGAACTTCTCCAGGCTGAGGGACTGACAACCTCAAATCTACGACTTCAAGGGTGATGGACTGATTACATCGTCTTCACATCTCTACTGCTCCTGCCTACTTTCTGTACTCGACTGAAGAAGCCTACTGTGTAGGCGAAACGTTTCGGAATAAAGTTGCCTGAATGTTGCATATGTGTCTTATCTACCAATGTGACTGATAAAACAAGTCCCTAAATAAGCTATCCTCTGACCCATAGAGGCAATCAAACAGCTTGCTAGAACAGCAGGACAGCCAGTTCGCAAAACATCAGTACTGCTGGAAGCAGCAGTGAGCAGAACAGCGTCAAGCAAGGAACAAGAAGACCAAAAAACGACCCTAACCCTTTGACTGTCGCAACCCCCAATCCTGAGGTGTCTCCTGGTGTCGCAAAATTTAAAAAAAAAAAAAAAATATTTTTTCTTATGAAATGATAGAGAATCTTTTCCCGATTGTAATGACACCAAAAAAAAACGAAATTTGATGGAAAACTGACGGAATTATGCTCTCGCGAAGTTAGCGACCTCGGCGCTGTTTACAAATCGGCGATTTCGCCCACTTTGAGCCCTATTTTCGGCTAATTCCATTGTTCCAGTCGCCCAAACTCATAGCTATTTCTTTAGAACTTCATTTGTTCTATCGATTGAATACAAGAAACTGCCCATTTACTGATTTCAACTACCTAATAATGTGGTCAGAAATTTGCAATTTGGCCAATTTCACGAAAACTAAAAAATATGACAATTTCAAAATAAGGTCCAGAATGAACAATGCAGACATTCCTGGCTCTAAAATAACGTTTTCTTTGTTCATCAGTCACGTCTCCAGGCCCCTCTGATATTACTCTTGCTTTCTATTTTGAATTTTTATTCAAACAAAAAATATTAGACTTACTATTATGCAGACTACTGCAATGCTGTAATAACTGTATAAATAACATCAACCCATTCATGACAGCATATTAGAATGGCTAGTTGGACATTTATTGGACAATGGCATCATTTGTTTACTTTTGAACATTGGCAAAAATCAAACATTTCCCCTACTTTGAGCTCCATTTCTAGGTTCTTTTTATAGTAAAATCAATCAAAATCACCTCTATTTCTGTAATATGTTTTCCATTCTGTCAAATGAGACCAAGAAAACGAGAATACAACCATAAATACTATACGAAAATAGACCACAAAGTCGGCATTTTAATTAAAAAAAAACGGTCGGAGTTTTTTTTTTTCTCATTATGCACTGCGTGCTCCAGGATTTTTTTTATATGGTGCACACTGACCACACAGACCCATTCTCTCACACGTGGGCCTACCAGCTTTCTCCTGCTTGATTTGAAGCCGCTAGAATTTATGAGTATATATACGTCAAACACGGCACCTCGTAAAACGTATATATACGGCCGCGACAGTCAAAGGGTTAAGGGACCGTAAGGGGAAAAAAAAACTCCCTTATTACTGAAACTGAGTTCAGACAGACTTTCAGAAAGTTTGCTCCACTCTCCCCGAAGACTGTCAGCATGTTTTTGGTGGCATGGAACAAGATGATGCTGATAAATGTCTTCTCCATCAGGAAAGACTGTCCTCAGTGGGAAAGCAATTGAGTTGCCAGAATTACCTCATATTTGCCACTGTTCATCATCTCCTCAACAATAACAGCCAACCAGGGCCTTCAGCAGTGAAACTACCCCAAAACATCTAAGCTTGTCAAATGTGTCCATTCTGGAGAGGTTCTCCCCCTCAAGGAAGGTTCCTTGATGTTGGTGATGGGCTCTTGATTTAGGGAATTGGATCTGTGCTCCAGTTCCCCGAATTAAGCCTGAATGCCTTCCACATCCCCCCCCAGGCGCTGTATAATCCTCTGGGTTTAGCGCTTCCCCCTTGATTATAATAATAATGGTGAGGTTCGCCATTGTTCCATCTCACTACCACTGATCTGTACCCATATACTTCAAAATACCCCTTAACTGTAAGTATAACATTTCTCCACTCATCTCTTGTCCCATTTGCACACTAGATGCCAGAACAATGTAGGTCAAGACTAGAACTCGGAACCAGAGATCCAGTAGCGACCAGTGAAGAGGCGGGGCCAGGAGCTATGAATCGACCCCTGCAACCACAACTAGGTGAGTACAGTGAATGTATTATGACACAGTCTCAGTAATCACTAACTCCAAATAAATCTGTGAGCAGAATTACACAGAGTTACGGTGTGTGTGACGGCTGCCAGTGGAGACATACACCACCAAGACAGTCTAAATAACATGAGATGAGAAGAACAGCATCCTTCTAGACGGAGGAGATGTTGCCTCGACACAGCTCTGAGAGAGAGAGAGAGAGAGAGAGAGAGAGAGAGAGAGAGAGAGAGTGAGAGAGAGCAGGCAATTTGTAGTCTGGGCAACCAATCACAACACCAATGGAAATTAGTCACTGTCTGACTTTTTTTGTGTTATCCCAGGTTCTCTACACATATACTTCTATGTATGATAATTCTATGTAACTGTATTTGTGTATACCTGAATAAACTTACCAACAAACACAGAGTAGTTGTTACATCCTGCCTACATACATTACCTAAATATATACACATATGTATTGCTATTAGCGGATGTTGTGCTAACACCCAGGTACCTATTTACTGCTAAGTGAACAATGACAGCAGGTATAAGGTAACCAACACCCTGTTATTTACCCATGCCCGGGATTGATCCCGGACTTTCAGTGTGCGAGGTAGACACACCACCAACTGAACCACAATAGTGGTGATTGCAGTGGTGGTTAATGAGTGATTGCAGTGGTGATGACTGGTGATACTAGTGGTCACATACCTGCGTCTGTCCAAGCTCTGAGTGGAGAAGGGATAGTAGCAGTGGTAGTGGTTGTTGTCTTCAGTGGTGGTAGTGGTGGGAGGATACACGTACGATACATGGGGAGACTGCTGGTAGATAGACTGGTTGCTGGGGTAACCAGTCACCAGGGGCGGTAAACCTGTCATCAAACAGTACTCTAATAACTGTAGTAAACCAGAGTTAACTAAATGTTTATAACTAACCACATTTTAAAAGTGGTAAACCGGTAAGCCAGCGGAAGGCCTCAGTCAGTTGACCAAAAGCCCAGCTGTGGGTCATTATCTAAGACCCGTGTCAGAAAACACTTGTCCTGTTTCCTGACCAATCTTACCTAACCTAAGTTATGGGTTAACTATCCATGGCAGATAGTGTTCAACTATCAACTATTCTCTTCACAAAGTACTGAAATTGGGTGAATTCTAAGTATCCAGGAACTTTACTTAAATTAAAGTTAGGTTAGGTAAGTTAGGTTAGGATGAGTTAGGTTGGGTTAGGTTAGGTTAGGGTAAGTTAGGTTAGGTTAGGTAAGTTAGGTTAGCTTAAGTTAGGTTACGTAGGATAGGTAAGTTAGGTTAGGTTAAGTTAGCCAGTGGAAGGCCTCGGTCAGATGACCAAAAGCTACTACACGAGGGTCATTAAGACTGGTTAGTTAATGAGGTTTCAAGTCTATCTACTACACGAGGGTCATTAAGACTGGCTAGTTAGTTAATGAGGTTTCAAGTCTATCTAAAGCTCACCTCCTGAGGCTGGATTAAACAAGGCAGCGTTGAACTCGGAGTGTGACTGTCCACTGAGGTAGGTATCCCATCCAGGGATACCCTCCCATCCAGGGATACCTGTCCTCACTACTGACGATGCTACAGCAGCAGTGCTACCTAACACCTGCTGCTGTACAGCAGTGTTCCTGCTGCTGTACTCTGACGCTGCTGAGTAACTCCTGTGTAAGTGGAAATGATACAGTCAACTCTGTTATAAACCCCTCTTAAGTGTCATCAATTATATATTAACAGTCGTGTAAAGGGCATTTATAACAGACTTTACTGTAACAAATTATATATATTATTATATATATATATATATATTATATATTATATATATATATATATATATATATATATATATATATATATATATATATATATATTATATTATGTATGTATTATATATAATGTGTGAGAGTGTGTTACCTGGTAATGGGTCTTGGGGTGGAAGGTCGGGAGGGTGGTAGTGGTGGTGGTAGTGTTGTCTCTGTGAGAGCCATAAAAGCCGGGTTGTTGTACACCAACACAGCCTCACCATTCACAGCACCTTCCTCCTCAGCACTCTGCAACACACGTAATAACATCAACATCCTCAGCAACACTGCAACACAACCTCAGCAACACTCATAACCTCAGCAACACTGCAACACACATAACCTCAGCAACACTGCAACACAACCTCAGCAACACTGCAACACACATAACCTCAGCAACACTGCAACACACAACCTCAGCAACACTGCAACACACATAACCTCAGCAACACTGCAACACACACAACCTCCCACAGTCTAGTACTCACGCTTCCTCACCAACAAATTAAGAATATTCTCCAGAAATTACCATTGTTCTTTTAGGTAGGAGATATACCCATCAGGGTTTATCTCCCACCTACAGGAGGAATAGTATACACATTTGGTATATACACTAGTCTTTTGCAGATCTGGGACTAGTCTCTCTAGGATATTCCTAGTGTATATTATCATGTATCTTTGTCGCCTGCATCCCAAGGAGTACAAGTTGAGGGCCTTCAACTGCTCCCAGTAATTTATGTGCTTTATGGTACTTATATGTGCAGTGAAAGTTCTCTGTACATTCTCCAGGTCAGCAATATCACCTGCCATGAAGGAGGCAGCTTAGAGAGAACAAGAGATTTGAAAAGAATCATCATGGGTTTGGCATCCCTAGTTTTGAAGGTTCTCATTATCCATCCTGTCATTTTCCCAGCAGATGTGGTAGATACATTGTTGTCAAATTTGGTTTTTATAATTTTCCTGTAATTTGCACTCGCCTAGTTGTGGTTGCAGGGGTTGAGTCATAGCTCCTGGCCCCGTGTGTAAGGATTGACGGGAATAATAATATACAAAATTATGTAAATGTGAACCTTTAATGTGACTTTTAAAAGGTGTTCTGCCACATAATATTTTCTATAATTTCTTTATATACTGCAAGGAAATGATTAAGTAAACAAAATTGTTATAATATTGGAAGAAAATATTTCAATAATAAAAATATATTAGACACCTGTAAGTGTTATTGAAATAATTAAGATGTACTGGTACACCATTATGTTCTTGAGGGAAGCTGGTTATGGCGTAATGTGTTAATTAATCGTGGGTCATCGGGGCCTATACAAACATTATCACCAAAAATCTACCATGACAGGAAGGCCTAATACAGTGGACCCCCGCATAACGATTACCTCCGATTGCGACCAATTATGTAAGTGTATTTATGTAAGTGCGTTTGTACGTGTATGTTTGGGGGTCTGAAAGGAATAATCTACTTCACAATATTCCTTAGGGGAATAAATTCGGTCAGTACTGGCACCTGAACATACTTATGGAGTGAAAAAATATCGTTAACCGGGGGTCCACTGTATATAATGTATGTGGAAAGGTCCAAATCTGTGAGATAATTAGCAGATTAATGGCGATAATAATAGAAGAAGAGAGGCGGTGTTACGAGGACGAAGACAGGTTTGTTTACCTCTCAAAATGTCTAATTCTAACACATAAAGTAGCTAATTATTAACCAGTATAAAGGCACCTGCCTATAGAGACTCATTAACATGTCATTAACATCATAATTTAATAAAATATATTGGTAGGATTGCTGGTTTCTTTTTCTGTCTCATAAACACGCTAGATAACAGGGATATCTTGCTTCTCCTACTTACACTTTGGTCACACTTCACAGACACGCACATGCATATATATATACATACATCTAGGTTTTTCTCCTTTTTCTAAATAGCTCTTGTTCCTTTTTATTTCTTCTATTGTCCATGGGGAAGTGGAAAAGAATCTTTCCTCCGTAAGCCATGCGTGTCGTATGAGGCGACTAAAATGCCGGGAGCAATGGGCTAGTAACCCCTTCTCCTGTATACATTTACTAAAAAAGAGAAGAAGAAAAACTTTATAAAACTGGGATGCTTAAATGTGCGTGGATGTAGTGCGGATGACAAGAAACAGATGATTGCTGATGTTATGAATGAAAAGAGTTGGATGTCCTGGCTCTAAGCGAAACAAAGCTGAAGGGGGTAGGAGAGTTTCAGTGGGGGAAATAAATGGGATTAAATCTGGAGTATCTGAGAGAGTTAGAGCAAAGGAAGGGTAGCAGTAATGTTAAATGATCAGTTATGGAAGGAGAAAAGAGAATATGAATGTGTAAATTCAAGAATTATGTGGATTAAAGTAAAGGTTGGATGCGAGAAGTGGGTCATAATAAGCGTGTATGCACCTGGAGAAGAGAGGAATGCAGAGGAGAGAGAGAGATTTTGGGAGATGTTAAGTGAAATGTATAGGAGCCTTTGAACCAAGTGAAGAGTAATTGTGGTAGGGGACCTGAATGCTAAAGTAGGAGAAACTTTTAGAGAGGGTGTGGTAGGTAAGTTTGGGGTGCCAGGTGTAAATGATAATGGGAGCCCTTTGATTGAACTTTGTATAGAAAGGGGTTTAGTTATAGGGAATACATATTTTAAGAAAAAGAGGATAAATAAGTATACACGATATGATGTAGGGCGAAATGACAGTAGTTTGTTGGATTATGTATTGGTAGATAAAAGACTGTTGAGTAGATTTCAGGATGTACATGTTTATAGAGGGGCCACAGATATATCAGATCACTTTCTAGTTGTAGCTACACTGAGAGTAAAAGGTAGATGGGATACAAGGAGAATAGAAGCATCAGGGAAGAGAGAGGTGAAGGTTTATAAACTAAAAGAGGAGGCAGTTAGGGTAAGATATAAACAGCTATTGGAGGATAGATGGGCTAATGAGAGCATAGGCAATGGGGTCGAAGAGGTATGGGGTAGGTTTAAAAATGTAGTGTTAGAGTGTTCAGCAGAAGTTTGTGGTTACAGGAAAGTGGGTGCAGGAGGGAAGAGGAGCGATTGGGGGAATGATGATGTAAAGAGAGTAGTAAGGGAGAAAAAGTTAGCATATGAGAAGTTTTTACAAAGTAGAAGTGATGCAAGGAGGGAAGAGTATATGGAGAAAAAGAGAGAGGTTAAGAGAGTGGTGAAGCAATGTAAAAAGAGAGCAAATGAGAGAGTGGGTGAGATGTTATCAACAAATTTTGTTTGAAAATAAGAAAAAGTTTTGGAGTGAGATTAACAAGTTAAGAAAGCCTAGAGAACAAATGGATTTGTCAGTTAAAAATAGGAGAGGAGAGTTATTAAATGGAGAGTTAGAGGTATTGGGAAGATGGAGGGAATATTTTGAGGAATTGTTAAATGTTGATGAAGATAGGGAAGCTGTGATTTCGTGTATAGGGCAAGGAGGAATAACATCTTGTAGGAGTGAGGAAGAGCCAGTTGTGAGTGTGGGGGAAGTTCGTGAGGCAGTAGGTAAAATGAAAGGGGGTAAGGCAGCCGGGATTGATGGGATAAAGATAGAAATGTTAAAAGCAGGTGGGGATATAGTTTTGGAGTGGTTGGTGCAATTATTTAATAAATGTATGGAAGAGGGTAAGGTACCTAGGGATTGCAGAGAGCATGCATAGTTCCTTTGTATAAAGGCAAAGGGGATAAAAGAGAGTGCAAAAATTATAGGGGATAAGTCTGTTGAGTGTACCTGGTAAAGTGTATGGTACAGTTATAATTGAAAGAATTAAGAGTAAGACGGAGAATAGGATAGCAGATGAACAAGGAGGCTTTGGGAAAAGGTAGGGGGTGTGTGGACCAGGTGTTTACAGTGAAACATATAAGTGAACAGTATTTAGATAAGGCTAAAGAGGTCTTTGTGGCATTTATGGATTTGGAAAAGGCGTATGACAGGGTGGATAGGGGGGCAATGTGGCAGATGTTGCAAGTGTATGGTGTAGGAGGTAGGTTACTGAAAGCAGTGAAGAGTTTTTACGAGGATAGTGAGGCTCAAGTTAGAGTATGTAGGAAAGAGGGAAATTTTTTCCCAGTAAAAGTAGGCCTTAGACAAGGATGTGTGATGTCACCGTGGTTGTTTAATATATTTTATAGATGGGGTTGTAAGAGAAGTAAATGCGAGGGTCTTGGCAAGAGGCGTGGAGTTAAAAGATAAAGAATCACACACAAAGTGGGAGTTGTCACAGCTGCTCTTTGCTGATGACACTGTGCTCTTGGGAGATTCTGAAGAGAAGTTGCAGAGATTGGTGGATGATTTGGTAGGGTGTGCAAAAGAAGAAAATTAAAGGTGAATACAGGAAAGAGTAAGGTTATGAGGATAACAAAAAGATTAGGTGATGAAAGATTGAATATCAGATTGGAGGGAGAGAGTATGGAGGAGGTGAACGTATTCAGATATTTGGGAGTGGACGTGTCAGCGGATGGGTCTATGAAAGATGAGGTGAATCATAGAATTGATGAGGGAAAAAGAGTGAGTGGTGCACTTAGGAGTCTGTGGAGACAAAGAACTTTGTCCATGGAGGCAAAGAGGGGAATGTATGAGAGTATAGTTTTACCAACGCTCTTATATGGGTGTGAAGCGTGGGTGATGAATGTTGCAGCGAGGAGAAGGCTGGAGGCAGTGGAGATGTCATGTCTGAGGGCAATGTGTGGTGTGAATATAATGCAGAGAATTCGTAGTTTGGAAGTTAGGAGGAGGTGCGGGATTACCAAAACTGTTTGTCCAGAGGCTGAGGAAGGGTTGTTGAGGTGGTTCGGACATGTAGAGAGAATGGAGCGAAACAGAATGACTTCAAGAGTGTATCAGTCTGTAGTGGAAGGAAGGCGGGGTAGGGGTCGGCCTAGGAAAGGTTGGAGGGAGGGGGTAAAGGAGGTTTTGTGTGCGAGGGGCTTGGACTTCCAGCAGGCATGCGTGAGCGTGTTTGATAGGAGTGAATGGAGACAAATGGTTTTTAATACTTGACGTGCTGTTGGAGTGTGAGCAAAGTAACATTTATGAAGGGGTTCAGGGAAACCGGCAGGCCGGACTTGAGTCCTGGAGATGGGAAGTACAGTGCCTGCACTCTGAAGGAGGGGTGTTAATGTTGCAGTTTAAAAACTGTAGTGTAAAGCACCCTTCTGGCAAGACACTGATGGAGTGAATGATGGTGAAAGTTTTTCTTTTTCGGGCCACCCTGCCTTGGTGGGAATCGGCCAGTGTGATAATAAAAAAATAATAAATAATATTAGTCGTCAAGTTAATAAAAATTCTTCATTAATTATATAGTTTAATATAGTCAGTCTTACTGCCTTTATATTATATAAATTAAGATTATATCTTGGTATAAATCTTAGGAATGTACCTGTCAAATTTATTATGGTGCAGTTAATTATGGTGCAGTTAATTATGGTGCAGTTAATTTATTATGGTGCAGTTAATTTATTATGGTGCAGTTAATTTATTATGGTGCAGTTAATTTATTATGGTGCAGTTAATTTATTATGGTGCAGTTAATTTATTATGGTGCAGTTAATTTATTATGGTGCAGTTAATTTATTATGGTGCAGTTAATTTATTATGGTGCAGTTAATTTATTATGGTGCAGTTAATTTATTATGGTGCAGTTAATTTATTATGGTGCAGTTAATTTATTATGGTGCAGTTAATTTATTATGGTGCAGTTAATTTATTATGTTGTAGTTAATTTATTATGGTGCAGTTAATTTATTATGTTGTAGTTAATTTATTATGGTGCAGTTAATTTATTATGTTGTAGTTAATTTATTATGGTGCAGTTAATTTATTATGTTGTAGTTAATTTGATAATCAATTTAAGTCAGTAGAGTTAATGGTACAACCATAACTTTGTGATAATAACTTGATAGTTAAGAGTTAATGAAATATTTGGTTTAGCAAGTTTGGGTATTGGGTAGGGGGTTGGGGGTATGGGGGTTTTACCTGGAGTTTCCCTGGAGAGGGCCCGGGGGGTCAACGCCCCGCGGCCCCGGGTCTGAGACCAGGCCCCGGGGGTTTTCGGCCTGTCAACCAGGTGTTGTGCTGGCTGCAGCAAAAAAACATACGAGCCCAGCCGGTGTCCGGAATGATTTAGGGGCTTGTCCAGTCCCCGCTTTAAGACTGCCCGGGGGTTTTTGTTTGGGAATCCCCCTTATGTGTGCTGGGAGGGATTGAACAGTCTCGGGCCCCTGACACTTATTGTATGGTCTCTTAAAAAGTGCTAGTGACACCCCTGCTTTTCATTGGGGGGATGGTTTTCATCGTCCCAAATCTTTTTCTTCCTAGTGGGTGATTTTCGTGTGCAGTTTGGTACTAGTCCCCTAGGGTTTTTAGGGGTATAATCATGTATCTCTCCTCCTGCGTTCCGGGAAAACAGGGTTTTTGGGAAACCTTTAAGCGCTCCCTAATTTAGGGTGGGGGGTTGTGGGTGTGAGTATGTGGGTGTTGGGTATGTGGGTGGGGGTAGGGGTAGAGGGTAGTGGGGGGTTTTGGGGAGGGGTGTGTGGGGGTGTGGGTTGTATGTGGGTGTGTGGGTATGTTGTGTGGGTGTGTGGGTATGTGGGTGTGTGGGTGTGTGGGGATGTGGGTGGTGGGTGTGTGGGTATGTGGGGTTTGGGTGGGGGTGGGTATGTGGGTATGTGGGGATGTGGGTGTTGGGTATGTGGGTGTGGGGGTGTGGGTATGTGGGTGTTGGGTATGTGGGTGTTTGGGTGTGGGGTATGTGGGTGTGTGGGGGTTTTGGGGTGTGGGTAGGGGTGTGTGGGTGTGGGGATGTGGGGGTGGGGTATGTGGGTGTTTGGGTGTGTGGGTTGTGGGTGTTGGTGTTGGGGATTGGTGTGTGGGGTGTGGGGGGGGGTGTGGGGTTTTGGGTGTTGGGTAGTGGGTGTGGGTATGTGGGGTGTGGGTTGTGGGTGTTTGGGGGATGTGGGTATTGGTTGGGGTGGGTTTTGTGGGTATGTGGGTGTGTGGGTATGTAGGTGTGTTAGGTGTGGGTGTGTGGGTATTGGGGTGGGTAATGGGTTGTGGTATGTGGGTGTGGGGTATGTAGGGGTGTTGGTATGTGGGTGGTGGGATGTCGTGGTGGGTATGTGGGGTTGGGTTATGGGTTGTGGGTGTGTGGGTATGTGGATGGGGGGTATGTGGGTATGTACTCACTTTTGTCCCCAGTTGGGTTCAGGGTCGGTCCCGCTTGGCCCCGCCTCTTCACTGTGGGTTGTGGGGATGGGGGTTTGTGGTATGTGGGGTGGGTATGGGGTGTATGGGAAGGGTGTGGGGGATTGGGTGTGGGTTTTTGGGGGGGTGGGTGGTGGGGGAAGTGGGTATGTGGGGGGTGGGTATGTGGGTTGGGGGGTTGGGTATGTGGGTGGTGGGTATGTTTGTATGTGGGTGTGTGTAGTAGTGGGTGTGGGTATATGGGTGTGTGGGTAGGTGGGTGTGTGGTTAGGTGGGTGTGTGGGTAGTGGCGTGAGGGTAGGTGGGCGTGTCAGAAGGTGGGTGTGTGGGTAGGTGGGTGTGGGTAGGTGGGCGTGTGGGTAGATGGGTGTGTGGGTAGTGGGCGTGAGGTAGGTGGGTTGTGGGTAGGTGGGCGGTTGGTAGATGGGTGTGTGGGTAGTGGGTGTGTGGGTAGGTAAGTGGGTGTGGGTAGGTGGGCGTGTGGGTTGGTGGTGTGTGGGTAGGTGGGTGATGTGGGTAGTTGGTGTGTGGTAGGTGGGCGTGTGGGTAGTGGTGTTGGGTATGTGGGTGTTCGGTAGGTGGTGTGGTGTAGGTGGGTAGGTGGGTGTGTAGGTATATGGGTGTGTATGTGGGTATGTGGGTGTGTGGGTAGGTGGGTATGTGATTATGTGGGTGTGTGGGTAGGTGGGTGTGTGGGTAGGTGGGTATGTGGGTGTGCGGGTAGGTGGGTATGTGGATGTGTGGGTAGGTGGGTATATGGGTAGGTGGGTAGATGGGTAGGTGGGTATGTGGTTGTGTGGGTAGGTGGGTATATGGGTAGGTGGGTGTGTGGGTATATGGGTAGGTGGGTAGATGGGTAGGTGGGTATGTGGGTGTGTGGGTAGGTAGGTATGTATCGGTATATGGGTATGTGAGAAGGTGGATATGTGGGTGTGTGTGGGTATGTGGGTAGGTGGGTATGTGGGTAGGTGGGTGTGGTTAGGTGGGTATGTGGGTGTGTGGTAGATGTGTAGGTGGGTGTGTGGGTAAGTGGGTGTGTGGGTAGGTGGGTGTGGTTATGTGGGTGTGGTGGGTGTGTGGGTAGGTGGGTATATTGGTATGTGGGTAGATGTGTAGGTGGGTATGTGGGTGTGTGGGTAAGTGGGTGTGTGGGTAGGTGTGTATTTGGGTAGGGGTAGATAGGTATGGGTGTTGGGTAGGTGGTGTGTGGGTAGGTTGGTATGTGGGTAGGTGGGTGTGTGGGTAGGTGGGTATGTGGGTAGGTGGGTATGTGTGTGGGTAGGTGGGTGTGTGGGTATGTGGGTAGGTGGTGTGTGGGTAGGTGGGTGTGTGGGTAGGTGGTATGTGGGTAGGTGGGTATGTGGGTGTGTGGGTATGTGGGTGTGGGTATGTGGGTAGGTAGTATGTGGGTAGGTGAGTATGTGGGTAGGTGAGTATGTGGGTGTGTGGGTATGTGGGTAGGTGGAGTATGTGGGTAGGTGGGTATGTGTGTGGGTACGTGAGTATGTGGGTAGGTGAGTATGTGGGTGTGCATATGTGGGTAGGTGAGTATGTGGGTAGATGGGTAGGTTGGTGTGGGTAGGTGGGTATGTGGGTGTGTGGGTAGGTGGGTGTGGGTAGGTGGGTATGTGTGTGTGTACTCACCTAGTTGTACTCACCTAGTTGAGGTTGCGGGGGTCGAGTCCGAGCTCCTGGCCCCACCTCTTCACTGTCGCTACTAGGTCACTCTCCCTGAACCATGAGCTTTATCATACCTCTGCTTAAAGCTATGTATGGATCCTGCCTCCACTACATCGCTTCCCAAACTATTCCACTTCCTGACTACTCTGTGGCTGAAGAAATACTTCCTAACATCCCTGTGATTCATCTGTGTCTTGAACTTCCAACTGTGTCCCCTTGTTGCTGTGTCCCATCTCTGGAACATCCTGTCCTTGTCCACCTTGTCAATTCCTCTCAGTATTTTGTATGTCGTTATCATGTCCTCCCTATCTCTCCTGTCCTCCAGTGTTGTCAGGTTGATTTCCCTTAACCTCTCCTCGTAGGACATACCTCTTAGCTCTGGGACTAGTCTTGTTGCAAATCTTTGCACTTTCTCTAGTTTCTTTACATGCTTGGCTAGGTGTGGGTTCCAAACTGGTGCCGCATACTCCAATATGAGCCTAACATACACGGTGTACAGGGTCCTGAACGATTCCTTATTAAGATGTCGGAATGCTGTTCTGAGGTTTGCTAGGCGCCCATATACTGCAGCAGTTATTTGGTTGATGTGCGCTTCAGGAGATGTGCCTGGTGTTATACTCACCCCAAGATCTTTTTCCTTGAGTGATGTTTGTAGTCTCTGGCCCCCTAGACTGTACTCCGTCTGCGGTCTTCTTTGCCCTTCCCCAATCTTCATGACTTTGCACTTGGTGGGGTTCAACTCTAGGAGCCAATTGCTGGACCAGGTCTGCAGCCTGTCCAGATCCCTTTGTAGTTCTGCCTGGTCTTCCATCGAATGAATTCTTCTCATCAACTTCAAGTCATCTGCAAACAGAGACACTTCGGAGTCTATTCCTTCCGTCATGTCGTTCACAAATACCAGAAACAGCACTGGTCCTAGGATTGACCTCTGTGGGACCCCACTGGTCACAGGTGCCCACTCTGACACCTCGCCACGTACCATGAATCGCTTCTGTCTTCCTGACAAGTATTCCCTGATCCATTGTAGTGCCTTCCCTGTTATCCCTGCTTGGTCCTCCAGTTTTTGCACTAATCTCTTGTGTGGAACTGTGTCAAACGCCTTCTTGCAGTCCAAGAAAATGCAGTGTGTGGGTAGGTGGGTATGTGGTTAGGTGGGTATGTGGGTGTGTGGGTAGGTGGGTGTGTGGGTATGTGGGTAGATGGGTATATGGGTGTGGGTACATGGGTAGGTGGGTATGTAGGTAGGTGGGTATGTGGGTGTGTAGGGGGTGGGTATGTGCATAGGTGGGTATGTTTGTTATTGACAGATGAGATGATCTTTCAGTATAGCCCTTTATGTACATTGTATTATCCCACAGTGTGAGACGGACACGAGGAATGTCAGGAAGTGTATTGTGCCTCGTGTTATGCCTGTGTTGTGTTGTAGCTCTCTAGGAGAAGTTTGAGTGGAGGGTTCATATTGGAGTTTATTGTTTTGTATATATACTAAGTACAGTAATAAGTGTGTATATTATATATATTATCAGACCCTGATCCACCATGAGGCCTGGTCTCAGACCGAGCCACAGGGGCGTTGACCCCTGAAAACTTCTCCAGGTAAACTCCAGGTATTAAGTAGTTCATGTTTTTGAAGACTCGTGGTGTGTTGTCTGGCACAGGAGTTTGTAATCATCTGTATTAAAGGTAGATCTCCAAGCACAAATACCATAGGTGAGGTGAGGGTATATTAGAGAGTAATAAAAGGTAAGGAGGGCCCTTTGGGGTACATAGTATCGTATCTTGGAAAGGATACCACAATTTCTCATGGTTGTCATCTTTGAAAGTGAGATCCTCTGACATTATCACTCCCAGGTCTTTCACATTATAGTTTTTTCACTGTATTGTGTGGTTGGTATTTACTTTATACTCCGATATAGTTTTAATTTCCTCGAGTTTTCCATATCAGAGTAATGGAAATTTGTCTTCAGTGAAATTCATATTTTCTGAGGCCCATTTATAGATTTGGTTGATGTCCGCCTGGAGTCTTGGTATATACACCAGACATACCCTAGTATACACACTTGGTATATACACCAGACATACCCTAGTATACACACTTGGTATATACACCAGACATACCCTAATATACACACTTGGTATGTACACTAGACATACCCTAGTATACACACTTGGTATATACACCAGACATACCCTAGTATACACACTTGGTATATACACCAGACATACCCTAGTATACACACTTGGTATATACACCAGACATACCCTAGTATACACACTGGTATATACACCAGACATACCCTAGTATACACACTTGGTATATACACCAGACATACCCTAGTATACACACTTGGTATATACACCAGACATACCCTAATATACACACTTGGTATATACACTAGTATACACTAATATACACACTAGATATACACTAGTATACACACTTGGTATATACACTAGACATACACTAGTATATACACTAGACATACGATAGTATTCACACTTCATAAATACACATACTAGACATACACTAGTATACACACTTGGTATATACACTAGACATACACTAGTATACACACTAGATATACCCTAGTATACACACTTGGTATATACACAAAATATACACTATTATACACACTTATATACACACTAAACATACAGTAGTATACACTAATATACACACTAGACATACACTAGTATACACACTAGACATACCATAGTATACACACCTGATAAATACACATACTAGACATACACATTTGGTATATACACATCTAGTGTATATATCAAGTTAAGTTTATTTTACAAACTAAAAACAAGAATATTTCTTTGTTATTAAAGTAATAATAATGTGAATTTAAATTACATGTAATTTTTTATTAATAATACACAATAATAATAATAATAATAATAATAATAATAATAATAATAATAATAAATTACAATTATAATTATAATAACAAAGGGGGTATGTACTCCCAGTATATAAAAGGACAGAAAGGGTGGTGTGTACTCACCAGTATATAAGAGGACAGAGAGAGTGGTGTCTACTCACCATGCCAGGTTGTTGTTGTGTCTTCAGAGTGTAGCAACAGTTAGGTTGATCCCGCCACTCAACATACACACTCTGCACACACAACACACACCACAACTGACATAAACAACAATTATTATAATCAAAAAGAAGCACTAAACCCGCTAGGGTTACATATACAAACAAAATATTCATCACATAAAAATCTTGTGTAACCATGAAACACGAAAACAATCAATGGCTCATTTGACACAGCATTTGAAAATAGATTGGTACCTCGGTATTCGTTCTTAATCCGTTCCAGGACCTTGGACGTATACCGAACGAATTTTCCCATAAGAAATATAAGGAAAACGATTAATCCGTTCCCATAAAAAAAAACTTTTGTTATTGGCATATTATACATTGATGGGGTTGTATAAAATAATTTAAACACTGCTTGATACTAAAATATGTAATTTAAATGCTGCTTAATACTAAAATATGTAATTTAAATGCTGCTTAATACTAAAATATGTAATTTAAATGCTGCTTAATACTAAAATATGTAATTTAAATGCTGCTTAATACTAAAATATGTAATTTAAATGCTGCTTAATACTAAAATATGTAATTTAAATACTGCTTAATACTAAAATACATACATAAATACAAAAGAATTAGATGAAATAAATGCAAATATAAGCTCACTTTACTGAAAAGAGCAGAGTGCCTCCTAGGATAGTGCTAAGAAGGGAGGAGGAGGAAATGTTGTTGTTTGGAAGGAGAGTCCCCTTCTCTTTTTCCCTATTTGGACCTGGTTGAAGCTCACCAGGTTTGACTTTTACTCAAAATCTGTCCAATGAACTTTGTTTTTGCCTTCTCCTCAGGATGTTTTGGAAATGTGGCACTGTCTGGTCATTCTAGACAATGCTATATCAGCTTTGTTGGGGTGGTAATTCTCTGCAAAGTTTTTGACGTTCATGAACTAGGGCCTTCCTCTTGAGCCTGAAGAGACTGCATCCATCTTAGTCTTGTGCCCCTCCACATCACCATCACTCCCACCTTTCATCCGGACTCTCTCATTGACTTTTTGACAACGACTGACTTACTTCACAAATTCTGATACTTTCAGCCCTTTCTACTTGTATCTCTTGCTACCCTCTACCCCCGTACTATCCCCTGCCCCGCTGTTTTCCGTAACCTGCTGATCATCTCCCCTCCCTTCTGCCATCCAATTCCCTTGCTTCCTTCCCTACCCTGCAGCGCTGTATAGCCCTTGTGGCTTAGCGCTTCTTTTTGATTATAATAATAATAATAATAATCACCATCACTCACATCCAGACCTCTGGACCCTCTCAGAGAGACACTATAGACACAGCCTCAAAGTCCCTTTCAGCCACTGCTTCTGTCCACAAATTCCTCCGAGCAGATTTCATTGTTCTATATGCAACTTCCTGTCAGGCTTTGTCAGTGACAGTTATGCAATGGGCGATCTTTCCAAAACTCTGTCAAAGGTCACTTCAAAGCACCTCTGGAATAGTGCTTTAGTGTAGAGTTTCTTGAAATTACTGCAAGCTTGGAGGGTCATGTAAGCTTGGAGGGTGAGCTGGAGCACTGTCATGCAAGCTTGGAGGGTGAACTGGAGCACTGTCTGCAAGCTTGGAGGGTGAGCTAGAGCACTGTCATGCAAGCTTGGAGGGTGAGCTGGAGCACTGTCATGCAAGCTTGGATGGTGAGCTGGAACACTGTCATGCAAGCTTGGAGGGTGAGCTGGAGCACTGTCATGCAAGCTTGGAGGGTGAGCTGGAGCACTGTCATGCAAGTTTGGAGGGTGAGCTGGAGCACTGTCATGCAAGCTTGGAGGGTGAGCTGGAACACTGTCATGCAAGCTTGGAGGGTGAGCTGGAGCACTGTCATGCAAGCTTGGAGGGTGAGCTGGAGCACTGTCATGCAAGCTTGGATGGTGAGCTGGAACACTGTCATGCAAGCTTGGAGGGTGAGCTGGAGCACTGTCATGCAAGCTTGGAGGGTGAGCTGGAGCACTGTCATGCAAGCTTGGAGGGTGAGCTGGAGCACTGTCATGCAAGCTTGGAGGGTGAGCTGGAACACTGTCATGCAAGCTTGGAGGGTGAGCTGGAGCACTGTCATGCAAGCTTGGAGGGTGAGCTGGAGCTCTGTCATGCAAGCTTGGAGGGTGAGCTGGAGCACTGTCATGCAAGCTTGGAGGGTGAGCTGGAACACTGTCATGCAAGCTTGGAGGGTGAGCTGGAACATTGTCCATTATGAGGAGGGCCTTCAGAGGCAGGTTCTTCTCCTCTAAATAACTTTTTTTTCACTTGGCCTAAACACAACATTAAACCATTTGCTGAAATATTCTCTGGTAGTGCGGTGTCGTGACTCATTTTGAGCCCTGATCCACCGGGAGGCCTGGTCGTGGACTGGGCCGCGGGGGCGTTGACCCCCAGAATAACCTCCAGGTAGACTCCAAGTATACAAGTTCTAGCACTTGAGTTGTATTCCAAACAAAGGTCGTATACCAAGCATAAATGTTCACGTCCAAACAGGACGTATACCAAGTTGGACTTATTCCAAAGTGGGCGTATACCGAGGTACCACTGTAATAATAATAATGAGTGGTGATGACTTAAGAGGAAGGTGGAGAGATGTTAGTGTTTGAAAAAGGTTGTCATCTTCCATAAAACATCAGGTAACTGTACGTCTGGTGTTTTTTCTGTGTTCAGCAGCACTTGAAGGTGGTGGAGATTCACTAACATTTGATTTGTAATAAAGTTGGTAGAATTACCGACAATATGTAAAGTAAAAGGACACAAGTGCAACTAATGTGACATTTTATTGTGGCAACGTTTCGCTCTCCAGGAGAGCGAAACGTTGCCACAATAAAATGTCACATTAGTTGCACTTGTGTCCTTTTACTTAAACATTTGATTTGTTTTCTTGCCAAAAAAGCTGTCCAATGTTCTCTGCTTTTAGCGACTTCAAAATTTTTCTCCCCTCAAGGAAGGCTCCTTGATGCTGATGAGGGGCTCTTGATCTAGGGAACTGGATCTGTGCTCCAGTTCCCTGATTAAGCCTAAATACCTTCCACCCCCACAGGTGCTGTATAATCCTACAGGTTTAGTGCTTCCCCCTTGACTATAATAATAATATTTTTTTCTAAAGTGGTCAGCAACATTATCATTGAACTTGTTGAGGCTCCTGTTCACAACAGTAATGTTAGGATGCCATTTTTTTCACCAGGCTCTGTCTGTCAGCCCATTGGTTACACAGTTCCTTCATTTCTGCAGTGGAATGTTGCCGTTATTGCTTCTCTCCTCTGAAGAAGAAATTTCCTCAACCATTTCTTCTTGCTGCTCCTTCTGTGGGTCTTGAAGTTCTTCTGTGGTGAGCACATTCTTGTGATCCTCCATCAACTCCTCTACATCCTTATCATCCATTTTCAAACCCATGGACTGGCCCAGGGAAACAATATTCTTTGCTACAAGCTCTGCCTGAAAGCCATCAAAATCTTTGACACAGAGAGGCAAAGCTGAAACTTCCCACCGACTTTGTTTATTATCCTTCAACTCTAGAGGATATTAAAATGTTTCTTTTCAAAATTTCTTAAGTCTAAACTCTGTTTCAGGTCACTTTAAAGCATCTTTTAAACAGTGCTTTTGTGTAAAGTTTCTTAAGACTGAAAATTACCTGCTGGTCCATGAGTTGGATAAGAGGAGATAAGGGGCCAAGAACTTCACTTTAATAAAGCCGTATTCATCCACCAAATTTTCCTCCAGCAGCCTGGCGGGTGAGCAGAAACATTGTCCATAGAAGGTCAGGTCAACAACACCAGTACTAACACTACACCAGTACTTAAACCAGTACTCATGTTAAGAGTGGCTCTCACAACATAGGTCAGGTCAACTACACCAGTACTAACACTACACCAGTAGTAACACCAGTACTCACGTTAAGAGTGGCTCTCACAACATAGAAGGTCAGGTCAACTACACCAGTACTAACACTACACCAGTAGTAACACCAGTACTCACGTTAAGAGTGGCTCTCACAACATAGAAGGTCAGGTCAACTACACCAGTACTAACACTACACCAGTAGTAACACCAGTACTCACGTTAAGAGTGGCTCTCACAACATAGAAGAACGGGTTTAAACTACCCCATTACTAATAACTACAGAAAGTACTTAAAAACCAAAACTCCCCGGTTAAGAGTGGCTCTCGCCCCATAAAAGGGGTCGGGTAAACCCTACACATAAAAATACTAAAACCAGATTTATACCATACCCCACTTAAAGGGAAGGGGCTCTAAACAACATTAAAGGGTCAGGTCAACTACACCCAGTACAAAACACACACCGAGTAAACACCATACCACGTTAAGAGGGGTCCAAACAAACAAATCAGGTAAACCTACACCAAAACTAACACTACACCAGTAGTAACCCCTTTCTCACTTTAAAAAGTGGCTCCACAACAAAAAGGGTTTCAGGACAACTACACCATACTAACACTACACCAGAAAGTAAACCAGTAAAAATTTAAAAGGGGTGGCTCTCACAACAAGAAGGTCAGGTCAACAAAAACCAGTATAACCCCAAAGTACTCAGGGAAAGGGGGTTTCCACAACATGAAGGTCAGGTAAACTACCCCAGAAAATTTAACACTACACCAGTAGTAACACCAGTCTAAATTTTTAAGATTGGTCTCAAAAACACAGAAGGTCAGTCAATTTAAACCCAAAACTAACACACAACCATTAGTAACCCAGTACCACTTTAAGAGTGGCTCCACAAATAGAAGGTCGGGTCAAAAAACACCAAGTAACACCAGTCCCCACTTTTAAGATTTTGCCCCAAACAACATAAAAGGGTCAGGTCAACTACCCCAAAACTAACACTACACCATTATAACAAAAATACTCAGGGTTAAAGGGGCCTCTCACAACATAGAAGGTCGGGTCAACAAAAGGGGGGGGGGGGGGGGGGGGGGGGGGGGGGGGGGAAATTCCCAAAAACTACACCAGTGAAACACCATTACTCACGTTAAGAGTGGCTCTCCAACATAGAAGGCATTTCAACAACACCATACTAACACTAAAACCAGAAAAGTAACACCGGGACCACGTTAAGAGGGGCCCTCTCACAACATAAAAGGGTTCAGGTCAAACAAAAAACCATAAAACACAAACACCAGTAGTAAAAACCTGTACTCACGTTAAGATGTTTCTCACAACAAAGAAGGAAAGGTAACTACCCCAGTACAAAACTGCACCATAGTAACACCAGAAACCTAAAACTTTTAAGAGTGGCTCTAAACAACATAAAGGGTCGGGTTCAACTAAAACCATACAACACACCCCAGTAGTAACACCAGACTCACGTTAAGAGGGGCCCTCCACAACATAAAAGGGTAAAGGTCAACAAACCCCCTACTAACACTAAAACCAAAAAACACCATTCTCACTTTTAAGAGGGGCTCTCACAACATAAAAAGGGTTCAGGTCAACAACACCAGTACTAACACAAAACCGTATAACACCAGTACTCACTTTAAAGATGGCTCTCACAACTAGAAGTCAGGTCAACTACACCATTACAAAAACACTACACCAGAGAACCCCATACTCCCCGTTAAGATGGCTCCAAACATAAAGGGGTCGTCAACAACACCAGTACTAACACTACACCAGTAGAAAACCCCATACCCACTTTAAGATGGCTTTTCCAAACATAGAAGGTCGGGGTCAACAACACCAGTATTTAACCCCTACAAAAAAGAAGAAACACCTGTACCACTTTAAGAGGGGTTTCTCCCCAACATAGAAGGTCGGGTCAACTAAAACCATTTCAAAACACTGCACCAGTAGTAACACCAGTACTCACGTTAAAAATGGCTCTCACAACAAGAAGGTCAGGCCCAACTACCCAGTACAAACACCACACCAGTAGAAAACACCAAAACTCACTTTAAGGGGGGTTTCTCCAACAAAAGAAGGTCGGGGCCCAAACTACCCCCCAGTCCCAAAACCATTTACACCAGTAGTAAAACAAGTATTTCACGTTAAGAGGGGCCTCTCAGAACATGGGAAGGTCGGGTCAAAAACCCCCAAAGTAGTAACACTCCCCCCCAGTAGAAAAAACCTGTACTCACGTTAAAGGGGCTCTAAACAACTTTAGAAGCAGGTCAACTAAAAAAAAGTACTAACACTAAAACCAGTAGAAACCCACCAGTACTCCCCGTTTGGGAAGGGGGCTCTCAAAACATAAAAGGGCAGGTCAACAACACCAGTAGTAACACCATACTCAGGGTTAAGATGGTCTCACAAAAAATAAAAGGGGTCGGGTTTCCAACTACCCATACTAACACAACCCCATGTAACACCAGTACTCCTTAAGGGGGTTTCTCACAACATAGAAGGTCAGGTCAACAAAAAACCAGTATAACACAACACCAGTAGTAACCCCTGTACTCACGTTAAGATGGCCCAAAACATAGAAGGTCAGGTCAACTACACCAGTACTAACCACACCAGTAGAAACCCCCAGTACTCTTTTTAAAAATTTGGCCTCACAACATAAAAGGGTAAAGGTCAAAAACCACCAGTAGAACACCAGTACTCCACTTAAGAGGGGCTCTCAAAACATAAAGGGTCAGGTCAACTACACCGGGAACTAACCTACACCATAGTAACCCCCAGTACTCACGTTAAGAGGGCTCCCCACAACATAGAAGGTAAAGTCAAAACACCAGTAAAACCCACTACACCAGTAGTAACACCTGTACTCACGAAAGAGTGGCTCTAAACAACATAGAAGGCAGGCCCAACTACCCCATACTAACACTACACCAGTAGAAAACACCAGTACTCACGAAAAGAGTGGCTCTCACAACATAGAAGGTCGGGTCAACAAACCAGTATTTAAACTACACCTGTAAACACCTTACTAAACTTTTAAAAAGGGGGCTTTTCACAACATAAAAATAAAGGTCAATTTCACCATACAAACACTAAAAACCTTATAACACCTGTACTCACGTTAAGAGTGGCTCCCAAAACCCATAAAGGTCGGGTAAACTACACCAGTACAAACACAAACCAGTAGAAAACAAAAATATCCACTTTAAAAGAGGGGGCCTCACAACATAAAAGGTCGGGTCAACTACCCCAAATACTAACACTACACCATATTAAAAACCATACTCACGTTAAAGGGGGCTCTCACAACAAAAAGGGTCAGGTCAACTACACCAGTACAAACACACACCAGTAGTAACACCAAAAACCACGTTAAGATGGTCCTCAAAACATAAAAGGGTTAGGTCAACTACCCCCAGTACAAAAATACACCAGTAGTAACACCAGTACCCCACGTTAAGAGGGGGCCCCTTCAAAACATAAAGGGGTCAAAGGCCAACAACACCAGTAGAAACCCACCACACCAGTAGTAACCCAAAAATCACTTTAAAAGAAGGGGGCTCCACAACATAAAAGGGTCGGTCAACAAAAACACCAGAAACTAAAAAACTCCACCATTAAAAAACACCAGTACTCACGTTAAGAGGGGCTCTCACCCATAGAAGGTCAGGTCCCTCACCAAACTAACACTACCCAGTAGAAAACACCAGTACTCACGTTAAGGTGGCTCCCCACAACACAGAAGGTCAGGTAAAACAACACCATATAACATTTAAAAACCAGTATTAACCCTGTACTCACGTTAAGAGTGGCTCTCACAACATAAAAGGTCAGGTCAACTACACCAGTACAACACAAACACCAGTATAAAAACCAAACCACTTTAAGAGGGGCTCTCACAACATAGAAGGTCAGGTAAACAACACCATAAAACACCAGTACTCACGTTAAGAGTGGCTCCACAACATAAAAGGGTCATTCAACAACCCCAGTAAAAACACTACACCATATAACACCAGTACTCACTTTAAAGGGGCTTTTCACAAACATAAAAGGGCAGGTCAACAACACCAGTAGTAACAAACACCATTGTAAAAACCTGTACTCACGTTAAGAGGGCTCTCACAACATAGAAGGTCGGGTCAACAAAACCAAAAACTAACACACACCAGTAGAAACACCAGTACTCACGTTAAGAGTGGCTCTAAACAACAAAAAGGCGGGTCAAAACCCCCGGAAACAAACACACCCCCAGTAGTAAAAAACCTGAAAACTCACTTTAAGAGTGGTTTCTCACAACATAAAGGTCAGGTAAACTACACCAGTACTAACACAACACCAGAATTTAACCCTTACTCACGTTAAGAGGGGGCTCTCACAACATAGAAGGTCAGGCCCAACTACACCAGTACAACAAAAACACCATATAACACCAGTACTCACTTAAAGGGGCCCCCCAAAACCCATAAAAGGGGTCGGGTCAACTACCCCAGTACTAAACCACACCATTTTAACACCATACTCACTTTAAGAGGGGCTCTCACAACATAAAAGGGTTCGGGTAAACTACACCATACAAACCCTAAAACTTATAAACACGAAAACCCCTTAAGAGGGGCTCTCACAACATAAAAGGTCAGGCAACTAAAACCAGTACTAATACTAAAAACCATGGGAAACACCAAAATTTCCATTTTAAGGGTGGCTTTTCACAACATAGAAGGTCGGGTCAACTACACCAGTCCAAACACTACACCATGTAACACCATACTCCTTAAGATTTGGTCTCACAACAAGAAGGTCAGGTCAACACCCATACAAACACTAAAAACCGTATAACACCAGTAACTCACGTTAAGAGTGGCTCTCACAACATAAAAAGGTCGGGCAACTCCCAACCAGTACTAACACTACACCATAGTAACACCAGAAATCACTTTAAATTTGGCTCTCACAACATAGAAGGTCAGTCAACTAAAAACCAGTACAAAACACTACACCAGTAAAAACACCATACTCACTTAAGATTTGGCTCTCACAACAAAAAGGTCGGGTCAACTAAAACCAGTACTAACACTACACCATTTAGAAAACACCATACTCACTTAAAAAGGTGGCTCTCACAACATAAAAGGGTTCAGGCCCAACTACACCAGTACTAACACTCCCACCAGAAAGAACCCCCGTACTAAATTTAAAGGGGCTCTCACAACATAGAAGGCAGGTCAACTACACCAGTACTAACCCAAAAACCATAGTAACCCCCGTACTCAGGGTAAAGTGGCTCTCACAACAAAGAAGGTCAGGTCAACTACACCAGAACTAACACTACCCCCAATTTAGTAACACCAGTACCCCACGTTAAGAGTGGCTCTCCAACATAGAAGGCAGGAAAACTACACCGTACAACACTACACCGGGTAAACACCAGTACTCACTTTAAAAGAGTGGCCCCACAACATAAAAGGGTCAGGTCAACAAAAACCAGTACAAACACTACCCATTAGTAACACCAGTACTCACTTAAGAGGGCTCTCACAAAAATAGAAGGTCAGGTCAACTACACCAGTACTAACACTACACCAGTAGTAACACCAGTACTCACGTTAAGAGTGGCTCTCACAACATAGAAGGTCAGGTCAACAACACCAGTACTAACACTACACCAGTAGTAACACCAGTACTCACGTTAAGAGTGGCTCTCACAACATAGAAGGTCGGGTCACTAAAACCCTACAACACTACCCCCTAAAACCACCAGTACCCCACTTAAGATTTGGCTCTCACAACAAGAAGGTCAGGTCAACACACCAGTACTAACACTACACCAGTAGTAACACCTCCCTCACTTTAAAGAGGGGGCTCCAAAACATAAAAGGGTCAGGTCAACTAAAACCAGATAACAAAAACACCAGTAGAAAACACCAGTACCCACTTTAAGATTTGGCTCTCACAAAAATAGAAGGTCAGGTCAACTAAAACCATTAAAAACACTACCCCAGTAGAAAAACCCCAAATACTCAGGGTTAAGATGGCCCCTCACAACATAAAGGGGCCCGGGTCAACTACACCATACTAAAAACTACACCATAGTAACACCAGTACTCACTTTTGGGAGGGGCTCTCACAACATAAAGGGTCGGGTCAACTACACCATACTAACACTACACCAGTAGTAACACCAGTAATCACGTTAAAGGGGCTCCCCGAACAAGAAGGTCAGGCCCAACTACACCAAACTAAAAACTACACCAGATTAACACCAGTACTAAATTAAAAGAGGGGCTCTCAAACAAAAGGTCAGGTCAACAACACCCAGACTAACACAAACACCATAGAAACACCATTACCCCAGTTAAGAGTGGCTCCCCAGAACAAAAAGGGTCAGGGTCAACAACCCCAGTCTAAACAACACCATAGTAACACCAAACTCACGTTAAAGTGGCTCTCAGAGACAAAAAAAGGTCAGGCCCAACAAACACCAAAAACTAACCCCTAAAACCAGTAGTAAAAAACCAGTACTCCTTTAAAATTTGGCCTAAAGAAAAGAAAGGGTTCGGGTCAACTACCCCAATACAACACTACCCCAGAAGTAACACCATTTTAAAACCCCCCACGTTAAAGTGGCCCCCCACAACATAGAAGGTCGGGTAAACCTACACCATTACAACACTACACCAGTAGAAAACACCGGGAACTCACGTTAAGAGTGGCCTCTACAACTTAAAAGGGTCAGGTCAACTACCCCAGTATTTAACACAACCCCAAAGTAGTAACACCGTACTAAATTTAAGAGTGGCTCTCACAACAAGAAGGTCAGGTCAACTACACCAGTACTACACTAACCAGTGTAACACCATACTCAGTTAAGAGTGGCCCAAAACATAAAAGGGCCCAGGCCCCAACTACACCAGTATTAAACTACCCCCAGTATAACCCCAGAAACTCACTTTTAAGAGGGCCTCTCAAAACCATAAAAAGGCAGTCAACTAAAACCCATACAAACACTCCCACCATAAAACCCCCATACTCCGTTAAGAGTGGCCTCACAACATAAAAGGGTCACCCCCAAACCCAACACCATTTAACTAACACTACACCCAGTAGTAACACCAGTACTCACTTAAGATTTGGTCTCAAAACCATAGAAGGTCAGGTAAAACTAAAACCAGTACAACACTACACCAGAAGTAACACCAGACTCACGTTAAGAGTGGCTCTCCCAACATAAAAAGGTCAGGCCCAACTACACCCAGTACAAACACTAAAACCAGTAGAAAACCAGTACTCACGTTAAGAGGGGCTCTCAAAAATTTGAAGGTCAGGTCAACTACACCAGTACAAACCCAAAAACCCCAACCAAAAATTTAAAAACCCCAAACCCATACTCCACGTTAAGAGGGGCTCTCCAACATAAAAAGGCGGGTAAACACACCATTTAACTAACACTACCCTAGTAACCCATACTCACTTTAAAATGGGCTCTCACAAAAATAGAAGGTCAGCAACTACACCAGTACTAACAACACCATTATAACACCAGTCCCAAAAACGAAAAAGAGTGGCTCCACAACAAAAAGGGTCGGGTCAACTACACCAGACTAACACTCCCACCAGTAGAAACCACCATTACTCACTTTTAAGAGTGGCTCTCCCCAACCCTAGAAGGTCGGGTTTCAACTAAAACCATACTAACACGCCCCCTTAGTAACACCAGTACTCACTTAAGAGTGGCTCTCACAACATAAATCGGGTCAACTACACCAGTAAACCACCATACTCACGTTAAGAGGGGCCCTCTCCCAACATAAAGGTCAGGTCAACACACCATATAACACTACCCCAGTAGAAACACCAGTACTCACTTTAAAGGATTTGGCCCTCTCACAACAAGAAGGCCCGGGTTTCAACAAACCCATACTAACACTACACCAGTAGAAACACCAGTACTAAACGTTAAAAGGGGGCCCCTCACAACATAGAAGGTCAGGTCAACTCCCCCCAGTACAAAACCCCTACCCCATAAAACCCCCATACTCACTTTTAAGAGGGGGCTCCACAACATAGAAGGTCATTCAACTACACCAAAACAAAACACTAAAACCTTTATAACACCATACTCACTTAAGATGGCTCCACAACATAGAAGGTCGGGTAAAACACACCAGTACTAACACTACACCAAGAACACCAAAATCACTTTAAGAGGGGCTCCAAAACATAGAAGGTCAGGCCCAATTTACCCCCGGAACTAAAAACTACCCCGGGGGTAAAACCCAGTACCCCCACGTTAAAGTGGCCTCACAACATAAAGGTCAGGTCAACAAACACCATACTACCCAAACACCAGTAGAAAACCCCCCGTACTCACGTTAAAGTGGCTCTCACAACATAGAAGGTCAGGTCAACTACCCCAGTACTAAACTACACCAGTAGTAAAAACCATACTCACTTTAAAGAGGGGGGGCTCTAAAACCCTAAAAGGGCCCGGGTCAACAACACCAGTACTAACATTTACCCCAAAAGTAACACCAGTACCACTTAAAAAGGGGCCCTCCACAACTTTAAGGGAAGGGTTTTAAACAACACCAGTACTAACCCAAAAACCATTAGTAACACCAGAAACTCACTTTAAAGTGGTTTCTACAACATAAAATTTCCGGGCAACACACCATACGGGAACTTTTTCCCGGAAAAAGGGTCAATGACAGGAAAAAATTTATATAACTCATGACCCTTTAAAAATTTACAGGGGAAACCCCCGGGTTAACGACCTTTTTCTTTCCCAAAGTATGTTCAGGTGCAGTACTGACTAAATTTGTTCCCCTAAAAAATATTGTGAAATAGTTTGGGCCATTTCAGAAACCCCCCAAAAATACACGTCCCAAAAGCAAAATTACATAAAAACACTTACATAATTGGTCGCATTTTTGGGGGTAACGGTTTAAACGGGGGTCCACTGTAATTTCTAAAATAATTTTTTGTTAACCATCAACTCTGAAAATTTTTTAAGCAAAAATAAAAGGGGATCCTCACTATTTAATTTTTTTTTGGCAAATTACTGGGGGGGGGGGTCCCTTTTTAAATTTAATTTTTTTTGATAATACTATATCATAGTTATCCCTCAATTTTGAAATTTTTTCAAAAAGTTTTTAGTTATCGGGTCATTTTGAATTTATATTAAAAAAATATAATATTTTCCCCTTAAAATTGAAATTTATAATTTAAAAAAATATCAAAGTTTGTCTTAACATTTTTAAAAAATTTTTTTTTAATAAAATATCCCTAGTTAAACCCCTTTAAAATTAAATTTATATTAAAAAAAAATACATAGTTTAACCCCTTAAAAATTGAAAATTTTTATTTAAAAAAAATATATAGTTTTAAACCCCTTTAAAATTGAAATTTTATTAATAAAATATCATAGTTAACCCTTAACAATTTAAATTTATATTAATAAAAATCATAGTTAAAACCCAAAATTGGGAAAATTTATTAATAAAAAATCAAAAGTTAACCCTTAAAAATTGAAAAAAAAAACCCGTAATGCAACAGTAATAAATTAAATGTACCTATTTAACCCTAAACGATAAAATAATCAGGGGAGTAACAGAAAGACAACAGAAGCAATAACAGTAACAACAAAAACATAGCAGTAAAACAACAAACAGGGAAAAACAAGGGAACATAATTTCAACAGTTAAACAAAAAAAAGGGGAACATAGCAAAAACAGAAAAAATAAAATAACACAACAGTAATACAAAAAGTAACATAAGACAACTTTGCAGTAACCGTAACAAAAATTTAACCCTAACAGCATAATACCCACTAAAAGGTAAGACAACAGTAACAGTAAGACAAAAAGTAGCAAAACCCGTAACCCAAAAAAAACATAAAACAGTAATACAACCTAAAGGTAAGACAACAGTAACATAAACAACAGTAAAATAATTTCAAAAAGTAACAGTAAAGAAAAAACAAAAACATAAAAAGCAGTAATACAACATAAAAGGGAAGACAACATAACAGTAATACAACCCTATCAGTAAAACAAAAAAGTAGCAAAAAAACAAAAAACATAACACAGTAATACAACACTAACCCGTAAAGACAACAGTAACAGTTTAAAAAACATGCAATAACAATAACATAAAAAAACAGAAATTTCAACACTAACCCGGAAAAACCCAAAGTAAGACAACAGTAGCAATAACAATAACATAACAGCAGAAAAACAACACTAACATAAGACAACAGTAAGACCGTAACAGTAAAAACAACAGTAACAGAAGCAACAGTAAGGGGAAAAACAAAAACAGCAGTAAAACAACAAACGGAAAAACAACATAAAACAACATTTGCAATAACAATAACAAACAGCAGTAATACAACACTAACAGTAAGACAACAGTAATACAACACTAACAGTAAGACAACAGTAACAGAAAAACAACATTTGGGGAATAACATAAAAAAAACAATAACATAGCAGTAATACAACCCCAAAAGGGGAAAACAACAGTAACAGTAAAACCCAAAATAAAAAATAACATAACAGCAGTAATACAAAACTAACGGTAAAGGGGAAAAACCGTAACAGTAAGGGCAAAAAAGAAAAAATAACTTTAAAAAGCAGAAACAACCCTAACATAAGGGCAACAAGAAACAAGTAAAAAACAACTTACCCAGTGTGAGAAGGGCTGAAGGTCCCCAGATCATCTCAGGGGAAAAACAACCCCGCTAAAAGGTGAAAACCCAACAGTAATGCTGACTTCCGTTTCTTTGTGGGAACATAACAAAAAAATCCTCTCTCCCCTCTTCCCTTCTTCTCCCCTTTTCCCCTCTCCTCCCCTCTCTCTCCCCTCTCTCTCTGTCACACACACACACACACAACACAACGCACACCAATTAAAGGGGGGATAAGATAACACATTTTCAAAAAACTGAAGGAATTGACAAGGGGGACAGAGACAGAA
The DNA here is from genome assembly GCF_026875155.1 of Cherax quadricarinatus. Classification (NCBI taxonomy): domain Eukaryota; kingdom Metazoa; phylum Arthropoda; class Malacostraca; order Decapoda; family Parastacidae; genus Cherax; species Cherax quadricarinatus. Next base: position 16,417,766 of record NC_069452.1, on the reverse strand, counting down.
TGTTCCGAGATGGAAAACAGTAACAAGGTTTACACATTTTTGGGAAAACAAAAGATGAGTCACAGGATGTTAGGAATTTTTCTTCACCACAGAGTTTTTCAGTAAGTGGAAAATTTATGTATGGGGAAACAGGATTTTCCCCCCATAGCTTTAAGACGAGGTTTTGATACAGCCATGGATTTGGGGAGGGCCCGGGAGCGGGCCCTGCAGAAGGGGGGGCCCGGGAAACTGTAAATCGACCCCCACAAACCCCAAATAAGTGAGACACCACATGGAACAGTGACTTTTCTGACCGCGAGGGTTTTAACCCCACCCCCCGGGGTTTGTTTTCCCACAGTCATCTAGGGAAAAGTTTAACCCGGAACAAAAAATTACAAACTTTTGCATTTTGAATGTTAAAAACATCAAGTGTATTTTAAAATTTATTAAACTGAATGTGGGTCTTACTGGGAGGTGTGGGGGGGGGGGTAAAACAACCTGGTCAGGTCTTACACAAACATGGTGTTTTTGTAACTACGGTTAATATCGTTTTGTTTTTTTAAAACCAAAAATACTCAAACCAAATTTATGACGAGAAAAATAAAAACTTAAATGTAAGATAAAAAACCAGAGAGAGAGTTAAAACTGAAGGGGGTACAGAAGCCCCCCCCAGGAGACTCCATTGTTGTGCAAACATCATTGTGTAAAAAAATACCACGGGGGGGGTTTTTAAAACCCCCGACGGCTGGAGTTTTGAAAACCTTTGACCGCGGTTCAATCCCCACCCCCTGGGGGGGTTTTTTTGCAATCGTGTCATTACATTTCGTGAGTCCCAATCACTTGTGGGGCCGCAAAAATTGGGCGGTGCCTCAAGTGGTCTGGCACTTTTGGTGGTTTTTATGTTATAAAAATCACTGTTTCCCCCAACTTTCAAATGCCACCGAAATTTGTGGGAAATCTCATAATATTTAGTAAGTTAATTTTAAAAACCCTTTAGAAGGGTTGTTACCTAAATGACCCCCCCCCCGGGTTTTTCAAGAACGACAGGCTAGTAAAGGCGCACACACACACACACACACGCACACACACACACAACACACACACACACACACACACAACACACACACACACACACACACCACACACACACGCACACACACACACAACACATCACACACACCACACACACACACACACCACACACACACGGGGCACCTTGGTTTCAGAGCTCAAGGGAATGTCGTACGAGGAAAGGTTGAGGGAAATCGGACTGACGACACTGGAGGACAGAAGGGTCAGGGGAGACATGATAACGACATACAAGATACTGCGGGGAATAGACAAGGTGGACAGAGATAGGATGTTCCAGAGAGGGGACACAGGGACAAGGGGTCACAACTGGAAGCTGAAGACTCAGACGACTCACAGGGACGTTAGGAAGTATTTCTTCAGTCATAGAGTTGTCAGGAAGTGGAATAGCCTAGCAAGTGAAGTAGTGGAGGCAGGAACCATACATAGTTTTAAGAAGAGGTATGACAAAGCTCAGGAAGCAGAGAGAGAGAGAGAGAGGACCTAGTAGCGATCAGTGAAGAGGCGGGGCCAGGAGCTGAGTCTCGACCCCTTCAACCACAATTAGATGAGTACAATTAGGTGAGTACACACACACACACCAGGAGCTGAGTCTCGACCTCTGCAACCACAATTAGGTGAGTACACACACACACCAGGAGCTGAGTCTCGACCCCTGCAACTACAGTTAGGTGAGTACACACACACACACCAGGAGCTGAGTCTCGACCCCTGCAACTACAGTTAGGTGAGTACACACACACACCAGGAGCTGAGTCTCGACCCCTGCAACTACAGTTAGGTGAGTACACACACACCAGGAGCTGAGTCTCGACCCCTGCAACTACAGTTAGGTGAGTACACACACACCAGGAGCTGAGTCTCGACCCCTGCAACTACAGTTAGGTGAGTACACACACACATTATACTCTAGAACTGCAGACACATTCATCACTTTCAAAACTACAGTTAGAAAACATCTTATCTCCCTGATCCACCCCGACAACTAACTACATGATAACAACCTGGTGGTTCACAATTACACTCACTCACCCACTGACTATAAACCCAGAAATACTAATCTTAATCTTAAAATAATAAATCCTAACTAGTCATAAGTTTGCCTATGATACTCCAATATAGACACTTTGTATTGTGCCAAAACAAAAGCATTCACATTGCTAAACTCACAATTTATGATGTAGTCACTTAGCCTTAATACCATAATCTGTAAGGATTTAATGTTAAGAATTAATCTAAGTCTGCTCGAAATGCCTAGCCATGCTAGGTGTCCTAGTGACCCCCTCTGTAATTAGTATTTTATAACATGTAAACCACACAATATCCAAAAACCTGTAGACCCCAAATTGTAACCCTTATAAAGAATAAACTTGATTTAATTTGATTTGAAAGCTGAAGGAGCTAGAGCATCCTAACAGGCTAAAAAAATGGGATCTCAAAAGGGAGGACGTAAAGGCAAGGGAACTGATGATGGCTGATCTGAAAAGGAAAAATGAGTAGAATGGCTCAAGAACAAAATGGAACAAGAATGGGAAAAAAAAGGTTAAATGAGCTTTGCAATAACATGCTAGAGAAGACATCTGCAGAGAGCAAGAAGTGGGAATCATGAGCTGTAGTAACTGAGGCAAAGATATAGAGACTGGAGGAAGAAATGAATGTACTGAGGCAGGATATAAAGATGGGGTCCAAAAGGAGCAAGGTTACTGAAATGGGAACATCATCAGGCAGCGAGGGGACTGAAGGAGGGGATGGAGCTAAGAAGTCTTTTGCAGCAGTAATATCAAGCCATCAGGGTGCCTGGAAGATAAGGGAAGCAACAAAGGAGATAAATCAGATCCAGAGATATGGAGGGAAAAGAAATGGGAAGAAGAGAGGGAGACATCAATAATTATTCATGAGGTTCAGGAGGCTGAAGGGAAGATGTATGATGAAAGCATTGGGAGGAAACAGAGATTAAGGACATCATAGCAATAAGAGGAGAGAAGGACATGTCACAGGTAGAAAATTTTCACAGACTTGGGGGGGGGGTATTTGAGGGAAAACGAGCAATCAGACTGACATTCAAGACAGACGTAGCATGGAACAAGATACTACAACAGAAGCCACTGTTAAAGGACTCTCCAGATTATCAACAAGTGTAACTCATTCGAGACAGAACACAAAAGGAAAGGGAACATCTGTAAGTGAGAGCAAGACGAAACCACAGTGGACAGAGAGACAGGGCAGGCAACGACAGACAGGAAAGCTCAGCCTTTGGGGGAACATTAAATACACATGTTTACAGAAACCCCTCAACCCCTGTCACCACATATCAACCAAACACAATAACCATAGCCACCAACCCCCTAAGCACTATTTTCCAAATCACAGCAGCCTCCCATAATGTTATGCCCTCCCCCCACCCTCTCAGCCTGCACCTTCCTCTTCCATCTCCCAAAATTCAGTAATGGAAAGGAAGCTAAAAGTATGGTACACCAGTGCAGATGGAATAAGAAATAAGAGTGAAGAGTGGCAAGAACGCATCATTGATGCATCACCTGACATCATAGCACTAACAGAGACAAAATTTACAGGGATGATAACAGATGCAATATTTCCACCTGATATGAGATTATGAGGAAAGACAGAGCAGAGGAGGGAGGAGGAGTAGCACTACTCATCAAAAACCAGTGGAGTTTTGAGGAAATGGAAGTAATAGACAGAAGGAAAACAGACGACTTCATTGTAGGAACACTTCAGACTGGGATCCAAAGGTGATGATAGCAGTGATGTATATCTTGAATAGTTCAGACATAGGGGATATTACACACAGATAAATGAAATGATGGAACTAGTGGCCACTAAGTGTAGGGAGACAGAAGTTTATACCAAAGAGTAACAGAAAAAATGGTAAGACCAGAGTGAGCCCATGGTTTAACTAGAGGTGTAAAGAGGCCAAAGCCAAGTGTGCTAGAGCATGGAAAAGGTATAGAAGGCAAAGGACTCAAGAAAAGGAGCTGAGCAAAAGAACCAGAAACAAATCTGAACCAAAGTCATTATACAGTCACATTAGGAGAACAACAACAGTCAAGGACCAAGTAATCAGGCTGAGGAAAGAAGCAAGGAAGCTCACAAACAGTGACCAGGAAGTATGTGATGAACTATACACAAGATTTAGAGAAGTATTCACAACAGAGACAGGAATGCTTACAGCAAACCCTGGAGGTAGGGTGCATTAGCAGGTGCTGGACACAATACACATAACCAAGGTAGAGGTGAAGAAACAGCTAGGTGAACTAGATACCTCAAAGGCAGTGGACCCAGAGACTGGTGCAAAAATTAGAGGAGCAGGCAGGAATAACGGGGAAAGTGCTGCAGTAGATCAGGGAATACCTGATAGGAAGGAAACAACGAGTGTTGGTACGTGATGAAGTGTCAGATTGGGCGCATGTGTCAAGTGGGGTTCCACAAGGGTCAGTCCTAAGTCCGGTGCTGTTTCTTGTATATGTGAATGACATGGTGGAAGGAATAGATTCAGAAGTGTCACTGTTCGCTGATGATGTGAAACTGATGAGGAGAATACAAGCGGGCGAGGATTACATGGGGATCTGGACAAACTACAAGTCTGTCAGTAAGTGTAAGGGAAGGATACAGAAGACCGCAGATGGAGTACAGTTTAGGAGATCAGAAGCTGCAAACGTCACTTAAAGAAAAGGATCTTGGGGTAAGCATTATAACGAACATGTCCCCTGAGGCACACATCAATCAAATAACTGCTGCAGCATATGGGAGATTGGCAAACCTGAGACTGGCGTTTAGACATCTGAGTAAGGAGTCATTCACGACATTGTACACAGTGTACGTCTATACTGGAGTATGCAGCGCCAGTATCGAACCCTCACCTAGTCAAACACGTCACGAAATTAGAGAAAGTGAAAAAATTTGCAACACAATTAGTCCCGGAACTGAGGGGTAAGTCTTATGAGGAGAAGTTAAGGGAACTCAACCTGATGATACTAGAGGATAGGACGGAGAGGGGAAACATGATAACAACGTATAAAATACTGAGTGGAATTGACAAGGTGGAGAGGGATCGAACGTTTCAGAGATGGGATACAGAAACACCGGAACACAGTTGGAAGCTGAAAACTCAGATGAGTCATAGGGATGTTAGGAAGTATTTCTTTAACCTTAGAGTCGTAAGGAAGTGGAATAATCTGGAGTGTGAAGTAGTGGAAGCAAGTTCCATACATAGCTTTAAGAAGAGGCATAAAAAAGCTTATGGAGAAGAGAGTGAATTAGTATCGACCAGTGAAGAGAAAATGGAAGGAATAGATGAGACAGGAGAAAGAGACTACATAGCAGGTACACTTCAGTCTGGGGAACACAAAGTGGTCATTGCAGTGATGTATAATCCACCACAGAACTGCAGGAGGCCAAGAGAGGAATATGAAGAGAGCAACAGAGCAATGGTGGACACACTTGCTGAGGTGGCAAGAAGAGCTCACTCCAGCAGAGCAAAGTTGCTGGTTATGGGGGATTTCAACCACAGGGAGATTGACTGGGAAAACCTGGAGCCACATGGGGGTCCCGAAACATGGAGAGCCAGGATGTTGGACGTGGTGCTGGAAAACCTCATGCACCAACATGTTAAGGACACTACCAGAGTGAGAGGGGAGGATGAACCAGCAAGATTGGACCTTGTGTTCACCCTGGGCAGCTCAGACATTGAGGACATCAAGTATGAGAGTCCCCTAGGAGCTAGCGACCACGTGGTTCTGTGCTTTGAATACATAGTAGAGCTGCAAGTGGAGAGAATAACAGGAGTAGAATGGGAAAAGCCTGACTATAAAAGAGGGGACTACATAGGGTTGAAGAACTTCCTGCGGGAGGTCCAGTGGGACAGAGAACTGGCAGGAAAGCCAGTAAATGAAATGATGGAATATGTAGCAACAAAATGCAAGGAGGCAGTGGAAAGGGTCATTCCCAAGGGCAACAGTAACAACGGGAAGACCAGAACAAGCCCCTGGTTTACCCGACGGTGTAAGGAGGCAAAAACAAAGTGCAATAGAGAATGGAAAAAGTACAGAAGGCAGAGAACACACGAAAATAGGGAGATCAGTCGCAGAGCCAGGAACGAGTACGCACAGGTAAGGAGGGAGGCCCAGCGACAGTATGAAAATGACATAGCATCGAGAATCAAGACTGACCCGAAACTGTTGTATAGCCACATCAGGAGGAAGACAACAGTCAAAGACCAGGTGATCAGATTAAGGACAGAAGGTGGAGAACTCACAAGAAATGATCAGGAGGTATGTGAGGAGCTGAACAGGAGATTTAAGGAAGTTTTTACAGTAGAGACAGGAAGGGCTGTGGGAAGACAGCACAGAAGGGAACATCAAGAGGGAATATACCAACAAGTGTTGGATGACATACGAACAACTGAGGAGGAGGTGAAGAAGCTCTTAAGTGACCTTGACACCTCAAAGGCGATGGGACCGGACAACATCTCCCCATGGGTCCTTAGAGAAGGAGCAGAGGTGCTGTGTGTGCCTCTAACCACAATCTTCAACACATCCCTTGAAACTGGGCAACTACCTGAGAAATGGAAGACAGCTAATGTAGTCCCCATATTAAGAAAGGAAACAGAAACGAGGCACTAAACTACAGACCTGTGTCTCTGACATGTATTGTGTGCAAAGTCATGGAGAAGATTATCAGGAGGAGAGTGGTCGAACACCTGGAAAGGAACAAGATTATAAATGAAAACCAGCATGGGTTCATGGAAGGCAAATCTTGTATCACAAACCTCCTGGAGTTTTATGACAAGGTAACAGAAGTAAGACACGAGAGAGAGGGTTGGGTAGATTGCGTTTTCCTAGACTGCAGGAAGGCCTTTGACACAGTTCCCCACAAGAGATTAGTGCAGAAGCTGGAGGATCAGGCACACGTAAAAGGAAGGGCACTGCAATGGATAAGGGAATACCTGACAGGGAGGCAGCAACGAGTCATGGTACGTGAAGAGGTATCACAGTGGGCGCCTGTTACGAGCGGGGTCCCACAGGGGTCAGTTCTAGGACCAGTGCTATTTTTGATATATGTGAACGACATGATGGAAGGAATAGACTCTGAAGTGTCCCTGTTCGCAGATGACGTGAAGTTGATGAGAAGAATTAAATCGGACGAGGATGAGGCAGGACTGCAAAGAGACCTGGAGAGGCTGGACATGTGGTCCAGTAACTGGCTCCTCGAATTCAATCCAGCCAAATGCAAAGTCATGAAGATTGGGGAGGGGCAAAGAAGACCGCAGACAGAATATAGGCTAGGTGGACAAAGACTACAGACCTCACTCAGGGAGAAGACCTTGGGGTGACCATAACACCGAGCACATCACCGGAGGCACACATCAACCAAATAACCGCTGCAGCATACGGGCGCCTCGCAAACCTGAGAATAGCGTTCCGATACCTTAATAAGGAATCGTTCAAGACACTGTACACTGTGTATGTTAGACCCATACTGGAGTATGCAGCACCAGTCTGGAACCCACACCTGGTCAAGCACGTCAAGAAGTTAGAGAAAGTACAAAGGTTTGCAACAAGGCTAGTCCCAGAGCTCAAGGGAATGTCGTACGAGGAAAGGTTAAGGGAAATCGGACTGACGACACTGGAGGACAGAAGGGTCAGGGGAGACATGATAACGACATACAAGATACTGCGGGGAATAGACAAGGTGGACAGAGATAGGATGTTCCAGAGAGGGGACACAGGGACAAGGGGTCACAACTGGAAGCTGAAGACTCAGACGAGTCACAGGGACGTTAGGAAGTATTTCTTCAGTCATAGAGCTGTCAGCAAGTGGAATAGCCTAGCAAGTGAAGTAGTGGAGGCAGGAACCATACATAGTTTTAAGAAGAGGTATGACAAAGCTCAGGAAGCAGAGAGAGAGAGGATCCAGTAGCGATCAGTGAAGAGGCGGGGCCAGGAGCTGAGTCTCGACCCCTGCAACCACAATTAGGTGAGTACAATTAGGTGAGTACACACACACACACACAGGAGCTGTGACTCGACCTCTACAGTCACAAACAGGTGAGTACACAAAGGTGTGTGTGAGGCGAGGTCCAGGGCAGTGGTGCATACTCCACTCACCTATATGTGGTTGAGGGGGTCGAGTTACAGCTCCTGGCCTCTTGACGTATAAAGACCATAGGGAGTCACTGCTTTGCATCTGGCCCTAAACCAGATCTCTCAGTCGCTAATTTGATCAAGTGATCTGTTGGTGCTAGTCACATACAGATCAGTGCATGCACCACAGCCTGGCTCATCAGGAAATGACTTGAGCAACTTATCAACATCCATCTTAAAGACAACTACAAGTGTGTTGAAAAGTCTTGGTCCCCTTACACTTATATTTAAGATAGTATATTGAAAGCGTCTTGGGTCCCTTACACTTATATTTAAAGATAGTATATTGAAGAGTCTTGGTCCTCTTACACTTATATTTAAAGATAGTATATTGAAGGTTTGGTCCCCTTACACTTTATATTTAAGGATAGTATAGTGAGTGTCTTGGTCGCTTACACTTATATTTAAAGATAGTATATTGAAGAAGTCTTGGTCCCCCTTACACTTATATATTTAATGATAGTATATGAAGTCTGGGTCCTTATCACTTTTATTTAAAGATTGTTTATTGAGTGTCTTGGTTCATTTCTCTTATTATATAAAGATAGTTTATTTGTAGTCTTGGTACCCTTACCTTATATTTAAAGATAGTATATTGAAGTCTTGGTCCCCTTACACTTATATTAAAGATAGTATATTGAAGAGTCTTGGTCCCCTTACACTTATATTTAAAGATAGTATATATTGAAGTCTTGGTCCCTTACATTATATTAAAAGATAGAAAATATATTGAAGAGTCTTGGTCCTCTTACACTTATATTTAAAGATAGTATATTGAAGAGTCTTGGTTCCCTTACACTTATATTTAAAGATAGTATATTGAAGAGTCTTGGTCCCTTACACTTATATTTAAAGATAGTTAGTATAGTCTGAAGAGTCTTGGTTCCCCTTACACTTATATTTAAAGATAGTATATTGAAGAGTCTTGGTCCCCTTACACTTATATTTAAAGATAGTATATTGAAGAGTCTTGGTCCCCTTACACTTATATTTAAAGATAGTATATTGAAGAGTCTTGGTTCCTTACACTTATATTTAAAGATAGTATATGAAGGGGGGGGGGGGGTAAGTGGGGGGTTCCCCTTGGTCCCCCTTACACTTATATTTAAAGATAGTATATTGAAGAGTCTTGGTCCCCTTACACTTATATTTAAAGATAGTATATTGAAGAGTCTTGGTTCCCTTACACTTATATTTAAAGATAGTATATTGAAGAGTCTTGGTCCCCTTACACTTATATTTAAAGATAGTATATTGAAGTCTTGGTCCCCTTGCACTTATATTTAAAGATAGTATATTGAAGAGTCTTGGTTCCCTTACACTAACTTATCTCTTAATATTTAACAAAACAGGTTTATATATCTTACAAACTCATAATAATCATCATAATATTAATCATAATAATCATCTAATAATCATCATTATACATAATCATCATAATCATCATAATATCTTAATAATCATCATATAATCTCATAATAATCATAATATTCATCATAATAATCATCATAATAATCATCTTAAAGAATCATCTATTCATCATAAATAATCATATAATCATCATAATAATCATCATAATAATTCATTCATATATATCTTAATAATCTCATAATAATCATCATTAATAATCATCTTAATAATCATCATGATATCATCATAATCATCTTATAATCATTAATAATCATCATAATAATCATATAATAATCCATATAATCATCATAATAATCATCATAATAATATCATAATAATCATCATAATAATCATTAATAATCATCATAATAATTCATAATAATCATCATAATAATCATAATCATCATAATAATCATAATAATCATCATAATAATCATCATAATAATCATCATAATAATCATAATATAATCATCATAATAATCATAAAATCATAAATAATAATCATAATAATCATATAATAATCTAATAATATAATAATATTCATATAATAATATAATAATCTATAATAATCATATATATTATCATCATAATAATCATAATAATCATCATTTTAATAATCATAATAATCATCATAATAATCATCATAATAATCATCATAATAATCATCATAATAATCATAAATAATCATAATTAATATTTCATCATAATAATCATCATTATTAATCATCAATAATCATCATAATAATCATAATAGTCATCATAATTATCATCATAGATAATAATAATAATAATAATAATATCATCATAATAATCTTATAATAATCATAATATCATCCATAATAATCATCACATGATTACAGAACAACATGACCATGACAGGCGAGATCCGTCAGTATAAACATGTATTCTAACAAACAACTGATGTACACCTGTTAACAGAGACGCAACTGTTCCATAACATGTTATCTTACAAACAACGATGTACACTGTTAACAGAGACAACAGGTCACAACATGTTATCTAACATACATCGATGTACACCTGTTAAAACAGAGACAACAACCATGTTATCTAACAAACAACAGATGTAACACATGTTAACGAGACAAAAGTATAACCATGTATCTAAAAAACAAACAACTGATGTACACTGTTAACAGAGGACAACAGTCATAACATGTTATCTAACAAACAACAGATGTACACCTGTTAACAGAGACAACAGTCATAACATGTTATCTAACAAACAACAGATGTACACCTGTTAACAGAGACAACAGTCATAACATGTTATCTAACAAACAACAGATGTACACCTGTTAACAGAGACAACAGTCATAACATGTTATCTAACAAACAACAGATGTACACCTGTTAACAGAGACAACAACCATAACATGTTATCTAACAAAATCAGATGGACACTTGTTAACAGAGACAACAGTCTTAACATGTTATCTACAAACAACAGAGTAACCTGTTAACAGAGACAACTGTCATAACATGTTATTCTAACTACAACAGATGTACACCTGTTAACAGAGACAACAACCATAACATGTTATCTAACAAACAACAGATGTACACCTGTTAACAGAGACAACAGTCATAACATGTTATCTAACAAACAACAGATGTACACCTGTTAACAGAGACAACAGTCATAACATGTTATCTAACAAACAACAGATGTTACACTGTTACAGAAGAAAAACAAAACCATGACATGTTATTAACAAACAACAGTGTACACCTGTTAACAGAGACAACAGTCACTAAAAATGTTCATCTAACAAAAAACAGATGTACACCTGTTACAGAGACAACAGTCATAACTTGTTATCTAAACAAAAAACAGATGTACACCTGTTAACAGAGACAAACAGTCATAAATGTTATCTAACAAACAACAGATGTACACCTGTTAACAGAGACAACAGTCATAACATGTTATCTAACAAACAACAGATGTTTCACTGTTAACAGAGGTACAAACCAGTCATAAACATGTTATCTACAAAACAACAGATGTACAGCTGTTAACAGAGGGCAACAGTCATACATGTTATCTAACAAAACAACAAGATGCTACACCTGTTAACAGAGGAACAACAGTACATAACATGTTATCTAACAAACAACAGATGTACACCTGTTAACAGAGGGACAACAGTCATAACATGTCATTAAACAGCAAACAGATGTTACAACTGTTCAGAGACAACAGTCATAACATGTCATCTAACAAACAACAGATGTACACCTGTTAACAGAGACAACAGTCATAACATGTTATCTAACAAACAACAGATGTACACCTGTTAACAGAGACAAACAGTCACTAACATGTTATCTAACAAAACAACAGTGTTACACCTGTTAACAGAGAACAGCTCATAACATGTATATCTAACAAACAACAGTGTACACCTGTCTAACAGAGACAACAGTCATAAACATGTTATCTAACAAACAACAGATGTACACTGTTAAACAGAGACAACAGTCATAACATGTTATCTAAAACAAACAACAGATGTAACCTGTTAACAGACGGCAACAGTCATAACATGTCATCTACAGACAACAGATGTACACCTGTTACACAGAGAAAACAGTCATAACATGTGTTATCTAACAAACAACAGATGTTACACCTGTTAAACAGAGACAACAGTCATAACTGTTAATCTAACAAACAACAGATGGTACACCTGTTACACAGAGACCACAGTCATAAAACATGTTATCTAACAAAAACAGATGTACACCTGTTTACAGAGCAACAGTCTAACATGTGTCTAACAAAACAAAGATGTACACTGTTTAACAGAGACAACAGTCTAACATGTTATCTCAAAACAACAAACAAGATGTACACCTGATAAAACAGAGGACAACAATCATAACATGTTATCTAACACATCAGATGTACACTGTTAACAGAGGACAACAACCATACATGTTATCTAACAAACAACAGATGTACACCTGTTAACAGAGAACAACAGTCATAACATGTTAATCTAACAAAACAACAGATGTACACTGTTAAACAGGAGACAAATCAGTCATAACATGTTATCTAACAAATCAACTGATGTACACTGTGAAACAGAGACAACAACCATAAATTTAATCTAAAACAAACAGATGTACACCTCTTAACAGAGACATCAACCATAACATGTGATCTAACAAACAACAGATGTTAACCTGTTAACAGAGGACAAACAGTCATAACATGTTATCTAACAAACAACAGATGTACACCAGTTAACAGGAATACAGTCATTAACATGTTATCTAAACATACAACAGATGTACACCTGTTAACAGAGACAACAGTCATAACATGTTATCTAACAATCAACAGTTTTTGTACACCTTTTACAGAGAAACAGTCATAAAAATGTCATCTAACAAAAACAACAGATGTACACCTGTTAACAGAGACAACACATGTCATAACATGTCATCTAACAAACAACAGATGTACACCTGTTAACAGAGACAACAGTCATAAACATGTCATCTACAAACAACAGATGTACACTGTTAACAGAGACAAACAGTCATAACATGTTATCTAACATAACAAGATGATTACACTGGTTATCAAGATGACAACAGTCATAACGTTATCTAACAAACAACAGGATGTACACCTGTTAAACAGAGACAACGTCATAACTGTTATCTAACAAACAACAGATGTACACCTGTTAACAGAGACAACAGTCATAACATGTCATCTAACAGACAACAGATGTACACCTGTTAACAGAGACAACAGTCATAACATGTTATCTAACAAACAACAGATGTACACCTGTTAACAGAGACAACAACCATAACATGTTATCTAACAAACAACAGATGTACACCTGTTAACAGAGACAACAGTCATAACATGTTATCTAACAAACAACAGATGTACACCTGTTAACAGAGACAACAGTCATAACATGTTATCTAACAAAAAACATAGGGACACTGTTAAAGAGACAACACCATAACTTGTTATTAACAAAACAACGATGTACACCTGTTAACAGAGACAACAACCATAACATGTTATCTAACAAACAACAGATGTACACCTGTTAACAGAGACAACAGTCATAACATGTTATCTAACAAACAACAGATGTACACCTGTTAACAGAGACAACAGTCATAACATGTTATCTAACAAACAACAGATGTACACCTGTTAACAGAGACAACAGTCATAACATGTTATCTAACAAAATCAGATGTACAACCTGTTAACAGAGACAACCAGTCATAACATGTCACCTAACAAAACAACAGTGTGTAACCTGTTAACAAGACAACAGTCATAACCTGTCACCTAGCAAAACAACAGATGTACACTGTTAACAGAGACAACCAGTCATAACTTGTCATCTAACAAACAAAAGATGTACACCCGTTAACACAGAGTGACAACAGTCATAACTGTAGTCTAACAAACAAAGATGTCACCTGTTAACAGAGACAACAGTATAACATTCATCAAACAAACAACAGTGTTACACCTGTTAACAGAGACAACAGTCATAAAAATGTTATTAACAAACAACAGATAGTCACTGTTACAGAGACAACATTCTTAATGTTATCTAAAAGACAAGAGATGTACAACCTGTTAACAGAGACACAGTCATAACATGTACCTAACAGCAAGAGATGTAACCTGTTAACAGAGACAACAGTCATAAATGTTATCTAACAGACAAGAGGATGTACACCTGTTTAACAGAGACAAACCAGTCATAAAATGTTATCTAACAAACAAAAGATGTACACCTGTTAACAGAGAAGACAACAGTCATTAACAAGTCATCAAACAAACAAACAGATGTACACCTGTTACAGAGACAACAGTCTAAACATGTCACCTAACAGAACAAGAGTTGTACACCTGTTAACAGAGACAACAGTCATAACATGTCATCTAACAGACAAGAGATGTACACCTGTTAACAGAGACAACAGTCATAACATGTTATCTAACAAACAACAGATGTACACCTGTTAACAGAGACAACAGTCATAACATGTAATCAAACAAAAACAACAGATGTACACCTGTTAACAGAACAACCAGTCATAACATGTGTACTTCTAACAAAACAAAAAGTGTACACCTGTTAACAGAGACAACAGTCATAACATGTCACATAACAGACAAGAGATGTACACCTGTTAACAGAGACAACAGTCATAACATGTCATCAACAAAACAACAGATGTACAATGTTAACAGAGACTAACAGTCATAACATGACATTCTAACAAAAACAACAAGATGTACACCTGTTAACAGAGGACAACAGTCATAGACATTGTCATCAAAACAAACAACAGATGTACAACTGTTAACAGAGACAAGCAGTCATACATGTCATCAACAAAACAACAGATGTCACCTGTTAACAGAGACAACAGTCTAAACATGTCACCTAACAACAAAGATGTGCACCTGTTAACAGAGACAACAGTCATAACATGTCACCTAGCAAACAACAGATGTACACCTGTTAACGAGACAACAGTCATAACTTGTCACCTAGCAATAACAGAATGTTACACCTGTTAGCAGTGACAACATCTTAACATGTCATCTAACAAAAAACAGTGTACACTGGTTAACAGAGAAACAGTATACTTGTCATCTAACAAAAACAGTGTACACCCTGTTAACAGAGACAACAGTTTTTTTCATAACATGTTATCTACAAACAACAGCATGTACACCAGTTAACTGAGACATCAGTCATAACATGTTATCCTAACAAACAACAGATGTACACCTGTTAACAGAGACAACAGTCTTAACATGTTATCTAACAGACAAGAGATGTACACCTGTTAACAGAGACAACAGTCATAACATGTCACCTAACAGACAAGAGATGTACACCTGTTAACAGAGACAACAGTCATAACATGTCATCAAACAAACAACAGATGTACACCTGTTAACAGAGACAACAGTCATAACATGTCATCTAACAAACAACAGATGTACACCTGTTAACAGAGACAACAGTCATAACATGTATCCTAAACAAACAAAAGATGTACACCTGTTAACAGAGAAACAGTCATAACATGCATCTAACAAACAAACAAGATGTACACCTCCGTTAAACAGGACAACAGTCATAACTGTTATCTAACAAAAAACAGATGTACACCTGTTAACAGAGACAACAGTCATAACATGTTATCTAACAAAACAGCTGATGTAACCTGTTAACAGAGACACAGTCATAACATGTTATCTAACACAACAAAAGATGTACCCGTTAACATGAGACAACAACCATAACAGTTATCTTAACAAACACAGATGTACACTGTTAACAGTAGACAACAACCATAACATTGTTATCTAAAAAAAACGATGTACACCTGTTAACAGAGGACAAACAGTCATAATCATGTTTTTCTAACAAACAAACAGATGTACACTGTTACAGTGACAAGACAGTCATAACATGGTTATCTAACAAACAACAGATGTACCCTGTTAACTAGAGACAACAACCATTACATGTTATCTAACAAACATCAGATGTACACCTTATTAACAGAGACAACAGTCATAACATGTTATTCTAACAAAACAACCAGATGTACACTGATAAACAAGAGACAAACAGTCATAACAGTTATCTAACAAAAAAGATGTACACTGTAACGAGACAAAACCATAAACATGTTATCTAACAAACAACAGATGTACCACCTGTTAAACAGAGACAACAACCATAACATTGTTATCTAACAACAAACAGATGTACACATGTTAACAGTGAAAATACAGTCATAACATGTTATCTAACAAACAACAGATGTACACCTGTTAACAGAGACAACAGTCATAACATGTTATCTAACAAACAACAGATGTACACCTGTTAACAGAGACAACAGTCATAACATGTTATCTAACAAACAACAGATGTACACCTGTTAACAGAGACAACAGTCATAACATGTTATCTAACAAAAAAAAAAAAAACAACTGATGCTACACCTGTTAACAGAGTCAAACGAGTCATAACACTGTCATCAAACAAACAACAGATGTACCACCTGTTAACTGAGACAACAGTTCATAACATGTTATCTAACAAACAACTTGTATGTACACTGTTAACAGAGACAAAAGTAATAAACATGTCACCTAACAGACAGAGAGAATACACACTGTTAACAGAGACAAACATCATAACTGTTATCTAAAAACAACAGATGTACACCTGTTAACAGAGACAAACAGTCATAACACGTGTCATCAAACAAATACAACAGATGTACACCTGTAACAGAGACAACAGTCATAACATGTTATCTAACAACAACAGGAATGTACACATGTTACAGAGGACAACAGTCATAACATGTCACGTAACAGGACAAGAGATGCTACACCTGGTAACAGAGACAACAGTCATAACATGTCATCAAACAAACAACAGATGTACACCTGTTAACAGAGACAACAGTCATAACATGTCATCTAACAAACAACAGATGTACACCTGTTAACAGAGACAACAGTCATAACATGTCATCAAACAAACAAAACAGATGTACACCTGTTTAACAGAGTCAACAGTCATAAACATCTGTCATCAAACAACAACAGATGTACATGTTACAGTGACAACAGTCTTAACATGTCAACCTAAACAAAAAAAGATGTGCACCTGTTAACAGAGACAACAGTATTAACATGTTATCTAACAAACAACAGATGTACACCTGTTAACAGTGACAAACATCATACATGTATCTAACAAAACAACAGATGTACACTGTTAAAAACATGAGACAACAGTCATACATGTTATCTAACAAAAACAGAATGACACCTGTTAACAGAGACAACAACCATACATTTTAATCTAACAAACACAGATGCTACACCTGTTAACAGAGGATCAACAACCATAAACATGTTATCTAACAAACAAACAGAATGTACACTGTTAACAGTGACAACAGTCATAACATGTTATTAACAAAAAACAGATGTAACACCTGTTAACTGAGACACATCATAACATGTTATCTAACAAACAACAGATGTACACCGTTAACAGAAGACAACAGTCAATAAATAAAACCCCATGTTATTAACAAAAACAGAGTACACCTGTTAACAGAGACAACTGTCATAACATGTTATTACAAAACAACAGATGTAACACTGTTAACAGAGAGAACAAACAGTCATAACATGTTATCTAACAAACAACAGATGTACACCTGTTAACAGAGACAACAACCATAACATGTTATCTAACAAACAACAGATGTACACCTGTTAACGAGGAAAACAGTCATACATGTTACTAAAACAAACAACAGATGTACACCTGTTAACAGAGACAACAGTCATAACATGTTATCTAACAAACAACAGATGTACACCTGTTAACAGAGACAACAACCATAACATGTTATCTAACAAACAACAGATGTACACCTGTTAACAGAGACAACAACCATAACATGTTATATGACAAACATCATATGTACACCTGTTAACAGAGACAAAAGTCATAACATTGTTATCTAACAAACAAAGATTGTACACGCCTGGTTACAGAGACAACAGTCATAACATGTTATCTAACAAACAACAGTGTAACACCTGTTAACAGAGGACAACAGTTAACATGTTATTAAAAAACAAAGATGTACACCTGTTACACAGAGGACAACAGTCATAACATGTTTATCTAAGCAAACAACAGATTGTACACCTGTTAACAGAGACAACAGTCATAACATTTCATCCAAACAAACATACAGATTGTACACCTGTGAACAGAGACAACAGTCATAACATGATATCGAGCAAACAACAGATGTACACATGTTAACAGAGACAACAGTCATAACATGTCACCTAACAGACAAGAGATGTACACCTGTTAACAGAGACAACAGTCATAACATGTTATCTAACAAACAACAGATGTACACCTGTTAACAGAGACAACAGTCATAACATGTCATCAAACAAACAACAGATGTACACCTGTTAACAGAGACAACAGTCATAACATGTTATCTAACAAACAACAGATGTACACCTGTTAACAGAGACAACAGTCATAACATGTCACGTAACAGACAAGAGATGTACACCTGTTAACAGAGACAACAGTCATAACATGTCATCTAACAAACAACAGATGTACACCTGTTAACAGAGACAACAGTCATAACATGTCATCTAACAAACAACAGATGTACACCTGTTAACAGAGACAACAGTCATAACATGTCATCAAACAAACAACAGATGTACACCTGTTAACAGAGACAACAGTCATAACATGTCATCAAACAAACAACAGATGTACACCTGTTAACAGAGACAACAGTCATAACATGTCACCTAACAAACAACAGATGTGCACCTGTTAACAGAGACAACAGTCATAACATGTTCATCTAACAAACAACAGATGTACACCTGTTAACAGAGACAACGTCATAACATGTTATATACAAACAAACAGATGTAAAAACTGTTAACAAGAGACAACAGTCATAACATGTTATCTAACAAACAACAGTGAGCCTACACCTGTTAACAGAGAACAAAACAACCATTAACCATGTTATCTACAAAAACAACAGTTGTACACTGTTAACAGAGACAAACACCATACATGTTATCTAACAAACAACGATGTACACCTCGTTTAACAGAGACAACAGTCATAACATGTTATCTAACAAACAACAGATGTACACCTGTTAACAGAGACAACAGTCATAACATGTTATCTAACAAACAACAGATGTACACCTGTTAACAGAGACAACAGTCATAACATGTTATCTAACAGACAACAGATGTACACCTGTTACAGAGTAACAGTCATAAACATGTTATCTAACAAACAACGATGTATACCTGATAACAGAGACAAAAGTCATAACATGTCATCAAACAAACAACAGATGCTACACCTGTAACTGAGACAACCAGTCATAACATGTTACTAACAACAAAAACAGATGTTCGACCTGTTAACAGAGGACAAACAGGTATAACATGTTCACCAACAGACAAGAGATGTACACTGTTAACAGAGGACAACAAGTCATAACTGTTATCTAACAAACAACAGATGATACACTCTGTTATCAGAGAACAGTCATAACATGTCATCAAACAAACAAAACAGATGTACACCTGTTAACAGAGAAGAAAACAGTCTTAACATGTTATCTAACAAACAAAGATAGTACACCTGTTAACAGGAGACACAGTCCATAACATGTACATAACAGACAGAGATGTATAACACCTGTTAAAAGAGACAACAGTCATAAATGACATAAAACAAAAACAGATGTAACTGTTAACAGGACAACAGTCATAACATGTCATCTAACAACAACAGATGTACACTGGTTAACAGAGACAACGTCATAACATGTCATCGACATACAAACAGTGTACTCCTGGTTAACAGAGACAAAGTCCATAACATGTTCAAACAAACAACAGATGCCCTACACCTGTTAACATGAGGACACAAGTCATTACATGTCACCTAACAAACAACAGATGTGCAACCTGTTAACAGAGACAACAGTCATAACATGTCACTGCAAACCAAACAGAATGTACACCGGTTAACAGAGACAACCAGTCATAACATGTCATCTAACATAACACAGAATGTACACCTGTGAACAGAGACAACAGTCATAACATGTCATCTAACAAACAACAGATGTACACCTGTTAACAGAGACAACAGTCATAACATGTCATCAAACAAACAACAGATGTACACCTGTTAAAGAGACAAAAACAGTCATAACATGTCACCATAAAAGACACAAGAGATGTACACCTGTTAACAGAGACAACAGTCATAACATGTCACCTAACAGACAAGAGATGTACACCTGTTAACAGAGACAATAGTCATAACATGTTATCTAACAGACAAGAGATGTACACCTGTTAACAGAGACAACGTCATAAAACATGTTATATAACAAACATACAGATGTTACACGGTTAACAGAGACAACAGTCATAAAACATGTTATCTAACAGGACAAGGATGTTCCAACTGTTAACAGAGACAACAGTCATAACATGTTATCTAACAAACAACAGATGTACACCTGTTAACAGAGACAACAGTCATAACATGTTATCTAACAAACAAAGATATACCACCTGCTTATCAGAGACAACAACAATAAACATGTTATCTAACAGACAAGAGATGTACACCTGTTAACAGAGACAACAGTCTTAACATGTTATCTAACAGACAAGAGATGTACACCTGTTAACAGAGACAACAGTCATAACATGTCACCTAACAGACAGAGATGTAACCTGTTTAACAGAGACAACAGTCAGAAAATGTTATCTAAACAGACAGAGATGTACACCTTGTTAACAGAGACAACAGTCATAACATGTTATCTAACAGACAAGAGATGTACACCTGTTAACAGAGACAACAGTCATAACATATCTAACAAACAACAGATGTACACCTGTTAACAGAGACAACAGTCATAACATGTTAATTAAACAGACAAGGATAGTAACCTCGTTAAAGAGAAAACAGTCACAAATGTTTCTAACAAACAAACAGATGTACACTGTTAACGAGGACAAACCTTAACATGTTATCTAACAAACAAACAGATGTACACCTGTTAACAGAGAAACAGTCATACCATGGTAAATACCCCTCCTCTTTCCCTTTATTTTATCTAACAGACAACGAGATGTACACCTAGTTAACAGAGACAACGGTCATGACATGTCATCTAACAGACAAGAGATGTACACCTGTTAACAGAGACAACAGTCATATAATGTTATCTAACAAACTACAGATGTTACACCTAGTCATACAGGTGAAACAATTATAACATGTTTATCTAACTAAACAACAGGTTGTACACCTGTTAACAGAGACAACAGTAGATAACATGTTTTATAACAGACAAGAGATGTACACCTGTTAACAGAGACAGCAGTCATAGCATGTCATCTAACAGAAAAGAGATGTACACCTGTTAACAGAGACAACAGTCATAACGTCATCTAACAAGCAAACAGATGTAATAACCGTTAACAGAGACAACAGAATTTTTTTTTTAACTAACATTACTCGTCTCAACACCAAAACAGAAACAAACAGATAAACATTAACAAACATATTCAAACCTTTCTCAAACAGTCGCTTCCAACAGAAACAAAAACAGTAAAGCCTACCTTGTACAGCCCCATTAACAGCCAAACAGAAGCAACAACGGCGATCCCGTAACAGAAGCACAACAGGTAGGCCGCTGCTGGCACTGGAGGGCCAGTAGGCCTAGGCTGGCCTACTGCCTCACCCCATCCTGAGGGAGGAAGAGACAGGTTAGTGATACTGGTTCATGGTGATCCTGGTTCATGGTGATCTGTTCATGGTGTTTCAGTGGTTCTGGTGATCCTGGTTCTTGGGCATCCTGGTTCATGGGATCGTGGTTCATGGTTGATCTGGTTCATGTGATCTGGGGGGCTTCATGTGATTGCTGGTTCATGGTGATCCTGGTTCATGGTGATCCTGGTTCATGGTGATCGTGGTTCATGGTGATCCTGGTTCATGGTGATCGTGGTTCATGGTGATCGTGGTTCATGGTGATC
Source organism: Cherax quadricarinatus (assembly GCF_026875155.1). NCBI lineage: Eukaryota > Metazoa > Arthropoda > Malacostraca > Decapoda > Parastacidae > Cherax > Cherax quadricarinatus. The sequence continues at coordinate 16,395,407 of NC_069452.1, read as the reverse complement.
CTGGTTCATGGTGATCCTTGTTCATGGTGATCTGGGTTCATGGTGGATCTGGTTCCATGGTGATCCTTGTTCATGGTGATCCTGGTTCATGGTGATCCTGGTTCATGGTGATACTGGTTCATGGTGATCCTGGTTCATGGTGATCGTGGTTCATGGTGATCGTGGTTCATGGTGATCGTGGTTCATGGTGATCCTGGTTCATGGTGATCCTGGTTCATGGTGATCCTGGTTCATGGTGATCCTGGTTCATGGTGATCCTGGTTCATGGTGATCCTGGTTCATGGTGATCCTGGTTCATGGTGATCCTGGTTCATGGTGATCTGGTTCATAGGTGTCCTGGTTAATGGTGATACTGGTCATGGTGAGCTGGTTCATGGTGATCATGTATCATGGTCATCGTGGTTCATGGTGATCTGGTTCATGGTGATCGTGGTCATGGTGATACTGGTAATGGGATCCTGGTTCATGGTGGATATGGTTCATGGTGATACTGGTTCATGTGTGATCCTGGTCATGGTGATCGTGGTTCTGGTGAACTGGTTCATGTGTACTGGTTCATGGTTGATACTGGTTCATGGTGATCCTGGTTCATGGTGTATGGGTTTTTTCATGGTGATAACTGGGTCATGGTGATCTGGGTCATGGTGATCCCCCCCTGGTTCATGGTGTCGTGGTTCATTGTGTTCCGTGGTTCATGGTGATCGTGGTTCATGGTGATCTGGTTTCATGGTGATCCTTGGTTCATGGTGTGATACTGGGATTCATGGTGTTCTGGTTCATGGTGATCGTGGTTCATGGTGATACTGGTTCATGGTGATACTGGTTCATGGTGATGCTGGTTCATGGTGATCCTGGTTCATGGGGAAACCTTGTTCATGGTGATCCTGGTTATGGTGTTCCTGGTAATTGAGTGATCGTGGTTGGTTCATTGGTGATCGTGGTTTCATGGTGATCGTTGTTCTGGTGATGTGGTTAATGGGGATCTGGTTCATGGTGATCCTGGTTCATCTGTTCCTTGGTTCATGCTTTGATCCTGGTTCATGGTGATCCTGGTTCATGGTGATCCTGGTTCATGGTGATCCTGGTTCATGGTGATCCTGGTTCATGGTGATCCTGGTTCATGGTGATCATGGGCATAGAGTATCGTGGTTAATGGTTGATCCTGGTTCATGGTGATACTGGTTCATGGTGATCCTGGTTCATGATGATCCTTGTTCATGGTGATCCTGGTTCATGGTGATCCTAATTCATAGTAATCGTGGTTCATTGCAGTGATATGGTTTCATGGGGATCCTGGTTCTGGTGTTGGTGGTTATGGTGATCCTGGTTCATGGTGAATCGTGGATCATGGTGATCCTGGTTCATGGTGATCCTGGTTCATGGTGATCCTGGTTCATGGTGATCCTGGTTCATGGTGATCCTGGTTCATGGTGATCCTGGTTCATATTGATCCTGGTTCATGGTGATATTAGTTCATGGTGATCCTGGTTCATGGTGATTGTGGTTCATGGTGATGTGGTCTGGTAATGGTGATTCGTGGTTCATGGTGATCCTGGATTCATGGTGGATCCTGGTTCATGGTGATCCCAGGTTATGGTGATCCTGGTTCATGGTGATAATGTTTCATGGTGATCATGGCATGGTGATCTGTTCATGGTGATGGTGGTTCAGACTGACGACACTGGAGGACAGAAGGGTCAGGGGAGATATGGTAACGACATACAGATACTGCGAGGGGGGAATAGACAAGGTGGACAGAGATAGGCTGTTCAGAGAGGGGACACAGGGACAAGGGGTCACAAACTGGAGGCTGAAGGGACTCAGGCGGTCACATGGACGTTAGGAAGTATTTCTTCTGTCATAGAGCTGTCAGCAAGTGGAATAGCCTAGCAAAGCTGAAGTAGTGGAGGCAGGAACATACATAGTTTTAAGAAGAGGTAGGAACAAAGACTCAGGAAGCAGAGAGAGAAGAGGATTCAGTAGCGATCAGTGAAGAGGCGGGGCCAGGGAGTGGTCTCGACCCCTGCTAACCACAATTAGGTGAGTACATATTTAGGTGAGTTCACACACACACACACAGGAGCTGTGACTCGACCTCTACAGTCACAAACAGGTGAGTACACAAAGGTGTGTGTGAGGCGAGGTCCAGGGCAGTGGTGCATTACTCCACTCACTATATGTGGCTTGAGCGGGTTGAGTTACAGCTCCTGGCCTCCTTGACGGTATAAAGACCATCGGGAGTCACTGCCTTTGCATCTGGCCCTAAACCAGATCTCTCAGTCGCTAATTTGATCAAGTGATCTGTTGGTGCTAGTCACATACAGATCAGTGCATGCACCACAGCCTGGCTCATCAGGAAATGACTTGAGCAACTTATCAACATCCATCTTAAAGACAACTACAAGTGTGTTGAAAAGTCTTGGTCCCCTTAAACTTATATTTAAGATAGTATATTGAAAGCGTCTTGGTCCCCTTACACTTATATTTAAAGATAGTATATTGAAGAGTCTTGGTCCTCTTACACTTATATTTAAAGATAGTATATTGAAGAGTCTTGGTCCCCTTACACTTTATATTTAAGGATAGTATAGTGAGTGTCTTGGTCGCTTACACTTATATTTAAAGATAGTATATTGAAGAAGTCTTGGTCCCCCTTACACTTATATATTTAATGATAGTATATGAAGTCTGGGTCCTTATCACTTTTATTTAAAGATTGTTTATTGAGTGTCTTGGTTCATTTCTCTTATTATATAAAGATAGTTTATTTGTAGTCTTGGTACCCTTACACTTATATTTAAAGATAGTATATTGAAGTCTTGGTCCCCTTACACTTATATTAAAGATAGTATATTGAAGAGTCTTGGTCCCCTTACACTTTTTTAAAGATAGTATATATTGAAGTCTTGGTCCCTTACATTATATTAAAAGATAGAAAATATATTGAAGAGTCTTGGTCCTCTTACACTTATATTTAAAGATAGTATATTGAAGAGTCTTGGTTCCCTTACACTTATATTTAAAGATAGTATATTGAAGAGTCTTGGTCCCCTTACACTTATATTTAAAGATAGTTAGTATAGTCTGAAGAGTCTTGGTTCCCCTTACACTTATATTTAAAGATAGTATATTGAAGAGTCTTGGTCCCCTTACACTTATATTTAAAGATAGTATATTGAAGAGTCTTGGTCCTCTTACACTTATATTTAAAGATAGTATATTGAAGAGTCTTGGTTCCTTACACTTATATTTAAAGATAGTATATGAAGGGGGGGGGGGGGTAAGTGGGGGGTTCCCCTTGGTCCCCCTTACACTTATATTTAAAGATAGTATATTGAAGAGTCTTGGTCCCCTTACACTTATATTTAAAGATAGTATATTGAAGAGTCTTGGTTCCCTTACACTTATATTTAAAGATAGTATATTGAAGTGTCTTGGCCCTTACACTTATATTTAAAGATAGTATATTGAAGTCTTGGTCCCCTTGCACTTATATTTAAAGATAGTATATTGAAGAGTCTTGGTTCCCTTACACTAACTTATCTTTCTTATTTAACAAAAACAGTTTATAAATCTTACAGAAACTCATATTAATCATCATAATATTAATCATAATAATCATCTAATAATCATCATTATACATAATCATCATAATCATCATAATATCTTAATAATCATCATATAATCTCATAATAATCATAATATTCATCATAATAATCATCATAATAATCATCTTAAAGAATCATCTATTCATCATAAATAATCATATAATCATCATAATAATCATCATAATAATTCATTCATATATATCTTAATAATCTCATAATAATCATCATTAATAATCATCTTAATAATCATCATGATATCATCATAATCATCTTATAATCATTAATAATCATCATAATAATCATCATAATAATCATAATAATCATCATAATAATCATCATAATAATCATCATAATAATCATCATAATAATCATAATAATCATCATAATAATTCATAATAATCATCATAATAATCATAATCATCATAATAATCATAATAATCATCATAATAATCATCATAATAATCATCATAATAATCATAATAATCATCATAATAATCATAATAATCATAAATAATAATCATAATAATCATATAATAATCTAATAATATAATAATATTCATATAATAATATAATAATCTATAATAATCATATATATTATCATCATAATAATCATAATAATCATCATTTTAATAATCATAATAATCATCATAATAATCATCATAATAATCATCATAATAATTCATCATAATAATCATAAATAATCATAATTAATATTTCATCATAATAATCATCATTATTAATCATCAATAATCATCATAATAATCATAATAGTCATCATAATTATCATCATAGATAATAATAATAATAATAATAATATCATCATAATAATCTTATAATAATCATAATATCATCCATAATAATCATCACATGATTACAGAACAACATGACCATGACAGGCGAGATCCGTCAGTATAAACATGTATTCTAACAAACAACTGATGTACACCTGTTAACAGAGACGCAACTGTTCCATAACATGTTATCTTACAAACAACGATGTACACTGTTAACAGAGACAACAGGTCACAACATGTTATCTAACATACATCGATGTACACCTGTTAAAACAGAGACAACAACCATGTTATCTAACAAACAACAGATGTAACACATGTTAACGAGACAAAAGTATAACCATGTATCTAAAAAACAAACAACTGATGTACACTGTTAACAGAGGACAACAGGCATAAACATGTTATCTAACAAACAACAGATGTACACCTGTTAACAGAGACAACAGTCATAACATGTTATCTAACAAACAACAGATGTACACCTGTTAACAGAGACAACAGTCATAACATGTTATCTAACAAACAACAGATGTACACCTGTTAACAGAGACAACAGTCATAACATGTTATCTAACAAACAACAGATGTACACCTGTTAACAGAGACAACAACCATAACATGTTATCTAACAAAATCAGATGGACACTTGTTAACAGAGACAACAGTCTTAACATGTTATCTACAAACAACAGAGTAACCTGTTAACAGAGACAACTGTCATAACATGTTATTCTAACTACAACAGATGTTACACCTGTTAACAGAGACAACAACCATAACATGTTATCTAACAAACAACAGATGTACACCTGTTAACAGAGACAACAGTCATAACATGTTATCTAACAAACAACAGATGTACACCTGTTAACAGAGACAACAGTCATAACATGTTATCTAACAAACAACAGATGTACACTGTTACAGAAGAAAAACAAAACCATGACATGTTATTAACAAACAACAGTGTACACCTGTTAACAGAGACAACAGTCACTAAAAATGTTCATCTAACAAAAAACAGATGTACACCTGTTACAGAGACAACAGTCATAACTTGTTATCTAAACAAAAAACAGATGTACACCTGTTAACAGAAGACAAACAGTCATAAATGTTATCTAACAAACAACAGATGTACACCTGTTAACAGAGACAACAGTCATAACATGTTATCTAACAAACAACAGATGTTTCACTGTTAACAGAGGTACAAACCAGTCATAAACATGTTATCTACAAAACAACAGATGTACAGCTGTTAACAGAGGGCAACAGTCATACATGTTATCTAACAAAACAACAAGATGCTACACCTGTTAACAGAGGAACAACAGTACATAACATGTTATCTAACAAACAACAGATGTACACCTGTTAACAGAGGGACAACAGTCATAACATGTCATTAAACAGCAAACAGATGTTACAACTGTTCAGAGACAACAGTCATAACATGTCATCTAACAAACAACAGATGTACACCTGTTAACAGAGACAACAGTCATAACATGTTATCTAACAAACAACAGATTGTACACCTGTTAACAGAGACAAACAGTCACTAACATGTTATCTAACAAAACAACAGTGTTACACCTGTTAACAGAGAACAGCTCATAACATGTATATCTAACAAACAACAGTGTACACCTGTCTAACAGAGACAACAGTCATAAACATGTTATCTAACAAACAACAGATGTACACTGTTAAACAGAGACAACAGTCATAACATGTTATCTAAAACAAACAACAGATGTAACCTGTTAACAGACGGCAACAGTCATAACATGTCATCTACAGACAACAGATGTACACCTGTTACACAGAGAAAACAGTCATAACATGTGTTATCTAACAAACAACAGATGTTACACCTGTTAAACAGAGACAACAGTCATAACTGTTAATCTAACAAACAACAGATGGTACACCTGTTACACAGAGACCACAGTCATAAAACATGTTATCTAACAAAAACAGATGTACACCTGTTTACAGAGCAACAGTCTAACATGTGTCTAACAAAACAAAGATGTACACTGTTTAACAGAGACAACAGTCTAACATGTTATCTCAAAACAACAAACAAGATGTACACCTGATAAAACAGAGGACAACAATCATAACATGTTATCTAACACATCAGATGTACACTGTTAACAGAGGACAACAACCATACATGTTATCTAACAAACAACAGATGTACACCTGTTAACAGAGAACAACAGTCATAACATGTTAATCTAACAAAACAACAGATGTACACTGTTAAACAGGAGACAAATCAGTCATAACATGTTATCTAACAAATCAACTGATGTACACTGTGAAACAGAGACAACAACCATAAATTTAATCTAAAACAAACAGATGTACACCTCTTAACAGAGACATCAACCATAACATGTGATCTAACAAACAACAGATGTTAACCTGTTAACAGAGGACAAACAGTCATAACATGTTATCTAACAAACAACAGATGTACACCAGTTAACAGGAATACAGTCATTAACATGTTATCTAAACATACAACAGATGTACACCTGTTAACAGAGACAACAGTCATAACATGTTATCTAACAATCAACAGTTTTTGTACACCTTTTACAGAGAAACAGTCATAAAAATGTCATCTAACAAAAACAACAGATGTACACCTGTTAACAGAGACAACACATGTCATAACATGTCATCAACAAACAACAGATGTACACCTGTTAACAGAGACAACAGTCATAAACATGTCATCTACAAACAACAGATGTACACTGTTAACAGAGACAAACAGTCATAACATGTTATCTAACATAACAAGATGATTACACTGGTTATCAAGATGACAACAGTCATAACGTTATCTAACAAACAACAGGATGTACACCTGTTAAACAGAGACAACGTCATAACTGTTATCTAACAAACAACAGATGTACACCTGTTAACAGAGACAACAGTCATAACATGTCATCTAACAGACAACAGATGTACACCTGTTAACAGAGACAACAGTCATAACATGTTATCTAACAAACAACAGATGTACACCTGTTAACAGAGACAACAACCATAACATGTTATCTAACAAACAACAGATGTACACCTGTTAACAGAGACAACAGTCATAACATGTTATCTAACAAACAACAGATGTACACCTGTTAACAGAGACAACAGTCATAACATGTTATCTAACAAAAAACATAGGGACACTGTTAAAGAGACAACACCATAACTTGTTATTAACAAAACAACGATGTACACCTGTTAACAGAGACAACAACCATAACATGTTATCTAACAAACAACAGATGTACACCTGTTAACAGAGACAACAGTCATAACATGTTATCTAACAAACAACAGATGTACACCTGTTAACAGAGACAACAGTCATAACATGTTATCTAACAAACAACAGATGTACACCTGTTAACCAGAGACAACAGTCATAACATGTTATCTAACAAAATCAGATGTACAACCTGTTAACAGAGACAACCAGTCATAACATGTCACCTAACAAAACAACAGTGTGTAACCTGTTAACAAGACAACAGTCATAACCTGTCACCTAGCAAAACAACAGATGTACACTGTTAACAGAGACAACCAGTCATAACTTGTCATCTAACAAACAAAAGATGTACACCCGTTAACACAGAGTGACAACAGTCATAACTGTAGTCTAACAAACAAAGATGTCACCTGTTAACAGAGACAACAGTATAACATTCATCAAACAAACAACAGTGTTACACCTGTTAACAGAGACAACAGTCATAAAAATGTTATTAACAAACAACAGATAGTCACTGTTACAGAGACAACATTCTTAATGTTATCTAAAAGACAAGAGATGTACAACCTGTTAACAGAGACACAGTCATAACATGTACCTAACAGCAAGAGATGTAACCTGTTAACAGAGACAACAGTCATAACATGTTATCTAACAGACAAGAGATGTACACCTGTTAACAGAGACAACAGTCATAACATGTTATCTAACAAACAAAAGATGTACACCTGTTAACAGAGAAGACAACAGTCATTAACAAGTCATCAAACAAACAAACAGATGTACACCTGTTACAGAGACAACAGTCTAAACATGTCACCTAACAGACAAGAGATGTACACCTGTTAACAGAGACAACAGTCATAACATGTCACCTAACAGACAAGAGATGTACACCTGTTAACAGAGACAACAGTCATAACATGTTATCTAACAAACAACAGATGTACACCTGTTAACAGAGACAACAGTCATAACATGTCATCAAACAAACAACAGATGTACACCTGTTAACAGAACAACCAGTCATAACATGTGTACTTCTAACAAAACAAAAAGTGTACACCTGTTAACAGAGACAACAGTCATAACATGTCACATAACAGACAAGAGATGTACACCTGTTAACAGAGACAACAGTCATAACATGTCATCAAACAAACAACAGATGTACAATGTTAACAGAGACTAACAGTCATAACATGACATTCTAACAAAAACAACAAGATGTACACCTGTTAACAGAGGACAACAGTCATAGACATTGTCATCAAAACAAACAACAGATGTACAACTGTTAACAGAGACAAGCAGTCATACATGTCATCAACAAAACAACAGATGTCACCTGTTAACAGAGACAACAGTCATAACATGTCACCTAACAAACAACAGATGTGCACCTGTTAACAGAGACAACAGTCATAACATGTCACCTAGCAAACAACAGATGTACACCTGTTAACAGAGACAACAGTCATAACTTGTCACCTAGCAATAACAGAATGTTACACCTGTTAGCAGTGACAACATCTTAACATGTCATCTAACAAAAAACAGTGTACACTGGTTAACAGAGAAACAGTATACTTGTCATCTAACAAAAACAGTGTACACCCTGTTAACAGAGACAACAGTTTTTTTCATAACATGTTATCTACAAACAACAGCATGTACACCAGTTAACTGAGACATCAGTCATAACATGTTATCCTAACAAACAACAGATGTACACCTGTTAACAGAGACAACAGTCTTAACATGTTATCTAACAGACAAGAGATGTACACCTGTTAACAGAGACAACAGTCATAACATGTCACCTAACAGACAAGAGATGTACACCTGTTAACAGAGACAACAGTCATAACATGTCATCAAACAAACAACAGATGTACACCTGTTAACAGAGACAACAGTCATAACATGTCATCTAACAAACAACAGATGTACACCTGTTAACAGAGACAACAGTCATAACATGTATCCTAAACAAACAAAAGATGTACACCTGTTAACAGAGAAACAGTCATAACATGCATCTAACAAACAAACAAGATGTACACCTCCGTTAAACAGGACAACAGTCATAACTGTTATCTAACAAAAAACAGATGTACACCATCAAAAAAATCTTTCAGGGCTGCAGAAAAAAATATGAAGTTCAACGATGAAAAAATTTTCAATTACTCAGATAGGGTAAACATGAGGAAATTAAATCTTCATCAGAGTACAAAAAAATTCTGGCCACGAAATAGAGCGAAACACCCAACGTCAAAGACCGGGAGTGATTATGTCGGAGGATCTCACCTTCAAGGACCATAACATTGTATCAATCGCATCTGCTAGAAAAATGACAGGATGGATAATGAGAACTTCAAAACTAGGGAGGCCAAGCCCATGATGACACTCTTCAGGTCACTTGTTCTATCTAGGCTGGAATATTTGCTGCACTCTAACAGCACCTTTCAAGGCAGGTGAAATTGCCGACTAGAAAATGTACAGAGAACTTTCACGGCGCGCATAACGGAGATAAAACACCTCAATTACTGGGAGCGCTTGAGGTTTCTAAACCTGTATTCCCTGGAACGCAGGAGGGAGAGATACATGATTATATACACCTGGAAAATCCTAGAGGGACTAGTACCGAACTTGCACACGAAAATCACTCACTACGAAGCAAAAGACTTGGCAGACGATGCACCATCCCCCCAATGAAAAGCAGGGGTGTCACTAGCACGTTAAGAGACCATACAATAAGTGTCAGGGGCCCGAGACTGTTCAACTGCCTCCCAGCACACATAAGGGGGATTACCAACAGACCCCTGGCAGTCTTCAAGCTGGCACTAGACAAGCACCTAAAGTCAGTTCCTGATCAGCCGGGCTGTGGCTCGTACGTTGGTTTGCGTGCAGCCAGCAGTAACAGCCTGGTTGATCAGGCGCTGATCCACCAGGAGGCCTGGTCACAGACCGGGCCGCGGGGGCGTTGACCCCCGAAACTCTCTCCAGGTAAACTCCAGGTGAGTAGTTCGGACATCGAGGGTATCATGTATGAAAGGCCCCTGGGAGCTAGTGATCATGTGGTTCTGTGCTTCGACTACATAGTTGAGCTCCAAGTGGAGAGAGTAGCAGGAATAGGCTGGGAAAAACCAAACTACAAAAGGGGGAACTACTCAGGCATGAGGAACTTCCTTCAAGACATTCAGTGGGAGAGGGAACTGACAGGAAAACCAGTACAAGAAATGATGGACTATGTAGCAACAAAATGCAAGGAGGCAGAGGAGAGGTTTGTTACCAAGGGAAACAGAAATAATGGGAAGAACAGAACGAGTCCTTGGTTCACCCAAAGGTGTAGGGAGGCAAAAACTAGGTGTACTAGAGAATGGAAAAGGTACAGAAGACAGAGAACTCAGGAAAATAAAGAAATCAGCGAAAAAGCAAGAAACGAATATGCACAGATGAGAAGGGAGGCTCAGAGACAATATGAAATGACATAGCATCAAAAGTAAAGACTGACCCGAAGCTGTTGTACAGCCACATCAGGAGGAAACAACAGTCAAGGACCAGGTAATCAGACTGAGGAAGGGTGATGGGGAATTCACAAGAAACGACCGAGAGGTATGTCAGGAGCTCAACACAAGATTTAAAGAGGTATTTACAGTGGAAACCAGTAGGACTCCAAGAAATCAGAACAGGGGGGCACACCAGCAAGTACTGGATGAGGTACATATAAACCAAGGAGGAGGTGAAGAAGCTGCTATGCGAACTTGACACCTCAAAGGCGGTGGGACCAGAAACATCTCTCCAGGTCCTTAAAGGAGGAGCAGAGATAAATTTGTGTGAGCCATTAACAAGATCTTCAACACATCATTTGAAACTGGGCACTCTGAGGTATGGAAAATGGCAAATGTAGCCCAATTTTTATAAAAGGGAGACAGACATGATGCCATAAATTACAGACCCTGTATCACTAACGTGTATAGTATGCAGGTTCATGGAGAAGTCATCAGGAGGAGAGTGGTGGGGCACTGGAAAGAAAAACAGTTGTATAAAAGCCACCATGCCCCCCCCCCTGGTTTCAGGGAAGGAAAATCTGTGTCACAACCTACTAGAGTTTATGACAGGTGGACAGAAGTAAGAAAGAGAGAGAGGGGTGGATCGACTGCGTATTTTTGAGACTGCAGAAGCTTTCGACACAGTTCTCAAGAGTTTACTGCAAAAGCTAGAGGACCAGGCACACATAAAGGAAGGCATGCAATGGATCAGAGAATATCTGACAAGGGAGGGGCAACAACGAGGTCATGGTACGCGACGAGGTGTCAGAGTGGGCGCCTGTGACAAAGCGGGGTTCCAAGGGGTCAGTCTAGGACTATGCGTTCTTGGTTATACGTGAACGACAATAAACGGAGGGATAGATAAGAAGTGTTCCTTGTTAGCAGACGATGTGAAGTTAATGAGAAGAATCGATCGGAAAGAGGATCAGGCTGACTACAAAGAGATCTGGACAGGTACAAGCCTGGTCCAGCAACTGGTCCAATGAATTTCCCCCTGCCAATGCAAAGTCATGAGATGGGAAGGGCAAAAAGAAGACCGCAGACACAACTATAGTTTTAGATGGCCAAAGACTGCAACCTCACTCAAGGAAAAAGATCTGGGGGTGAGTATAATACACCGAGCATATCTCCTGAGGCGCACATCAATCAGATAACTGCTGCAGCATACGGGCGCCTGGCAAACCTACGGATAGCGTTTCGATACTCAGTAGGATTCGTTTAAGACTCTGTACCCATCTAGTTCAGGCCCATACCTGGGAGTATGCAGCACCAGTTTGGATTCCACACCTAGTCAAGACGGTCAAGAAATTAGAGAAAGTGCAAAGGTTTGCAACAAGACTAGTCCCAGAGCCTACGGGGATTGCCTATGAAGAAAGGTTGAGGGAAATCGCTGACGACATGGAGGCCAGGGGGTCAGGGGAGACATGATAAACGAACATATAAAATACTGCGGAATAGACGAGGTGGACAAAGGGACGGATGTTCAGAGATGGGACACAGACACAAGAGGTCACAATAGGAAGTGAAGACTCAGATGATCAAAGGGATGTTAGGAAAGTAATTTCTTCAGTTCATAGAGTAGCTCAGGCATGGAATAAAGCCTAGAAAGTGATGATGGTGGAGGAGGAAACCATACATAGTTTTAAGGGAGGTATGATAGAGCTAATGGGGCAGGAGAGAGAGGACCTAAGTAGCAATCAGCGAAGAGGCGGGGCCAGGAGCTGTGACTCGCCCTGCAAACTCAAATAGGTGAGTTCAACTAGGTGAGTACAAACACACACACACAACACACACCACACACCACCATATCCGGAACACACATACACTCCCCCCTCACCACCGACTTCTCAACTACTTCCCTGATCCCCTCCCCTCCCTACGATCACCTCCCCTCCCCCGTTCACCCCAAACCCTCCCCACCCCTCCCCACTCAGCTCCACAGAGCACAGTTCCTCCACAACTTCCCCCCCAACTCTGACATACACCAATACTAGCTAACATACCAGAATAATAGGTTTCCCACTCTGAGGCAATCAGGATAAAACAAAAATGGGTTGCCAGAGAGCAACAAGAAAAAACCAAGGGACAGGGAGGAGGAAAATGCAAAGGAAGATTGGGCAGCAGTGTCATAAAAAGGATCATGAATGGGAAAAGAAAACTAGAAGAACTTAGCATGGAGAATGAAGAGAGGATAGATATGGAAAGCAGGAAGTGGGAGGGTGCATGTCAAAGCGCAGAAGCTAGGATACAGAGTTTAGAAGAGGAATTGAAAAATCTGAAACCAAGCCTAAAGAACTAAAGACATATTTGGGATTGACAACAGAGACTGCTACCTCAGCCACAAATAGGGGGGACTGTAGGGAAAGAAGGCGCACAACTGCATGCGAGATGCTCTATCAGAGGAGACTGTAGCAAATGCAAGAGCTAAGCTTTATGTGGAGGGCCCTAACAGACAACAACAGAGCCCAAGGAAAAGCCGAGAAGGGAAAATGACAGGCACTGAGCCCAGTACATTAGCCAGTGAAACTGATGAAAGGAAAGCTGCAGTGCGGAAACCAAATTAAATGGAAGGGGATACCACAGGGATATGCAGTGGGAGAAGGTAAGGGTGAGGTCAGTTTTGTGTATGGGCTCCAGGAAGTTGAAGGGGCCCCCAATGCCGAAGAAAACAAGGGGAAAAGCAATTAATGCATCATGAAAGTTAGGAGAGACGATATGACCAGCTGGAAAATTTCGGAGAATAGGGGGTTTGAAAAAAAGAACCCGGGCAGTGAGAGTGACCTTCAAGGCAGAGCGACTACCCTGGAACCAGGATCTGCAGGCGAAAGCACGATTAAGGGACATGGACGGTCATACAGGAGGGTGTAGCTCGCATCGGACAGAACACAGAGAAGAAAGGAAGAAAACTGAGAGGAGATGGTAAAAAAAGGCGAAAGAGGAAAGAGAGGGATGGAGAAGAAGACAGGAGATTCCCAGAACCCAGGAAGAAGATCATATACAGCCTCCCTAACAATTTATATAGAAGCCATCCAACCAGGTCAACCCAGTGCAACCAACACTCTAATCAAAACACCCATGCCACATCATTGCCCCCAACCCACTACATTACAAACTTCCCCCACGAGCAACAACCCATAGTTCCTACCAGGTTCTCCCACTTCCCAACCCCCAATATACTTCCAGACACACTCTTAGAAAAGAAGTTGAAGGTGTGGTATACAAATGCGATGGAATATCAAACAAGTCTGAGGGAGTGGAACGAAAGAATCAAGGAGACATCCCAGACCATATAGCACTACAAAACAAAAATCACCAGAATAATAAACAGATTCAATCTTTCCATCGGATATCAAATCACAGGAAAGACAGAGGGAGGAGAGGGGGGGAGGAGTTGCATGCTCAACCCCCCGTGGGGTTTTGAGAAAATGGAAGGATGGATGGCATGGGCGAAAGGGACTACTTAGTAGTGAACAATCAGTCTGTGGGACATAAGGTGATAATTGCAGAATTGTACAACCCACCACAGAACTGCAGGAGGCCAAGCGAAGAATAAATTGAGAGCAACAGAGCAAGATAAAACACTAGCGAGGTGGCCAGGAGAGCACACATGGGGGAGCAAAAGTTACTAGTTTATGGTGATTTCAATCACAAGGAGATTGACTGGGAAACCTGGAGCCTGGGGTCCGGAAACATGGAGATCCAAGATGATGGATGTGGTACTGGAGTACTCATGCATCAACATGTCTAGAGACCTAACCAGAGAGAGAGGAGAGGATGAACCTGGCAAGGTGGGGACATGTATTCCCATGAGTAGTTCGACATCGAGGGTATCATGATGAAAGGCCCCTGGGAGCTAGGTGAAAAATCATGTGGTTCTGTGCTTCGGACTACATGTGAGTCTCCAATGGAGAGAGTAGCGGAAATAGGCTGGGAAAAACCAAACTACACAAGGGGGGAAAAACTACTCAGGCATGAGGAAACTTCTCAAGGACATTCAGTGGGAGAGGAACTCGACAGGAAAAACCAGTACAAGAAATGATGGATATGTAGCAACAAAATGCAAGGAAGGCAGAGGAGAGGTTTGTTCCCAAGGGACACAGTATAATGGAATGGAAACAGAACGAGTCCTTGGTTCACCAAGGTGAGGGAGCAAAAAAGGTGTATAGAGAATGGAAAAGTAAAGGAAGACAGAGAACTCAAGCAAAATAAAGAATCAGCCGAGAGCCAGAACCGATAGCAAGATTAAGATGGGAGGTCAGAGCCCCTCTGAAAATGACATAGCTCAAAAGTAAAGACTGACCCGAAGCTGTTGTACAGCCACATCAGGAGGAAAACAACAGTCAAGGCACAAGGTAATCAGACTGAGGAAAGGGTGATGGGGATTTCACAAGAAACGACCGAGAGGTATGTCAGGAGCTCACAGATTTAAAGAAGTATTTACAGTGGAAACCAGTTAGGACTCCAAGAATCAGAACAGGGGGGACACCAGCAAGTGCTGGATGAGGTACATATAACCAAGAGGAGGTGAAGAAGCTGCTATGCGAAACTTGACACCTTCAAAGCAGTGGGGACCAGGACAACATCTCTCCATGGGTCCTTAAAGAGGGAGCAGCACGATATTGTGGCGAGCATTAACAAGATCTTCCAAACACATCATTTGAAACTGGGCAACTCCCTGGGGTATGGCAAATGGCCAAATGTAGTCCCAATTTTTAAAAAGGGAGACAGACATTGAGGCACTAAACTACAGACTTGTATCACTAACGTGTTTAGTATGCAAGTCATGGAGAAGATCATCAGGGAGGAGATTGGTGGGGCACCTGAAGAAACAAGTGTATAATTGACAACAGCACGGTTTCAGGGAAGGGAAATCCTGTGTCACAAAACCTACTAGGAGTTTTATTGCGACAGGTGACAGAAGTTAAGACAAGCGAGAGAGGGGTGGATCGACTGCGTATTTTTGGACTGCAGAGGCTTTCGACCAGTTCCGTCACACGAGGTTACTGCAAAAGCTAGAGGACAGGCACCACATAACAGGAAAGGCACTGCAATGGATCAGAGAATATCTGACAGGGAGGCACAACGAGTCATGGTACGCGACGAGGTGTCAGAGTTCAAAACAGGGGGTGGGGGGCGCCTGTGACAAGGCGGGGTTCCACAGGGGTCAGTCTAGGACCTGTGCTGTTCTTGGTATACGTGAACGACATAACGGAAGGGATAAGACTCAGAAGTCGTCTTGTTTGCAGACGATGTGAAAGTAAATTAATGAGAAGAATCGAATCGGACGAGGTCAGCACGGACTACAAAGAGATCTGGCAGGCTACAAGCCTGGTCCAGCAAACTGGCTCCTTGAATTTAACCCTGCAAATGCAAAAGTCATGAAGATTGGGGTAAGGGCAAGAGACCGCAGACAATATAGTTTAGATGGCCAATACTTGGCAAACTCACTCAAGGAGAAAGATTGCGGGGTGAGTTAACACGAGCAATATCTCCTGAGGCGCACATCAATCAGATAACTGCTGCAGCATACGGGCGCCTGGCAAACCTACGGACAGCGTTCGTTTAAGACTCTGTATACCATCTACGTCAGGCCCATACTGGAGTATGCAGCACCAGTTTGGAATCCACACCTAGTCAAGCACGTCAAGAAATTAGAGAAAGTGCAAAGGTTTGCAACAAGACTAGTCCCAGAGCTACGGGGATTGTCCTATGAAGAAAGGTTGAGGGAAATCGGCCAACGACACTGGAGGCCAGGAGGGTCAGGGGAGACATGATAACGACGTATAAAATACTGAACGGAATAGACGAGGTGGACAAAGACGGGATGTTCCAGAGATGGGACACAGACACAAGAGGTCACAATTGGAAGTTGAAGACTCAGATGAATCAAAGGGATGTTAGGAAGTATTTCTTCAGTCATAGAGTAGTCAGGCCATGGAATAGCCTAGAAAGTGATGTGGTGGAGGCAGGAACCATACATAGTTTTAAGGCGAGGTATGATAGAGCTCATGGGGCAGGGAGAGAGAGGACCTAGTAGCAATCAGCGAAGAGGCAGGGCCAGGAGCTGTGACTCGACCCCTGCAACCACAAATAGGTGAGTACAAATAGGTGAGTACACACACACACACACACACACACACACACACACACACACACCACACACACACACATACATACACACACACACACACACAACACACAATACACGCACACACACACACCCACACACCCACACACACACACACACACACACACACACACCACACACACACACACACACACCACACACACACACACACACACACACACACACACACACACACACACACACACCACCCACCACACACACACACACACACACACACCACACACACACACCCACCACACACACACACACACACCACACACCCCACACACAAACCACACCACACACACACACACACCACACACCACACCCCACACACCCACACACACACACACACACCACACACCCACACACACACACACACAACACACACACACACACACACACACACACACACACACACAGAGCAAGGTTACTGGTAATGGGCGATTTCAACCACAGGGAGATCGACTGGGAAAACCAGGAGCCACATGGGGGTCTCGAAACATGGAGAGCCAAGATGATGGATGTGGTACTTGAGAACCTCATGCATCAACATGTCAGGGACACAACCAGAGAGAGAGGGGAGGATGAGCCAGCAAGACTGGATCTTGTGTTCACCCTGAGCAGTTCAGACATTGAGGACATCACTTAAGAGAGGCCCCTTGGAGCTAGCGATCATGTGGTTCTGAGTTTTGACTATATAGTTAGAGTTACAGTGGAGAAGGTAACAGGAGCTGAAGGGGACAGGCCAAATATAAAAGGGGGGACTACACAGGTATGAGAAACTTCCTGCAGGAGGTTCAGTGGGAAAGAGAAAATGGTAGGAAAATCAGTAAACGAGTGATGAATATGTGGCAACAAGTGCAAGGAGGCAGAGGAAAGTTTTGTTCCCAAGGGAAACGAAATAATAGGAGACAAACGAGTCCCTTTGGGTTTTCCCCAAGGTGTAGGGAGGCAAAAACTAAGTGCAACAG
>NC_069452.1:16361393-16376540 GCF_026875155.1 Cherax quadricarinatus | reverse complement strand
ACATTTGATTGTTTTCTTGCCAAAAAGCTGTCCAATGTTCTCTGCTTTAGCGACTTCAAAATTTTTTCCCTCCCCTCAAGGAAGGCCCTTTGATGCTGATGAGGGCTCTTATCTAGGGAACTGGATCTGTGCTCCAGTTCCCTGAATTAAGCCTAAATACCTTCCACCCCCACAGGTGCTGTATAATCCTACAGGTTTAGTGCTTCCCCCTTGACTATAATAATAATATTTTTTTCTAAAGTGGTCAGCAACATTATCATTGAACTTGTTGAGGTTCCTGTTCACAACAGTAATGTTAGGATGCCATTTTTTTCACCAGGCTCTGTCTGTCAGCCCATTGGTTACATAGTTCCTTCATTTCTGCAGTGGAATGTTGCCGTTATTGCTTCCCTCAAATTTGCTCAAACATTGCTTCTTGTTGCTCCTTGTGTGGGTCTTGAAGTTCTGTGGTGAGCACATTCTTGTGATACTCTTCTACATCCCTATCATCTACAGTGGACCCCCGCATAACGATATTAATCCGTTCCTGAGAGCTCATTGTTATGCGAAATTATCGTTATGCGAATGAATTTTCCCCATAAGAAATAATGGAAATCAAATTAATCCGTGCAAGACACCCCAAAGTATGAAAAAAAAATTTTTTACCACATGAAATATTAATTTTAATGCACACAAACTGAAAAAGGCATGCACAATTACATGACACTTACCTTTATTGAAGATCTGGTGATGATTGATGGGATGGGAGGAGGAGAGAGTCTTAGTGTTTAGAAGGGGAATCCCCTTCCATTAAGACTTAGGTGTCAAGTCCTTTTTGGGGTTACTTCCCTTCTTCTTTTAATGCCACTGGGACCAGCTCAGAGTCCCGGGACTTCTGTCACACAACATATCTTCCATAGTGGCCTGTACCTCTCTTTCCCTTTTATGACTTCCCTAAAGTGTTTCACAACATTGTCAGTGTAATAGTCACCAGAAATGGCTTGAAAATAGCTGTGTGAGGGGATTTTCATCCATAAAAAGGTTGCACTTTCAGCCACAAATTTCACAGATTCCTTAATCTTTGTAGTAGGCAACTTCTTCAATTTCTCTCCTCCCCTCCTCCGAACCATTTTTCCCAGGGCTGGCCTCTTGCTGTTGAAGATGATCTAGCAGCTCATCAGTGGTTAGTTCTTCATTGTCTTCCTCCACCAACTCTTCCACATCCTCCCCACTAACCTCCAAGGGCTTCCCCAATGCCACAATTGATTCCTCAACTGGCATAGGATTCCCAGGGTTAGCCTCAAATCCTTCAAAATCCCTTTGGTCTACACATTCTGGCCACAGTTTCTTCCAAGCAGAGTTCAAGGTCCTCTTAGTCACTCCCTCCCAAGCCTTACCTATAAGGTTTACACAATTGAGGATATTAAAGTGCTCTCTCCAAAACTCTCTTAGAGTCAGTTGAGTTTCTGAGGTCACTACAAAGCACCTTTCAAACAGAGCTTTTGTGTACAGTTTTTTGAAGTTTGCAATAACCTGCTGGTCCATGGGCTGCAGGAGAGGATGGTATTAGGAGGCAAAAACTTCACCTTAATGAAGCTCATGTCCCCAAAAAAGTCGCTCTGCCACGTCTGTAGGATGACCAGGGCATTGTCTAACACCAGGAGGCACTTAAGGTCTAATTTCTTTTCAGTTAGGTAATCTTTCACATTGGGGGCAAATGCTTGGTGTAACCAGTCATAGAAAAAGTCCCTAGTGACCCATGCCTTACTGTTTGCCCTCCACAGCACACACAAATTAGCCTTGAGGATATTCTTTTGCCTGAATGCTCTGGGAGTTTCTGAGTGATACACTAATAAAGGCTTCACTTTGCAATCACCACTAGCACTGGCACACATTAACAGAGTAAGCCTGTCTTTCATAGGCTTATGTCCTGGGATGATGTAAAGAGAGTAGTAAGGGAGAAAAAGTTAGCATATGAGAAGTTTTTTTTTTACAAAGTAGAAGTGATGCAAGGAGGGAAGAGAATATGGAGAAAAAGAGAGAAGTTAAGAGAGTGGTGAAGCAATGTAAAAAGAGAGCAAATGAGAGAGTGGGTGAGATGTTATCAACAAATTTTGTTGAAAAAAGAAAAAGTTTTGGAGTGGATTAACAATTTTAAGAAAGCCTAGAGAAAAAAATGGATTTTTTCAGAAAAAAAATGGGAAAGGGGAGAGTTTTTTAAAAATGGAGATTTTTAAGGTTTTGGGGAAGTTTAAAGGGGAAATATTTTAAAGGAATTTTTTAAATGTTGATGAAGATAGGGAACCCTGTGATTTCGTGTTTTAGGGAAAGGGAGGAATAACATCTTTTTAGGGTGGGGAAGAGCCCGGGGTTGGGGATTTGGGGGGGAAAATTTCGTAGGCAGTAGGTAAAATAAAAGGGGGGAAAGGCACCCGGGGGATTGTTTGGGAAAAAGATAAAAATTTTAAAAAAGCAGGTGGGGATTTTTTTTTTGGGAGGGGTTGGTGCAATTATTTAAAAAAGGGATGGAAGAGGGAAAGGTTTACCTAGGGATTGGCAGAAAAGCATGCATATTCCCCTTTGTAAAAAAGGAAAAGGGGAAATAAAAAGAGTGAAAAAAATTTTATGGGGGGAAAAAGTCTTTAGTGAAATGGTAAAGTGTTTTGGTAAAGTTAAAATTTGAAAGAATTAAGAGAAGACGGAGAATGGGATAGCAGATGAACAAGGAGGCTTTGGGAAAGGTAGGGGGTGGTGGACCAGGGTTTACAGTGAAACTATAAGGGGAACAAAAATTTTAGTAAGGCTAAAGAGGTCTTTGTGGAATTTTATGGTTTGGGGAAAAGGCGTATGCAGGGTGGATGGGGGGGCAATGTGGCAGATGTTGCAAGGGGTATGGTGTAGGAGGTAGGTTACGGGAAAGCAGTAAAGGTTTTTTTAACGAGGATAGTGAGGCTCAAGTTAGAGTATGAAAGGAAAGGGGGGAAATTTTTTTCCCAAAAAAAAGTGGGCCCTTAGAAAAGGGAAATGTTGATGTCCCCCAACCGGGGTTTTTTTAATATATTTAAGATGGGGTTGTAAGAAAAATTAAATGCGAGGGTCTTGGAAAGAGGCTTTGGATTTAAAAAGATAAAGAATAACACAAAGGGGGAGTTGTCCACTGCTCTTTGCAAATGACAAAGGGGGCTTTTGGGAAAATTCTAAAGAGAATTTTGCAGAAAATTGGTGGATAAATTTTGGTAGGGTGGCAAAAGAAGAAAATTAAAGGTGAAACAGGAAAGAGTAAGGTTTGAGGATAACAAAAAAAATTAGGGAGAAAGATTGAATACCCGTTTTGGAGGGAGAGGTATGGAGGAGGTGAACGTTTTAGATATTTGGGAGGGGGCCCGTGCAGGGGATGGGCCCTAGAAAGTTTAAAGGTGAATCATAGAATTGATGGGGGGAAAAAAGAGTGATGGTGCACTTAGGAGCTGTGGAGACAAAGAATTTTGGGTCCTTGGAGGCAAAGGGGGGAATGAAAGAAGTATAGTTTTACCAACGCTCTTAAAAGGGTGTGAAGGGGGGTGATGAATGTTCAGCGGGGGAGAAGGCTGGGGGCCCAGGGGAATTTTCATTCTGAGGCAATGTGTGGTGTAAAATAAAAATGCAGAAAAATTCGTATTTTTGGGAAGTTAGGGGGGGTGGGGATTACCAAAACTGTTGCCCCAAGGGCTGAGGAAGGGTTTTTAAGGGGGTTGAAATGTAAGAGAAAGGGAGCGAAACAGAATGCCCTTAAAGAGTTTTACCCAGCCCCTGTAGGGGAAAGGGAAGGCGGGGTAGGGGTGGGCCTAGGAAGGGTTGGAGGGGGGGGGAAAAGGATTTTTTTTGTGTGCGAGGGGCTTGGACTTCCAGCGGGCATGCGTGAGCGTTTTTTTGTAGAGTAAAAGGAGACAAAGGGTTTTTTTAAATACTTGACTTTGCTTTTGGAGTGTGAGCAAAGAAACCATTTATGAAGGGTTTCCCGGGGAAACCCGGCGGGGCCGGGACTTGAGTCCGGGAAAGGGGAAGTACAGTGCCTGCACTCTGAAGGGGGGGTTTGGTTAATGTTGCATTTTAAAAAACTGTAGTGAAAAGAAAACCCTTCGGGCAAGACATGAGGGAAGTGAATGTGGGAAAGTTTTTTTTTTTTTCCGGGCCCACCCTGCCTTGGTGGGAATGGGCCCGGTGTGATAAAAAAAAAAAAAATAATATGTCCGGGGGTTTCCTTTCCTCCTCAGAAAATGAGGTCCGGGTTTGGGGCATTTTTTTCCAAAACGGGCCCCTTTTTCACCCACAATTAAACATTTGGGTTTCAGGTTTCATTTCCTTCACTGCCCTTGTCCCCCTTTGGGAATTTCCCCTGCACATTTTTTTTCAGCTGTTTTGGGGCCGAAACGGGGCAGCCTCACCATGCCTTATAAAATTTAGAAATCCCACTATGTTTTTTAAATTTCTCTAAAACCAACCTTTGCGGGCCCTTTAAAATTTCCCACTAATCACCCAACTAGGGGCAGGCATTTTTTTAATTAAACCCGATCCCAATTTCCCCTGGGCCTTTTTTTACTTATATCACTTGAAAATTTTGCAAACTCCTGCTATCTTTTTTTAAATTTACCCCACCCCAAAAAGAGTCTCTAAAACATCTTCCAAAATTTGCGATCTCTGTTTAAAAAACACATTTAAACCCTTTTGGCAAGAACACCTTCCTTGATTCCGTTTTTTTTCCCCACAATATTTAGGGGATGGTGTTTGGGGGGTTTATTATAAAACCCGGGCCACCCTCGGAGACCCGAAACTCCATTTTTCCCATATTATCAATGACCCCCCTTTTCTTCATCTCTATAGTAACCCCCTAAACCCTTATTGCGGGTGGGGTTTGGCACTAGAAGCTTTTTTGGGGGGCCCATGGTCCCCTTATTTTTCCCAGATAAAAAAACCAAAAAAACACTGAAAATAATACGAAATTTTCCGATTGTATGTTTGGGATGTTACCGGGGGAGGCGGGCCCGGGAAAACCCAATGCCACCGGGGGAACAGGGTGAGGCTGGCCGGGCCGAAAATTAGACGCGCCCGGGAACGAACAGCTTGAGGGGGGTTTTTTTTAAAGCGGTATGCGGGGCAAAATCTTAGCGATAAAATGAAATTGGAAAGCGGATTTAACTTTATGTAAGGCCAACGGTATGCGGGAGCCCCACTGTTTTTCCCAAAACCCCCGGGACTGGACCAAAAAACAATACCCTTCACTACAGGATCGCCCAAACCATCAAAATCTTTGATTTAAACCACACAGTCTCCCACAATTTCAAAAAAAGGCAGAGTTCAAAATCCTAAAAAAAATTTTTTCCCCCCCCTGGCTTTTTTTTTATTATTCTTAAAACCCTCCGGAGGACATTAAAATGTTTTTTTTCCCAAAATTTCCTTAAGGAAAGGGCCCTGTTTCAGGCCCATTTTTAAAGCATCTTTTAAACAGTGCTTTTGTGTATTTTCCCTTAAGATTTGGAAAATTTCCCTTTGCGGGTCCAGGGTTTTTGGATAAGAGGAGTTTAAGGGGGGCCAAGAACCCCACTTTAATAAAGCCGTATTCATCCCCCAAAATTTTTCCCCTTCCGCAGCCTGGCGGGTGAAGAAAAAACTGCCCCATTATCAAAGTGCCCTTAATGGAATTTTTATTTCTCCCAAGGTAATGTTTACACTTGGGGTAAACACTTAATATATCCACTCAGTGAAGAATCCCTCCAAAATTACACTGAGTTTACTTTTTTTAAAACACCCCTTTGTTTTTCAGAGTGGCAGACTCCCAACAGTTCCCACTAGCATTACCACACAAAAAAGAGTGTCATTTTGGGTTGTCCTGGAAAATGATTTTTTCTTTTTGTGTGATATGGGTTTCCCCTTAACAACACTTCCAAAAGAGGCCTTTTTTTCATCAAATTTAAAAAAATTTGTTGGGGAAAATGCACATAGGTTTTAATTTTCCCTTAACAAATTTTTTATCCTCATCCTTTACACGGGCAGCCCCCCCCCCCAATTGCCTTGCTACCCCCTATGATTTTCCCCCCTTCTTTTTTCAAAACCCAAATCAAACCACCCATACTTTGTTTTAAATTTAAATCTTTTTTTGGCACTATTTCCCCGGGGTGTCTGCTTTGTTTTTTCAAAAATTTTACTGTTTCAAAAAACCACTTTTTTTCGTTAATCCACACTAAAAACAATTTTTCCCAAATTTTTTTTAATTACTGGGGCCCTTTTTTTTAAAAGCAAGAATTTTCACTCCTTTCACCCCCAAATTAGCCCTTTTTTATTCCCTCTATTTTTTCAATAGGACAACAGGGTTTCCAAATTTCACCCCTACCACATTAAGTGGCCAGGTCTGAAAAAACCATGCCCCAAATTTTAATTTTTGCTCTCATTTGTTTTTCCTTGGGGGAAAATAATTACTTTTTTTCCCAATGCAAATAGTTTTTCCCCAAAACACCACAATAACAATGAAATACCAAAAATTTCATGGAGCTTTTACAAAATGTGTTTAAATTTGAAAAAAAGGGTGACAAAAAAGACTGAGCATGTATGCTTTTTTTTTTCCCAACTTAAAACCAGATTTTCCTATTTTTTTTGGGTTTTGCATATCAGGGGGGCAATGTCCAAATACTGATCAATTAATCTAAAAAAAATTTTTGGGCGAATATCAAGTTGCATGAATAGGGGGAAATGTACAGTGCCCTGGCCTGGGGGTTTTTAAAACCTTGTTTCACATAAAACCGAGGGTAAAGGGTTTTTCAATTTCCCCTTGTGAGGGTTAAAAACACGGGGGGTGTTTCCCCACTTTGGGTTGGGTCCATATTAAAACCCATCAGTAAAATTTAAAAAAGGTTAGATAAATACATGAGTGGGTGTGATTAAAACCTGACGCTTTTGTTGCTGGGTCTGGTGCAGTGCTCCACCCCTTGAGGGGGAGATGACCAGACTGAGGGGGTTTCATTGGGCTAATCCCGGGGGGGGGGGGGGTCTTTGGGCAAAACCGGGGGGGGGGGTGTCATTGGGGCCCAAAATCCGGGGGAGGGGGCCCATTGGTCTAATCCATTGGGGGGACATGGCCCTGCTCTGCATGGGTCGTAGGCCTTTTGGGCAGTGTTCCTTTTTTTCTTAGTTTTTAAAATTGGTACCTGGGTGTTAGTCAAACTGATGGGGGGCGCATCCTGGGACAAAACTAAACCTAATTTGCCCGAAATTTTTTCCACCCTTAACAAGCAGTTTTTCTATTTTACAGTGGCCCCCCATTTATTCGACGCATCGGTTTTTTCAAAAAAACCGGGTTTTTTCGATGCATTTTTTCCCCCAAAAAATTTTTCCCTCGGTATTCGTTAAAAACCCCGGTTTTTTGATACGTTTCCCGTGCGAGACCGGGTTCCCATTTTGGGCCTGAACTGCCCCGTGCTGCCAGTGTTTACAAAGCCAGCCAGTGTGCACGCATCTAAGGATACTTCGGAAACATTCCATTTACCCTTTGTTTCTGCAAAATAAGTCACCAGGGGCCCCCAAGAAAGCTTCTAGGGGGCCAACCCTGGGTAAAAGGGGGAAAAATTAGTAGGGGAAATTAAGAAAGTTTTTAAAGGGGGTTTGGGGCAAAAACCCTGAGAAGCCTTACCATTTTTGGGGAAAAAAATTGTGCCTATTTTCAAAAATTAAGGAAATGTGTGCACGGGTGGGTTGAAGTGAAAACCCTTTAAAAAGGGATAAAATCACCCCAACACAGCTATTACAATAAACCAATGTTTGGCCCTTTTAGAAAAAACTTAAAGGAACGGGAGGCCCAAATAGCTCTATGGAAAATTTTTTTTTTTGTGCGACAGAGTCCAGTGACTCTCAAGCGGGTCCTAGTGGCATTAAAAAAAAAAGGGGAAGAAAACCCGGGAAAAGGACTTGCTCCCTTTAAAGGGTCCTAAGGGAAAGGGGGTTCCCCTTCAAACACTAACACCTTTTCCCCCCTTTCCATCCCATCAATCTCACCAAAATCTTCATTAAAGGTAAGTGCCCCAATTATTTTTATTTTTTTTGAAAATTATTCTTTTGCTTTTAAACTTAAAAATTTCTGTAGAAAAAATTTTTTTTAAATATTTTTGGGGTGTTTTTCACGGATTAATTTGTTTTTTCATTATTTTTTAGGGGAAAAAATTGTTTTGGGTTTTCGATATTATCGGTATTCGAATGAGCCCTCGGGAACGGTTTAAAATATCGAATCCCGGGGGGTCCACTGTACATGATACCTTGGGTTTACTAACTTTTAATTTGTTCTAGAAGGCTTTTTCGAGTGCCTTACTGAACAAATTTTTTTCCCATAAAGGGAAAAATTAAATTAATTTTAAACCGTTTTTAACCTCCAAAAAAGCCCCTTACATAATTGTTTTAAGTTTTGAGGTGTTCTATCCCAAGTAAACCCAAAAGTGTTTGTATGTCAAGATTTTTCAGCTATGGTTTGTATACCTTGTACATGTAAAATGGTAGAAATAAAGATAATTTTTACACTGTATGTTATTTTTGTACAAAAACCAAAGTAATTCCCTCCAAAAAAAAAACACTTTATGTTTTTTCTTTTTAAATTTTTCCCAAATCCGTTTAAAAGGGGGTCCCCTTATAGGAAGCATTTACTGTAATTTTGGGTGTACAGTGGACCCCCCCGGTTAAAAGTTTTTTTTTCACTCCAAAGTATGTTCAGGGTGCCAGTAATTTACCGAAAATTTTTTCCCATAAGGGAAAATTGTGAAGTTAAAATTAGTCCATTTCAGACCCCCAAACATACCCCGTACAAACGCACTTACATAAAACACTTACATAATTTGGTTTGCATTCCCCAGGTGATCGTTATTTCGGGGGTCCCCCTGTACTTTTAAAAAAAATTCACAAAAATTTTCAGTAAAAAAGAAAGGGGGTTTATAATCCCAGTTTCCCATAAACCCATACCACGGGCAGGGACAGAACCCCCCCGATCAGAGGCTCTTTGATTGCGGGTTTTCCCTCCCCGCCTGTGGTATGGTTTGTTTTTCAATGTTCCCTTTTCAATTTTTGTGTTCAGAGTTCCCTATCTAATCTTTTTAATTTTTTTGTGCTGTATTCACCCCCCATGACTCAGTCACTCAGATAAACTTTGAGTGGGAAAAATTTAAAGGGCCCAATTTTGAGAGAATGGTTTATGTATAAGTGTGCACCATATAACAAAATCTGCCCCACCCCAGTGCATAAAGGGGGAAAAAAACTGGGGACCCGTCTCTATTTTGGTATAAAAAAGTCAACTTAACATTTTATTTTTTGGGGTTAAATTTTTTTTTTTTGTATTCTCAGTTTCTTGATCTCATTTGATAGAAATGGAAGGTATGTTACAGAAACAGAGATGAAATTTTGATTTATTTCCCAAAATTGAAAATACTTGAAAATTTAGCTCAAAGTAGCAGGAATGTTTGATTCTTGCCGCTGTCCCCAAAACGCTTCCAACTGGTGGGTCTGAATTCCCTTCATAATTGGTTTTAGATTTTTTATACAATTATTTCAATAATGCATAACAGTAAATCTTCCCATTTTTTTTTTTTGTGTGAATAAAAATTTTTAAAATGGAATGTAACTAATGAACAGAGGAATTGTTTTTTTAGTGCCAGGAATGTCCCCGCACTTTTTTTTCTGACCCCAATTTTTTAAATTCGTGGGGAAATTGTACAAATTAAACCCAAATTTTTGATAATTTTTTTTGGGCAGTTTTTTGTGCTCAATGTAAACCCTACCAGCGAAATAGCTAAGAATTTTGGGAAATTGGAACAATGTAATTGGGCTAAAAAAAAAACTTTAAAGAAGGGAAAAAACACCAAAAGGGAAAAAATAAACACTGAGGGAGCCCAAAATTTTGCGATGCTGTAATTTCGTCAATTTTTATTTCTTTTTTTTTTTTATTGCCTTCAGAAAAATTTTCTCTAACCCTTTTTATAAGAAAAACTAACAAAAAATTTTTTTTAAAATTCTTTGACGCTTGGAACCCCAAATTTTTAGATCCCGGGGCTGGATCCCGAAAGGGTTAATAAAAAAAACTCTATAGAAAGCCTGGCTGTATCTTAATGAATAAAAATTTAAACCCCCTTTAAAATGTCCCAAAAATAGATCTACGTTCACTCACGTAGCACTCGAAAATTGATCTAAAATTTTTTTTTTTCATAAAGCTTTTAAAATCGAACATAATCTACTTTTTTGGGGCACACGAGTTTAACTAGCTCTACCCTTTGGAGCACCCACGCCCGGGGAATGTTGAATTTTACGTTTTAGAGCACTATGCGAGTGGGAACCCTAGTCCTATTGGGAGCACTTTTACGAGTGAAGTACCTAAATTTTGGGGCCCCCTACGCAGTGGGAAAGTTGATCTACGTTCAGAGCACTATTTCGGTGAACAAGCTCTATGTGTGGAGCACTATATGAGTAACTAGATTCTACGTTTAGCACTATATTTAGTGAATGTAGATCTATGTTTTTGGGGCACTATAGAGTGAACATAGCTCTACGTTTGGGGCACTACCAGTTTAACGTCGATCTAAAGTTCCCGGGGAAATTGCGAGGAAAATAGCTCTAAAGTTTGGGGGCACTTAAAACGAGTGAACGTAGATCCCCCGTTTGGAGCACTATGGAGGGAAAGGGAGATCTACGTTCGGAGCACTATGAGAGGGGAAATAAAAACTACGTTTTGAACAGTTTAAAGGGGGAAAGATCAAGACCCCCGGGTTTTTAAATTTGTTTTAAAATTTAAAAAAAAATATTTTTTTGAAAATGAATAAATTTTTTTTTAAACCCAATGAAATGAAAAGTACCAAAAAATTTTTGGAAAAATTGACAAAATTAAGCTAATTACAATGTTCCAGCCAAACCCTGTATGCCTTCCATTTTAAACGACTGGCATAAGAAACCCCAATCAACCATTTCAACCTTTCCCAAAAAATATAATCAGAAAAATGGGGAATTCAGCCAATTTCACAAAAAAATTTTTAAAAAAAAGGGGTTTAAATAAAGAATGTAGACATTCCCCCGTACCAAAATAACCCTTTTCCTCTGTCCCCTTTTTTGGGGCAGTCTCGGTGAGTGGTTTAGGGGGGTAGAAAGTGTGCTGGGGGGGGAAACTGGACCCCAAAAATTTGCAGGGCCCAAACCCTTTCTCCCAACTGTAAGTCCCTTCATTTGAAAACCCTACTGTTGGAAGACCCGCTTCAGTGTTGTGAAACTCTTATTGTGAGTTTGGGTATACAGTGGACCCCCCCCCGGTTTGTATTAAATTTCCCTTTTTCCCGAAGCTCATCGAAACCGAAAATATCAAAAGCGAATCAATTTTCCCCCTAAGAAAAAATGGAAATCAAATTTAAACCGTGCAAGACATCCAAAAAATATGAAAAAAAAAAAAATTTAAAAACCCCATGAAATATTTAATTTTTTAAAAAAAACACAAAATGAAGAAACATGGGACGTTTCATGACACTTACCTTTTCTGAAGGAAAGGTAATGATGATTGATGGGAATTTGGGGGGAGGGGAGAGTGTGGATGAGGTAGCAAGTCCTTTTCCCGGGGTTTAAATTCCCTTCCCTTTTTTAAAGCCCCTAGGGCCCGCTTGATCAAATGGGGCCTCTGTCGCACAAACAAATCTGTTTTCCACAAACTCTGTACCTCCCGTTTTCCCTTTAAAGATTTGTTCCCAAAAAATGGGCCACAACATTGTCATTGTAATAGCCCCCAGCACGGCTTGCAATAGCTGGTTTTGGGGTGATTTTCAAACCATAAAAGGGTTTGCAGTTCCCAAACCCCAAATGTGCACATATTTTCCCTTTAATTTTTTTTTTTTTTTTTTTAAGTAGGCCACAAAGGATTCAATAACCCGGCATAGCTTCTCAGGGTTACCCCCCAAAACCTTTTAAAAAACTTCTTAATTTTTCCCTACTAATTTCTCACCCTTTTTTCCACAGGGTTGGCACTAGAAGCTTTCTTTGGGGCCCCTGGTGACTTATTTTTGCAGAAACAAAACACCAAAAACAGTGAAAATATGGAATGTACCGAATGTATCCCTTAAAATTCCGCATACTGGCCGGGTTTTAAACACTGGCCAAAACACAGGGCAGTTCAGGGCCCCAAATGGACACGTCCCCATAAAGAAATCTAAACGAATACCGGGGGTTTTGAATTGGGTTTCCCAGGGAAAAAATTTTTTGCGTTAAAATGCAAACGAATACCGGGTTTTCGAAAACCGATGTCATCGAAAACCGGGGGTTCCACCCCCCGGGGAACCCGTGGAAAAAGCTGGGGGAAAAAGGTTTTTCCCTTTTTTAAAAAGGCCCCCCAGGGGCTCTGGGTTTTCCCCCCCGCCTTTTTCCCCCTCTATCAACATACAGTGAAAAGGCGAATTTTTTCTATTCCACCCGCTACTCATGCCTCTGAAAAAGGGGCACAGCTTTATCCCCTTTATCAACCTAGGAATAACCCAAAGAGTGTGCAGTCCTACGTGAGTTGGTAACCCAGGTTGGGGACACACACTGAAAAAATTTATCTTTCATTTTTTAAGACATGTGTGCTAGAAGTTCTGCAAAATTTGGAGTGATAACATTTGTACGAGTATTGCAGTGTTTGGTAACTCCTTTAGAAGTCTGCCTCAGTCAATGACCTTTAGCGAGGCACCCGCATCACCTGCCTGAGACCTTTTGGGCCCCAAATTTACTATGTAAGAGAGGCGAATGTGCGTGCTCAGTTACCCCTGCTATTCTCCTTTATCCCCAACTCTCCGCCATTCAAACCCCTATCAACGTGCAGTGTAGAGGGGTTTTTTTGGGTGGGTCCCGGCTGGTACCCCGAATATCTGATTTTCCGGGACAGCTAGTCACCTCTGCCCACCTGAAAATACGGACAATTTTCCCATCCTGCTGGTTGGTGATCCAGACCTGACCCGAGGCCTGCTAAGTGAATCCGACTGGCCACTTGTACAAAATGTGTTTTTTATCTCTAACTGAGGAAGATACCTGTTATTTTTTCTAAACAAATGAGTGTTTTTTGGGAGGAATGCCCCATAGTTTGGGAAAAGAGTGGTTTTAAAAACAATTTAACCCACAAATTTCAGTACCGGTAACTCCTTTCGGAGACGGGTTTTTAAAATGTAACAGCCCGAGGTTCATCTATTAAAAATAGTAAATTTGTGTGATTTGTCCCGTCCCAAAAAGTGAAAAAATTTTTCTGTCATTTTTCCCAAAACAAAGTGTGCTAATGTTTTTTAAGTGCTGCGGGGTTTTTGGGGTAATTTAAAGGTAGTACCGTGTTGGAACCCTCGTGATTTTTGGCCTTTGGGCCCCGTGGGAAAGACCTTGAAAATGGGAACCCGCGACCCTCCCGGCCACTACACCCAAAATTGCCCTTTTGTCCCCCCGGGGGAATATCCCCTTTTCCCTTTTCCCCCTTTTCCCCTTATGGGGGGGAAAAAAAGGGGGTTTCCCTGAAACCCCAAATTTTTAACAAATGACTCTTCCACCCCAAGCACTGAACTAGAAGTGGGGCCCATGGAAGTGAAAAAAATAAAAGATGGTGAAGGGGGAATTTTGAGCGTTAAAGAAGTAAAAGGGAAACTTTGAAAAAAGAAAAAGGATTTCAAAGGAGGCTTGCTGCAAGAAACAACGAGAGCAACAACAGCCATCGCAGAACGGTTAGGCTTGATTTCCCTGCTAACACTGAGTTTGAGGTCAAGTTTAGATGGTTTTACGAAGCTACACTAGACAACCCAGAAGAAAACCTTCGGATTCGCTTTCGTCATGACGAGGATAATTACGTTTTTGTTACTAACGACCCAGCATTCATAGAAAAACTTCTTACTCATAAATATGCTAACATCCAACTCCAAGCTGCCCCACCAAGATCACCTAAAGTGCTTATTGTTATCCACAATGTCAATAAGTACTTGGATCCTAAATTCCTGTTGTCAGATCAAGTTGCAAACCCTCGTCGACTTCCAAATGATCTGATATTGACTAAGTGGATTGCCCAAGGGACTCCACCATCAATATCTACTCTTGTGCAGCGCTTAACAGGAGTTACAAAATAGCCTTGTACAAACCACCTCACCGTAGATGCTACAAGTGTCAGCGCTGGGGTCACATTGCTTGGAAATGCCCAGCTAAGTCACACTGGTGTGCAAGTGTGGCCAAGGCCCATCCTTCTCACCAGTGCTATGATATGATCAAGAAACACCAGACCGTTGCATTACAATGTATCAATTGTAAGACTCCAGGAGTCACAGCTCTTCATACTGACTGCCCACATCGCCAGCAGCAGGGGTCCCCGCCTCACCCATCACCCCTCATGACGAGGCAGTAGGCCTACCAGATACTTTATGTCTGAATACTGACCCACACCTGATTTCAGACAATGTGGTTGAGCGAGTCACTCTGGAGTACATCAACAGAGCACGATCACGTCTGCTATCAACACTAGTAATGCCGCTGGTGTTGACACTACCTGTCTGGCTGAGTCAGCTGTCAGTCATCCACCTGGCTCAGCTGACCGGGACTTCATACCTCCAGATGAAGTTAGTCTTGCTGGGGTGGTACACAACATGCAGCTGCGCATAACAGTACTGGAGAAGTAACAAATGGGTTTGAAACAACAACTTGAGCACCACGAGGAAAAACTTACAGAGGTTGCAAATGATACATCAACCCACAGATTGTCAGATATTATGAAAATGAGTGTGGTGATGATGAACAAACTGATGATTGCAGTGGTGTTAATAATTACAAAATGATGAATCTGATAGTGGTGTTTACAATCACAGTGAAGATGATAAGGGCAGTGAAGACCATCATGATAGTCAACCTGATAAGTGTAATGTACTGATAGATACTGAGTGTGGAGGTGACCCGGTTGTTGATAATGGTGTATGTATCACTGGTCATAATGATAGGGAAGTGGTACATGTGATGATAGTGATGATGTAATAAAAGTGGAGAGGTGAGTGCGAGGGATAGTGTCACCTTCCCATACATTCACAGACAAAGAACGCCATGACCTCTGCAAACAAGACTCCCAAGAGGTCTCCATAGTTGGAAGTGCACTTTAAAAGACTCAGATGAGGATAATACATGATATTGAAGTTGTTTTTTTGT
>NC_069452.1:16209675-16360893 GCF_026875155.1 Cherax quadricarinatus | reverse complement strand
CCCAAAAAAGGGTAGGAGGTGATCCACCCAAAAACCCAGGGTAGGGGGGGACCCCCCAAAAAGGGGGGGAAAACCAAAGAAAAAGGGGGGAACCCCCAAAAATAACCGGGTAGGGAGGGGATCCCCCAGAAAAACCCAGGTGGGGAGGGGAACCCCAAAAACCCGGGGGGGGAGGTGTCCACCCAAAAAACCGGGTAGGGGGGTTCCCCCCAGAAAAACCCCAAGGGGGGGGGGAAACCCAAAAACCCAGGGGGGGGGGGACCCCCCAAAAACCCGGGTGGGGAGGGGACCCCCAAAATAACCCGGGGGAGGGGTACCCAAAAAAAACCCGGGGAGGAGGTGATCCCCCCAGAAAACCCAGGGAGGGGGGGGCCACCCAAAACCCAGGGTAGGGAGGGTGACCCCAAAAAAAAACCCCCCCGGGGGGGGCCCCCAAAAAACCGGGGGGGGGGTTCCCCCCGAATAAAAACCAGGGAAGGGGTACCCAAAAACCCGGGGTGGGGAGGTAATCCCCCGAATAACCCAGGGGAGGGGGGGTGCCAAAAAACCAGGGAGGGGGGTTCCACCCAAAACCCCCAGGGGGGGGGGATCCCCCAGAATAACCCCCAGGGGTAGGGGGGGTGATCCCCCCAAAAAAACCCGGGAGGGGGGCCCACCCAAAAACCCCGGGTGGGGGAGGGGATCACCCAGAAAACCCAAAGGGGGGGGGGGAAAAACCCAGAAAAAGGGAGGAGGGGTGTCCACCCAAAAACCCGGGGTAGGGGAGGTGACCCCCCAAATAACCCAGGGGGGAAAAAACCGGGGAAAGGGGGAACCCCCCCAAAAAAGGGGGGAGATCCCCCCAAAAACCCAGGGTAGGGAGGTGATCCCCCAAAAAACCCAAAGGGGGGGGGATCCCCCAAAAAACCCCCAGGGAGGGGAAAAAACCCAAAAAGGGGGATACCCAAAAACAAAAGGGGAAACCACCCAAAAACCCGGGGGAGGAAAAATCCCATAATAACCCCCCGGGGAAAAAGGGGGGGGTACCCCAAAAAACCCCAGGGAGGGAGGTTCCCCCAAAAAAGGGGAAAGGGGGGGGTCCCCCTTTGAAATAACCCGGGGAGGGGGGGGACCCCCCCAAAACCCCCGGGGAGGGGGGGAACCCAAAAAAAGGGGAAGGGGGGGCCCCCCAAAAAAAAGGGGGTTTAAAACCCCAAAAACCCGGGGGGAGGGAAAATAACCAAAGATACCCCCAGAAAAGGGAGGGGGGGATCCACCCAAATAACCCGGAGGGGGGGGTACCCCCAAAAAAAGGGGGGGGGGGGGGCCCCCAAAACCCAGGGAAGGGGGGAGGGAAAACCCAGAATCCCAGGGGAAGGGGGGGAACCCGGGAATAAACCCGGGGTGGGGGTGCCCCCCAATAACCCGGGTGGGGGCCCCCCAATCCCGGGGGGGAGGGGTTGTCCACCAAATAACCCGGGGGAGGGGGTGACCCCCCAAAAACCCAAGGAAATACCCAGCCCAAGGGGGGTTTCCCCCCAAATAACCCCAGGGTGGGGGAAAAAAACCCGGGGGAAAACCCCAAAAAAAAAGGGGGGGGAAAAAAAACCCCCAAAAAAGGGGGGGGGGTGCCACCCAGAAAACCGGGGGAGGGGGGATCCCCCCAAATAACCCAAAGGGGGGAAAGTGGGAAGGGGATCCCCCCAAAAAAACCCCCGGGTAGGGGGGACCCACCCAAATCCCGGGTTTTGGGGTGATCCAAAAATCCCAAAGGGGGGGTTTAAAACCCAAGGGGGGGAAAAAAAAGGGAGGAGGGGATCCACCCAAAAACCCAGGGGGGAACCAAAAAAAGGGGGGGAGGTGATCCACCCAAAATACCAAAGGGGAAAAACCACCCAGAAAACCCGGAAGGGGGGTGATCCCCCCAGAAAAAAGGGGGGGGGGGGAAAAAACCCGAAAAGGGAGGGGGCACCCAGAATAACCCGGGGAGGGGGGTACCCCAAAAAAAGGGGGGGGGGGGGAAAAAAAAAAGGGGGGGGGGAACCCCCCCCCAAAATCCCCGGGTAGGGGGGGTACCCCAAAAACCCGGGGGAGGGGCCCCAAGAAAAAATAGGGAGGGTGAACCCAAAAAAAAGGGGGGAGGGGTACCCAAAAAAAGGGGGAGGGGAAAAAAAAACCAAAAAAAAAAAAGGGGGGGTTTTCCCCCAAAAAAAGGGGGGGGGGCCACCCAGGGTGGGGAGGGTACCCAGAATAACCCAGGGTAGGGGGGGATCCCCCCAAAAATAACCCAGGGTAAAGGGAAAAGGGGAAAAAAACCCGGGTAGGGAGGGGACCCCCCAATAACCCCGGGGGGGGGGTGCCCCACCCAAAAACCCGGGGGGGGAAAACCCCCAAATAAACCCGGGTAGGGGGGGAAAAAAAGGGGGGGGAAACCCCCCAGAAAACCCGGAGGGAGGGTTACCCCAAAAAAAGGGTTAAACCCCCAAAAAAAAGGGAAGGGGGGGACCAAAAAAAGGGGGGGGGGCCCCCCAGAATAACCCAGGGTAGGGAGGGGATACCCAGAAAAAAGGGTAAACCCCAGGGAGGGGGGGTTTATCCACCCAGAATTCCCAGGGTAGGGGGGGCCACCCAAAAACCAGGGAGGGGGGGGAAAAAAAAGGGGGGGGGGGGGAAAAAACCCAGAAAAAGGGTTTAAAAACCCCCAAAAAAGGGTTTTTGGGGGGATCCCCCCAAAAAAGGGTGGGGGGCCCCCCAAAAAACCGGGTAGGGGGGACCCCCAATCCCCGGGGTGGGAGGGTGATCCCCCAGAATAACCCAGGGTAGGGGGGTGATCCCCCCGGGGTAGTGGGGGGCCCCAAAAACCCAGGGTAGGGAGGGCCATGAAAAACCCCCCCCCCCCCCCCCCCAAAAACCCCCCCCCCCCCCAAAACCACCCCCCCCCCGGGGGGGGCCCCCCCCAAAAAGGGGGGTAAGAAAAAGGGGGGGGCCACCCAAAAAAAAACCGGGGTGGGAGGGGACCACCCGATAACCCGGGGGGGGTGAAAAATTTGGTAGGGGTATCCACCCAGTAACCCGGGGTAGGGGGGGTGGTTCCCCCAAATAACCCGGGGGAGGGGGGGTTCCCACCCAGAAAAACCCCAGGGTAAGGGGGTGACCCACCAAATCCCAGGGAGGGGGTTATCCCCCCAAAAACCCAGGTAGGGGGGGTGATCCCCCCAAAATAACCCGGGGAGGGGTGTCCACCCAAATAACCCAGGGGGGAGGGACCCCCCGAATAACCCCGGGGGAGGAGGTGATCCCCCCAGAAAAACCCCAGGGTAGGGGGGGTGATCCCCCCAAAATAAAACCCAGGGGGGGGTGATCCCCCCCAAAAAACCCCAGGGTAGGGGGTGATCCACCCAAATAACCGGGGGAGGGAGGTATCCACCCAGAAAACCCGGGGAGGGGGGGTGATCCACCCAGAAAAACCCGGGGGAGGGAGGTATCCCCCCAGAATAACCCGGGTAGGGGTGATCCACCCAGAAAAACCCCAGGGTAGGGGGGGGTGTCCACCCAGAATAACCCAGGGTAGGGAGGATGATCCACCCAGAATAACCCAGGGGAGGGAGGGTGATCCACCCAGAATAACCCAGGGGAGGGAGGGTGATCCACCCAGAATAACCCGGGGTGGGAGGTGATCCCCCGAAAAACCCAGGGAGGGAGGGACCCCCCAGAAAAACCCCGGGGGAGGGGGTGATCCCCCCAGAAAAACCCAGGGAGGGGGGATGATCCACCCAGAATAACCCGGGGAGGGAGGAAAAAACCACCCAAATCCCCCGGGGGAGGGAGGGATCCACCCAGAAAACCCAGGGAGGGGGAAGCCACCCAGAATCCCCAGGGAGGGAGGGACCCCCAAATCCCAGGGGAGGGAGGTGATCCACCCAGATAACCAGGGTAGGGAGGTATCCACCCGAATAACCAGGTGGGGGTGATCCACCCAAATAAACCAGGGGGGAGGTGACCCCACCCAGAAAAACCCCAGGGGGGGAGGGGACCCCCAAATAACCCGGGGAGGGGGGGTGATCCCCCCAGAATAACCGGGGGTGGAGGAGGGAACCACCCAGTAACCCAGGTAGGGAGGTGATCCACCCAAATCCCCAGGGAGGGGAGGGGACCCCACCCAGGGAGAGGGTGAACCCACCCAAATAACCCAGGTGGGGAGGTGATCCACCCAGAATAACCCGGGGTAGGGGGGTGATCCACCCAGAATCCCCCCGGGAGGAAGGGGCCCCCCCCGGGAAAACCCGGGGTAGGGGGGGTTGATCCCCCAAAAACCCGGGGTAACCCACCCGGGGGGAAGGGGGGGTCCACCCAAAAATAACCCGGGTAGGGAGGGGTGATCCCCCCCAGAAATAACCGGGGAAAAGGGAGGGGCCCACCCAGATAACCGGGGTAGGGAGGGTGATCCACCAAAATACCCAGGGTAGGGGGTATCCCCCCCAGAAAAACCCAGGGTAGGGAGGGTGATCCACCCAGAAAAAACCAGGTAAGGGAGGGGTGATCCCCCAGAAAAAACCGGGAAAGGGGGGACCCACCCAGAAAACCCGGGGTGGGGAGGGTGATCCACCAGAATAACCCCAGGGAAAGGGGGGTAATCCACCCAAAAAACCAGGGTGGGGGAGGGGACCACCCGGGTAACCCAGGGTGGGAGGGTGACCCACCCAAAATAACCCAGGTGGGGAGGTGACCACCCGAAAAACCCCCCGGGGAGGGGAGGGGGGGATCCACCCAGAAAACCCGGTGGGAGGGTTTCACCCAGAAAACCCCAGGGTAGGAGGGGACCACCCAGATTAACCCGGGGTAGGGAGGGTGACCCCCCAAAAACCCAGGTGGGGAGGTGACCACCCAAATAACCCGGGGAGGGAGGGGTGATCCACCCAGAATAACCCGGGGTAGGGGGGGTGATCCCCCCCAGAAAAACCCCCAGGGGTGGGAAGGGGAACCCAGAAAAAACCGGTAGGGGGGTGATCCACCCAAATAACCCAGGGTGGGGGGGGGTGATCCACCAATTAACCCAGGGTGGGGAGGGCCACCCAGAAACCCGGGGTAGGGGGGGATCCCCCAGAAAAAACCCAGGTAGGGGGGGTATCCACCCAGAAAAAGGGGAGGGGGGGTATAAAAAACCCGGGGGGGAGGGGATCCCCCCGAAACCCGGGGGTAGGGAGGGTGATCCACCCAAATAACCCGGGGAAGGAGGGTGATCCCCCAAAAACCCCCAGGGTAGGGGGGGGTGACCACCCAGAAAAAACCAGTAGGGAGGGGACCAAAAAAACCGGGTAGGAGGGGACCCCCGAATAACCCAGGTAGGGGGGGACCCCAAAAAACCCCCAGGGTTTAGGGGGGGTGACCACCCAGAAAACCCAGGGTGGGGAGGGATCCCCCGGGAATAACCCAGGGTGGGGGGACCACCCAAATAAACCCGGTAGGGGGGGGGATCCCCCCAAAAACCCCATTGGGGGGCCCCCCCAAAAAACCCGGGAAGGGGGGTGATCCCCCCAAAATTTAACCCGGGGTAGGGAGGGGAACCACCCAAATCCCGGGGAAATCCCCAAATCCCGGGGTAGGGAGGTGATCCCCCCAGAAAAAACCCAGGGTGGGGGGGGGGCCCTAAAAACCCGGGGTGGGATATCCCCCAAATAAACCCATGGGGGGTGTTTCCACCCAGAAAAAACCCCAGGGTAGGGAGGGTGAAATCCCACCCAAATAACCCGGGGTAAGGAGGGGGAAAACCCCCAAAATAACCCAGGGTAGGGAAAGACCACCCAAAAAACCCCCAGGTAGGGGGGTGATCCACCCAGAAAAACCCCGGGGTAGGGGGGGTGACCCCCCCCAGAAAACCCGGGGTAGGGAGGGACCACCCAGATAACCCAGGGTAGGGAGGTGATCCACCCAGAATAACCCAGGGTAGGGAGGGTGATCCACCCAGAATTACCCAGGGTAGGGAGGGTGATCCACCCAGAATAACCCAGGGTAGGGAGGGTGATCCACCCAGAATAACCCAGGGTAGGGAGGAAGGACCACCCAGGATAACCCAGGGTAGGGAGGGTGATCCACCCAGAATAACCCAGGGTAGGGAGGGTGATCCACCCAAATAACCGAGGGTAGGGGGGGGACCACCCAGAATAACCCAGGGTAGGGGGGGGTTATCCCCCCAGAAAAACCCCCGGGTAGGGAGGGTGATCCACCCAGAATAACCCAGGGTAGGGAGGGTGATCCACCCAGAATAACCCAGGGTAGGGAGGAAGGACCACCCAGGATAACCCAGGGTAGGGAGGGTGATCCACCCAGAATAACCCAGGGTAGGGAGGGTGATCCACCCAGAATAACCCAGGGTAGGGAGGGTGATCCACCCAGGGTAGTGAGGGTGATCCACCCAAAAACCCGGGGTAGGGAGGGGAACCACCCAGAAAACCCAGGGGAAAGGGTGACCACCCAAAATAACCCGGGGTAGGGGGGGTGACCCCCAATACCCCGGGGTAGGGAGGGGACCACCCAAAATTCCCCGGGTAGGGGGGTGATCCCCCCAGAATAACCCAGGGAGGGGGGGGTGATCCACCCAAAAATAACCCAGGTTAGGGGGGGGTGATCCCCAAATTCCCCCGGGTAGGAGGGGGACCCCAGAATAACCCAGGGTAGGGAGGGTGATCCACCCAGAATAACCCAGGGTAGGGAGGGTGATCCACCCAGAATAACCCAGGGTAGGGAGGGTGATCCACCCAGAATAACCCAGGGTAGGAGGGTGACCCCCCAAAATAAACCCCAGGTAAGGGTGACCCACCCAGAAAAACCCCAGGGTAGGGAGGGTGATCCACCCAGAATACCCGGGGTAGGGGGGGGATCCACCCGAAAAACCCCGGGTAGGGAGGGTGACCCCCAGAATAACCCAGGGTAGGGGGGGAAATCCACCCAGAAAACCCAGGTAGGGAGGGTGATCCATCCAGAATCCCCGGGGTGGGGAGGGTGATCCACCCAAAAAACCCCCAGGGTATGGGGAGGGGACCCCCCCCAAAATAACCAAGGTAGGGGGGTGACCCACGCAAAAAACCCCCGGGGTAGGGGGGTGATCCCCCAGAATAACCCAGGGTAGGGAGGGTGTCCCCCCAAAAAAACCCGGGTGGGGAGGGTGATCCCCCCAATAACAGGGTAGGGAGGTGACCCACCCAGAATACCCAGGGTGGGGAGGTGATCCACCCAGAATAACCCGGGGGAGGGGGGTGACCCACCCAGAAAAACCCAAGGGGTAGGGAGGGGATCCACCCAAAAACCCGGGTAGGAGGGTGACCCCCCCGAATAACCCAGGGAGGGGGGTGATCCACCCAGAAAAACCCGGGGTAGGGGGGGTATCCACCAGAAAAACCCCGGAAGGGAGGGTGATCCACCCAGAATAACCCAGGGTAGGGAGGGTGATCCACCCAGAATAACCCAGGGTAGGGAGGGTGATCCACCCAGAATAACCCGGGGGGTTAGGGAGGGGAATCCACCAAAAACCCGGGGAGGGGGGGTAACCCCCCAAAAAACCCCAGGGTAGGGAGGGTGATCCACCCAGATAACCCGGGAGGGAGGGTGATCCACCAGAATAACCCGGGGTGGGGAGGGTGATCCCCCAGAATAAAACCCAGGTAGGGGGGGTGATCCCCCCCAGAAAACCCGGGGAAGGGAGGGTGACCCCCCAAAAACCGGGGGAGGGAGGGTGATCCACCCAGAAAAACCCAGGGTGGGGGTGACCCCCCGAATAACCCGGTAGGGAGGGTGATCCACCAAGAATAACCCAGGGTAGGGAGGGTGATCCACCCAGAATAACCCAGGGTAGGGAGGGTGATCCACCCAGAATAACCCAGGGTAGGGAGGGTGATCCACCCAGAATAACCAGGGAGGGAGGGGACCACCCAGAAAACCCGGGGTAGGAGGTGATCCCCCAGAAAACCCACCCCGGGGGTAGGGGGGTGATCCACCCAATACCCAGGGAGGGAGGTATCCCCAAGAAAAACAGGGGAGGGGGGGTTTTATCCCCCCAGAAAAACCCCGGGGGAGGGAGGGGGATCCACCCAGAAAAACCCCAGGGTAGGGGGTGACCCACCCGAAAAACCCCGGGGGTAGGGGGGTGATCCACCCAAATAACCCAGGGTAGGGGGGGTATCCCCCCAAATAACCCAGGGAGGGAGGGTGATCCACCCAGAATAACCCAGGGTAGGGAGGGTGATCCACCAAGAATAACCCAGGGTAGGGAGGGTGATCCACCCAGAATAACCCAGGGGGGGAGGTTACCACCCGAATAACCCGGGGGAGGGGGGTGATCCCCCAGATAACCCGGGGTAGGGAGGGGGATCCACCCAGAAAACCCGGGGTAGGGAGGGTATCCAACCCAGATAACCCAGGTAGGGAGGGTGATCCACCCAATAACCCAGGTAGGGAGGGAAAATCCACCCAGAAAAACCCCGGGGTAGGGTGTTCCACCCCAGAATAACCCGGGGTGGGGAGGGTGATCCACCCAAATAACCCGGGGTGGGGGAGGGTATCCACCCAGAAAACCCAGGGTGGGGGTGATCCCCCCAGAAAAAACCCAGGGAAAGGGGGGAGACCCACCAGAATAACCCGGGGGAGGGGGGGTATCCACCAGAATCCCCCCGGGTAGGGAGGTGAT
The DNA here is from genome assembly GCF_026875155.1 of Cherax quadricarinatus. NCBI lineage: Eukaryota > Metazoa > Arthropoda > Malacostraca > Decapoda > Parastacidae > Cherax > Cherax quadricarinatus. The sequence goes on along the minus strand of NC_069452.1, from coordinate 16,352,234 downwards.
CCACCCGAAAAAACCCCAGGGTAGGGAGGTGATCCACCCAAATAACCGGGGTAAGGATGATCCCCCAGAATAACCCGGGGGAGGAGGTATCCCCAAATAACCCAGGGTAGGGGGGTGATCCCCCCCAGAAAACCCAGGGAGGAGGTGATCCACCGAAAAACCCGGGGTAGGGGGGATGACCCCCCGAATAACCCAGGGGAGGGGGGGTGATCCCCCCAAATAACCCGGGTAGGGGGGGTATCCACCCGAAAAACCCCAGGGTGGGGAGGAGACCCACCCAGAAAAAACCCGGGGTAGGGAGGATGATCCCCCAGAAAAACCCGGGGAGGGGGGTGCCCCACCCAAAAAACCCAGGGAGGGAGGGTGATCCCCCCAGAAAACCCGGGAGGGGGGGATCCCCCCAGAATAACCAGGGGAGGGAGGGTGACCCCCAAATAACCCAGGTAGGGGGGGTGATCCCCCGAATAACCCGGGGGAGGGGGGATTCCACCAGAAAAACCCCAGGGGGGGGAGGATGATCCACCCAGAAAACCCAGGGAGGGAGGATGATCCACCCAGAAAAAACCCAGGGGGGGGAGGTAAAACCACCCAGAAAACCCAGGGGAGGGAGGTTCACCCAAATAACCCAGGGGGGGGAGTGATCCCCCAGAAAAACCCAGGTAGGAGGTGACCCACCCGAATAACCCAGGGAGGGGGGGATGATCCCCCCAAATAACCCGGGGGAGGGGAGGAATCCCCCCAGAATAACCCAGGGGGGGGGGGTGACCCACCCAGAAAAACCCCGGGAGGGAGGATGATCACCCAGAATAACCCAGGGAGGGGGGTTTTTCCACCCAGAATAACCCAGGTAGGGGATGATCCCCCCAAAAAACCCAGGGGGGGAAATGATCCCACCCAAAAACCCCGGGGGAGGGAGGAACCACCCAAATAACCCAGGGGGGGGAGGGATCCACCCAAAAATAACCAGGGAGGGAGTGATCCCCCCAAAAAACCCCAGGGTAAAAGGATACCCACCCAAATAACCCAGGGGGGGGGGAGACCCCCCAGAAAAAACCCGGGGTAGGGGGATAAACCACCCAGAATAACCCAGGGTAGGAGGGGACCCCCGAATAACCCGGGGGGAGGGGGGGTTATCCCCCCAGAATAACCCGGGGGAGGGAGGGTGACCCACCCAAAAAACCCGGGGTAGGGAGGGGGACCCACCCAAAATAACCAGGGTGGGGGTTGACCACCCAGTTTTACCAGGGAGGGGGGTGATCCACCCGGGTACCCCAGGTAGGGAGGGTATCCCCCAGGGGTAGGGGGGTGATCCACCAAAATAACCCGGGGGAGGGAGGGTATCCACCCAGAATAACCCGGGGTAGAAGGTGATCCACCCAAAATAACCCGGGTAGGGAGGGTGACCCCCCAGAAAAACCCGGGGTAGGGAGGGGGCCCACCCGATAACCCAGGTGGGGGGGGTATCCACCCAAATAACCCGGGGTGGGGGGGGAGTAAACCACCCAGAATAACCCAGGGTAGGGAGGGTTCCACCAGTTTACCCAGGGGGGGAGGGTTTGATCCCCCCAAAATTTCCCCAGGGTAGGGGGGTACCACCAGAAAAACCCGGGTAGGAGGGTGATCCACCCGAAAACCCAGGGTAGGGGGGGGATCCACCCAAATAACCCAGGTGGGGGAGGGTGATCACCCAGAATAACCCAGGGAGGGAGGGTGACCCCAAAAACCCCAGGAAGGGGGGGTGATCCACCAAATAACCCGGGAGGGGGGGTATCCACCCGAATCCCCAGGTAGGGGATATCCACCCAAATAACCAGGGGGGGAGGTAAATCCACCCAAATAACCCAGGGGGAGTGATCCACCAAAAAACCCCAGGGGAGGGAGGTGATCCCCAGAATAACCCATAGAAAAAATGACCCCAGAAAACCCAGGGAGGGAGGAGACCCACCCAGAAAAAACCCCAGGGTAGGGAGGATGATCCCCCAGAATAACCCGGGGGAGGAGGATACCACCCAGAAAACCCGGGGGAGGGGGGGTGATCCACCCAGAAAAAACCCAGGGGGGGAGGATGATCCACCCAGAAAAAACCCCGGGGGTAGGGGGGATGATCCACCCAGAATAACCCAGGGTAGGGAGGATGATCCACCCAGAATAACCCAGGGTAGGGAGGATGATCCACCCAGAATAACCCAGGGGAGGGAGGATGATCCACCCAGAATAACCCAGGGGAGGGAGGGTGATCCACCCAGAATAACCCAGGGTAGGGAGGATGATCCACCCAGAATAACCCAGGGTAGGGAGGATGATCCCCCAGTTAACCCGGGGGAGGGGGGATGATCCACCCAGAAAACCCGGGTGGGGAAGGATGATCCCCAAATAACCCGGGATAGGGGGATGACCCACTCAGAAAAAACCCGGGGTAGGGGATATCCCCCCAGAATAACCCGGAGGGGGGATAAACCACCCAAAATAACCCGGGGGAGGGAGGAGATCCACCCAGAAAAAACCCGGGGAGGGGATGATCCACCCGAATACCCAGGTGGGGAGGTGATCCACCCAAAAAAACCCAGGGAGGGGGGATATCCACCCAGAAAAACCCAGGGTAGGGGGTATCCACCCAAATAACCCAGGGAGGGAGGATGTCCCCCCAAAAAAACCCGGGGGGAGATGACCACCCAGAAAAACCCCAGGGTGGGGGGATGACCACCACATGCCAAAAGCCCTTGGATGCAAAATTTATGGACGAGTTTAAAAATTAACTTAAGATAACTAAGCAATAAATAATACTTCTTTAAGTTTATTAATCGCAGGAAAACAAAAAAACTATTTATAATAAAAATTTTAGCTAGGATTACCTACAAAAAAAATGCAGATAAGGCCAGGATAATTAAAACCCCCTAGATGCTAAATTTAAAGACAACCAAAAATTTTTGAAGTTAAATCAAGTTTTTTGTATGAACAGTGATGATAATGTGTTTATTGGCAGTTACGCTCATGCTCTCTCTCTCTCTCTCGTTCTCGCTCTCTCTCTCTCTCTCTCTCTCGTTCTCGCCTCTCTCTCGCTCTCTCTCTCTCGCTCTCTCTCTCTCTCTCTCTCTCGCTCTCTTCTCTCTCGCTCTCTCTCTCTCTCTCTCTCTCTCTTCGCTCTCTCTCTCTCGTTCTCGCTCTCTCTCTCTCTCTCTCTCTCTCGTTCTCGCTCTCTCTCGCTCCTCTCTCTCTCGCTCTCTCTCTCCTCTCTCTCTCTCTCTCCTCTCTTCTTCTCGCTCTCCTCTCTTCTCCACTTCTCTCTCTCTCGCTCTCTTCTCTCTCGCTCTCTCTCTCGCTCTCTCGCTCTCTCTCTCGCTCTCTCGCTCTCTCTCTCGCTCTCTCTTCTCTCTCTCTCTCGCTCTCTCTCTCGCTCTCTCTCTCGCTCTCTCTCTCGCTCTCTCTCTTTTGCTCTCTCTCTCTCTCGCTCTCTCTCTCGCTCTCTCTCTCGCTCTCTCTCGCTCCCCCTCTCTCTCTTCTCTCTCTCTCTCTCTCTTTGCCCCTCTCTTCTCGCTCTCTTCTCTCGCTCTCTCTCTCGCTCTCTCTCTCGCTCTCTCTCTCGCTTCTCTCGCTCTCTCTCTCCCCTCTCTCCTCTCTCTCTCTCTCTCTCTCTCTCTCTCTCGCTCTCTCTCTCGCTCTCTCGCTCTCTCTCTCGCTCTCTCTCTCTCTGCTCTCTCTCTCGCCTCTCTCTCTCGCTCTCTCTCTCGCTCTCTCTCTCGCTCTCTCTCCCCGCTCTCTCTCTCTCTCGCTCTCTCTCTCGCTCTCTCTCCCCTCTCTCGCTCTCTCTCCTCGCTCTTCTCTCTCCTCTCTCGCTCTCTCGCTCTCTCTCTCTCTCGCTCTCTCTCTCTCTCTCGCTCTCTCTCTCTCTCTCTCTCTCTCTCTCTCTCGCTCTCTCTCTCTCTCTCTCTCTCGCTCTCTCTCTTCCCCTCTCTCTCTCCGCTCTCTCTCCCCGCTCTCTCTCTCGCTCTCTCTCTCGCTCTCTCTCTCGCTCTCTCTTCTCTCGCTCTCTCTCTCTCCTCTCTCTCCCTCTCTCACTCCTCTCTCTCGCTCTCCTCGCTCTCTCTCTCACTCTCTCTCTCGCTCTCTCTCTCTCTCGCTCTCTCTCTCTCTCGCTCTCTCGCTCTCTCTCTCGCTCTCTCTCTCTCTCTCTCTCTCCTCTCTCTCTCTCTCTTCTCTCTCTCTCTCTCTCTCTCTCTCTCTCTTCTCTATCTCTCTCTCTCTCTCCGAAATTCAGTTTGACAGGTTAAGAGCTGTTTTCCAACCTCAGCTCATTTCAAAAGTCGAACCCTATGAAAGTGCTAGTGAACTTACCTCACACATTGAGGTCTGTGGTTCAATTCCCGGTACGGGTGGAAACATTATTGTAAATCAAACCAAATCAAGTTTATTCTCTATAAAAGTTGCAATGTGGGGTTTACAGGATTTGGATATTGTGTGGTTTACATGTTATGAAATACTAATTACAGAGGGGGTCACTAGGACACCTAGCATGGCTAGGTATTTCAGGCAGACTTAGATTAATTCTTAACATTAAATCCTTACAGATTATGGTATTAAGGCTAAGTGACTACATCATAATTTGTGAGTTAAGCAATGTGAATGTTTTTGTTTTAGCACAATACAAAGTGTCTATATTGGAGTATCATAGACAAACTTATGACTAGTTAGGATTTATTACTTTAAGATTAAAATTAATATTTCTGGGTTTATAGTCAGTGGGTGAGTGAGTGTAATTGTGAACCACCAGGTGGTTATCATGTAGTTAGTTGTCGGGGTGGATCAGGGAGATAAGATGTTTTCTGACTGTAGTTTTGAAAGTGATGAATGTGTCTGCAGTTCTAGAGTTCTCAGGTAGGGTGTTCCAGATTTTAGGTCCTTTGAAATACATTGAATTTTTGTAAAGGTTTAGTTGGACACGGGGAATGTCGTAGAGATGTTTGTGTCTGGTGTTATGCCTGTGGGTTCTGTCACAACTATCAAGAAAGTGTTTTAGGTCAAGCTTGATATTGGAGTTTAAGGTCCTGTAGATGTAGATTGCACAGTAGTAAGTGTGGATGTACTGAACAGGGAGTAAGTTTAGATCTATGAAGAGTGGGGGGGTGTTGCCAGGGATGGGATTTAGTGATTATTCTTACTGCGGCTTTTTGTTGGGTTATTATTGGCTTTAGGTGTGTTGCTGCAGTTGAACCCCAAGCACAGATAGCATAGGTGAGGTATGGATATAAAAGTGAATGGTATAGTGTGAGAAGGGCAGTTTGCGGCACATAGTATCGTATCTTGGAGAGGATCCCCACCGTTTTGGATACTTTTTTTGTGTGTTGGATATGGGTGCTGAAATTTAGGTTGTTGTCGAGGTATAGGCCAAGGAATTTGCCTTCATTATGTCTGGCAATTAGAGTGTTGTCGATCTTAATGTTAAGTTGCACAACACCTGCTCTGCTACCAAACATAATATAGTAGGTTTTGCCAGTATTAAGTGTAAGTTTATTGGCTGTCACCCAAATCGATATTTTGAGCAGCTCCTCGTTAACAATGGTGTTGAGGGTTGCAAGATTAGGGTGGGAGATGACATTAGTCGTGTCGTCAGCAAAGAGAATGGGTTTCAGGTGTTGGGATATGTTTGGAAGATCATTGATGTAAATGTATGTATATGTTTATTTACTGCAATTACATGTACAAGGTATACAAGTACATGAACAAGGTATACAGACCATAGCTGACATCAGTAACATACTACTATACAGAGAATCCCTTGTTATGCTGAGCATTTCTTGCAAATTATATCAGTTTTGTCCCAGGATGCGACTCACACCAGTCCACTAACACCCAGGTACCTATTTTACTGATGGTGAACATAAACAACCAGTGTAAGAAAACACATCCAATGTTTCCACCCCTTTACTGGGAACAACCCGGATCCTCACCGTGTGAAGCGAGAGCTGTTGCCACCAGGCCACGAAACATGTTTCCTTAAGACACCTGCTGTCCATGTTCACCTAGCAGTATGTAGGTGCCTGAGTGTTACCTGTCTAGTGGGGGATAAAATTAACCTTTTTTGCGGGAAATGCTCTGCATAACTAGGAACTCTATATAGTATGTCATTGATGTCAGCTATGGTCTGTATAAGTTGTATCAGGTACTTGAAATAAAGATGATTATTACTTTGTGCTCAATCAAGCAGGTTGTGGTTCACATGCTAGATAACATGCAGCCATCAGTAACACCCTGATTGATCAGGTGCTGATCCTCTGGGAGGCCTGGTCTTGGTAGGTGGACCCTCAGGATGCAACCCACAACTGTCATCTAACACCCAGGTACCTACTCACTACTAGGTGAACAGTGACAGCAGGTGTAAGGTAACACCCAGGTACCTACTTACTGTTAGGTGAACATTGACAGCAGGTTTAAGGTGACTAATTAGTGCTAGGTGAACAGTGACAGCAGGTGTAAGGTGACTAACACCTATGTACCTACTGACTGCTAGGTGAACAGTGACAGCAGGAATCTTAAGGAAACATGCCTAACATTTCCACCCGTACCAGGGATCGAACCATGTGAGAGTGTGAGCCGAGTGTGCTCCCAACTGAGCCAAGGGACATAAGGTCTTAATAACATTCTCAGCTATGCTGTTAAGGACAATGATATAAGATTTTGTATTTCTTTATGTTCTGGGTCTTTTGAGTTCACTAAAGCTCTTCTCTTACACTCCCTGAGGAATTGTGAATGGATAATAGCACACCTGTAGGCATACTGTTCTCCCAGATCTTATCGAAGACATGTACTCTGCGTTCATAGGTAAAGGCCGCCCATTCCATCATTTAGCCAGTACAGTGGACCCCCGGTATTCGATATTAATCCATTCCTGAGAGCTCATCGAATACCTGGAGTTTACCTGGAGAGAGTTCCGGGGGTCAACGCCCCCGCGGCCCGGTCTGTGACCAGGCCTCCTGGTGGATCAGAGCCTGATCAACCAGGCTGTTGCTGCTGGCTGCACGCAAACCAACGTACGAGCCACAGCCCGGCTGGTCAGGAACTGACTTTAGGTGCTTGTCCAGTGCCAGCTTGAAGACTGCCAGGGGTCTGTTGGTAATCCCTCTTATGTATGCTGGGAGGCAGTTGAACAGTCTCGGGCCCCTGACACTTATTGTATGGTCTCTTAACGTGCTAGTGACACCCCTGCTTTTCATTGGGGGGATGTTGCATGTCTGCCAAGTCTTTTGCTTTCGTTAGTGAGTGATTTTCGTGTGCAAGTTCGGTACTAGTCCCTCTAGGATTTTCAAGGTGTATATAATCATGTTCTCTCCCGCCTGCGTTCCAGGGAATACAGGTTCAGGAACCTCAAGCACTCCCAGTAATTGAGGTTTTTTTATCTCCGTTATGCGCGCCGTGAAGGTTCTCTGTACATTTTCTAGGTCAGCAATTTCACCTGCCTTGAAAGGTGCTGTTAGTGTGCAGCAATATTCCAGCCTAGATAAACAAGTGACCTGAAGAGTGTCATCATGGGCTTGGCCTCCCTAGTTTGAAGGTTCTCATTATCCATCCTGTCATTTTTCTAGCAGATGCGATTGATACAATGTTATGGTCCTTGAAGGTGAGATCCTCCGACATGATCACTCCAGGTCTTTGACGTTGGTGTTTCGCTCTATTTTGTGGCCAGAATTTGTTTTGTACTCTGATGAAGATTTAATTTCCTCATCTTTACCATATCTAAGTAATTGAAATTTCTCATCGTTGAACTTCATATTGTTTTCTGCAGCCCACTGAAAGATTTGGTTGATGTCCGCCTGGAGCCTTGCAGTGTCTGCAATGGAAGACACTGTCATGCAGATTCGGGTGTCATCTGCAAAGGAAGACACGGTGCTGTGGCTGACATCCTTGTCTATGTCGGATATGAGGATGAGGAACAAGATGGGAGCTAGTACTGTGCCTTGTGGAACAGAGCTTTTCACCGTAGCTGCCTCGGACTTTACTCTGTTGACGACTACTCTCTGTGTTCTGTTAGTGAGGAAATTATAGATCCATCGACTGATAATATCGAAAACCGAATCAATTTTCCTCATAAGAAATAATGAAAATCAAATTAATCCGTGCAAGACACCCAAAAGTATGAAAAAAAAAATGTTTACTACATGAAATATTAAGTTTAATGCAATAGAATAATTACAATAACAATAAAATAATTGACACTTACCTTTAATGAAGATCTGGTGATGATTGATGGGATGGAAGGAGGGGAGAGGTGTTAGTGTTTAGAAGGGGAATCCCCTTCCATTAGGACTTGAGGTAGCAAGTCCTTTTCCGGGGTTACTTCCCTTCTTCTTTTAATGCCACTAGGACCAGCTTGAGAGTCATTGGACCTCTGTCGCACAACAAATCTGTCCATAGAGCTCTGTACCTCCCGTTCCTTTACAATTTGTCTAAAATGGGCCACAACATTGTCATTGTAATAGTCACCAGCACGGCTTGCAATAGCTGTGTTAGGGTGATTTTCATCCATAAATGTTTGCACTTCAACCCACTGTGCACACATTTCCTTAATTTTTGAAGTAGGCACAATGGATTCCACAACTGGCATAGGCTTCTCAGGGTTAGCCCCAAACCCTTCAAAATCTTTCTTAATTTCCATACTAATTCTCACCCTTTTTACCACAGGGTTGGCACTAGAAGCTTTCTTGGGGCCCATGGTGACTTATTTTGCAGAAACAAGCACCAAACACAGTGATAATATGGATAATATGGAATGTACCGAATGTATCCTTAGATGCGCGCACACTGGCTGGCTTGTAAACACTGGCACACGAGGGGCAGTTCAGGCCACAAGTGGACAGGTCTCGCACGAATCGTATCGAATACCGGGTTTTCAATCGAATACCGAGGAAAATCTTTTGCGATATAATGCATCGAATACCGGATTTATCGAATACCGATGCCATCGAATACCGGGGGTCCACTGCATTTCCTAGTGGGAATATTATTACAGTATTATTATTACAATAAAAAATAAGCACTAAGTGCACAAGGGTCATAAAGTGCTCCTAGTGGGAATAAAAATTTAGTAAATTGTTCTTGTAAATGAGTCTTTGAAGACTTGAGTTTAGTATAAAGACGTCAAGGGAGGGATCTTATCTCCTTAGTATAGCAAATTGGATTGACAGTTACATTTGGTTGAGTCCATTTCATGTCTGCATTGTTCGTATGTTTTGGAGCAATAAATATATTATCTACGTTAATTAAAAGTTCATGTATGCAACTGACAAGATATTTGCTCACCTTTATGAAGTCAATACTCACAACACAGTGCATGAGCACCGGGGTATATGAAGGTAGGAAGATGAGGTGTACACAAAAGAGGGCATTCTTGTAGCGGTGGTGGTTGTAGTACAGGTCGGCCATCACTAATCCGGCATCATTGGGACTTGTACTGTGTCAGATTAGCGAGTTTGCTGGATTAGAGTGATTAGGTTGGAATACACTTAATTAACCCATCAATAGAGAGACTGCTACATCATCTTCATTTTCATCACTGCTTTCTCCTCCACTAGCTTGCTGCTGCTGTGGATTTACAACCATCTACACAATTTCTGAGTCAGTATAATGATGAAATTTGAAGTTATGCTAGCTGAAATTAGTGCCGGATTATTGATGGAACCAGATAACTGATTGCCGGATTACTGATGGCCGACCTGTAGTTGTAATATATGCAGTTTAAGACTCTGGTGCCATGAAGAAAGTTTTGTGAGGGAGTCTTACTTGACAGTAGAATGCTTCAGTAACATGTCCCAGGCAGGATAACTTGCTTACGTTATGTAGATAATGTACTCATCACTCCCAGATGGACGAATGTCGACTATTCTAAGACTCGACCACGTAGAACTGCCCATCCAATTTACCTTAGAAGCAGATACCATGATTCCCATCTGTGATATCTCAATACATAAATCTGACCAAAGGCCTTTTGTCTATGTTTCTTAACCCACCATCAAGATTAATCCCCTTTATTTTTATTCCCACCAACTGTGAACAGGGAATAATTGTAGACTTTTACCTAAAAGTAAACAATGCGTAGTCCAAAACACCTGGCAGTGTGCCTATATATACCAGGTGTTTATGAAATGATTATAAGAAAAGCTTTTTGTATACTTAACACACCCAGAACAGAAACCACTATTAAATCTTGTATTATTCTCCCAAACAGCACAGCTGTGAACATTACCAAGTCCTTACAATGACACATCAAAGTAGCAACAACCGATACCATCACCATCAAAAATTTTACGAAGACCTCAAAAAAAAAGTCCTGAGAACAGTGACACCTGTACACAGATAATCTGCACATAGGAGAGAGGAACTTATGATGATGTTTCGGTCCAATTTGGACCATTTACAAAGTCACACAGTGTGACTTTGTAAATGGTCCAAATTGGACTGAAACGTCGTTGTAAGCTCCTCTCTCTCTTATGTATGGGTTATTTGTGTATTGTTCCAGTCATGGTATTGTGACTTTTTGTTATTTAGTGACACCTGTGTTTACATTATCTCGTGTAGAGACTTCCAAAAGGTTCATATAGGCTACCAAAAATAGTCATAATGGAGAACATAAATATACTTGCACTATCAACAATACAAACAGCGCTAGTGTCACTTATCTTAACTTTCACGTCATCTCTTGAAATAAAAGGATACAAGTTATAAAACATTCTGGAAGTTTTTCTCATCAGTCACACTCACTCAAAATAGCAGCAGCTTCAACATCTTAAGAGGTATTACCAAGAATTATCTTAAAAGTCACTCTGTCTGACTTTTTTGTTATCCCAGGTCTTCTACACATATGCTGCTATGTATGATAATTCTATGTATGATAATTCTATGTAACTGTATTTGTGTATACCTGAATAAACTTACTTACTAACTTAATACAGTGGACCCCCGCTTTATGATCAGCTCCCAGTGCGACCAATTATGTAAGTGTATTTATATAAGTGCGTTTGTACGTGTATGTTTGGGGGTCTGAAATGGGCTAATCTACTTCACAATATTTCTTATGGGAACAAATTCGTTCAGTACTGGCACCTGAACATACTTCTGGGATGAAATAACATCATAAACTGGGGGTCCACTGTACTTGTATACATGGTCATTTTCTATTTTAAATTACCTTTTACTTCGGAGCCAATGATCTCTGTGTTTGTCATTATTTTCACGTCCCTTTCTTGCTACACAGATTCGGTTGTCCTGGTATGTACATTAAGACTTAACATAATTCCCAGCAAGCAAAACATAGCCTAACTACAATAATAAAACATTGTGTCTACTTACATATGCCATTCATACTCTCAGATTTTATTAAGTAATATAATTTTCTTTATAATTGATACAGTTATTTTTTCCTATGATAAGAGCCTTACTTATAGTGAACTATGTGCTGCCAGTTTACCTCAACAAAAAGATATTTTTATTAATGTCACAGACCGGGTCACAGACAGGGCCGCGGGGGTGTTGACCCCCGGAACTCTCTCCAGGTAAACCCATCGTGTGGATGGTAGTCACACTATACCCATCGTGTGGATGGTAGTCACACTATACCCATCGTGTGGATGGTAGTCACACTATAACCCATCGTGTGGATGGTAGTCACACTATACCCATCCGTGTGGATGGTAGTCACACTATACCCATCGTGTGGATGGTAGTCACACTATACCCATCGTGTGGATGGTAGTCACACTATACCCATCGTGTGGATGGTAGTCACACTATACCCATCGTGTGGATGGTAGTCACACTATACCCATCGTGTGGATGGTAGTCACACTATACCCATCTGTGGATGGTAGTCACACTATACCCATCGTGTGGATGGTAGTCACACTATACCCATCGTGTGGATGGTAGTCACACTATACCCATCGTGTGGATGGTAGTCACACTATACCCATCGTGTGGATGGTAGTCCCACTATACCCATCGTGTGGATGGTAGTCACACTATACCCATCATGTGGATGGTAGTCACACTATACCCATCGTGTGGATGGTAGTCACACTATACCCATCGTGTGGATGGTAGTCACACTATACCCATCGTGTGGATGGTAGTCACACTATACCCATCGTGTGGATGGTAGTCACACTATACCCATCGTGTGGATGGTAGTCACACTATACCCATCGTATGGGTGGTAGTCACACTATACCCATCGTGTGGATGGTAGTCACACTATACCCATCGTGTGGATGGTAGTCACACTATACCCATCGTATGGGTGGTAGTCACACTATACCCATCGTGTGGATGGTAGTCACACTATACCCATCGTGTGGATGGTAGTCACACTATACCCATCGTGTGGATGGTAGTCACACTATATCCATCGTATGGGTGGTAGTCACACTATACCCATCGTGTGGATGGTAGTCACACTATACCCATCGTGTGGATGGTAGTCACACTATACCCATCCTGTGGGTGGTAGTCACACTATACCCATCGTGTGGATGGTAGTCACACTATACCCATCGTGTGGATGGTAGTCACACTATACCCATCGTGTGGGTGGTAGTCACACTATACCCATCGTGTGGATGGTAGTCACACTATACCCATCATGTGGATGGTAGTCACACTATACCCATCGTGTGGATGGTAGTCACACTATACCCATCGTGTGGATGGTAGTCACACTATACCCATCGTGTGGATGGTAGTCACACTATACCCATCGTGTGGGTGGTAGTCACACTATACCCATCGTGTGGATGGTAGTCACACATACCCATCGTGTGGATGGTAGTCACACTATACCCCATCGTGTGGATGGTAGTCACACTATACCCATCGTGTGGGTGGTAGTCACACTATACCCATCGGTGGGTGGTAGTCACACTATACCCATCGTGTGGATGGTAGTCACACTATACCCATCGTGTGGGTGGTAGTCACACTATACCCATCGTGTGGGTGGTAGTCACACTATACCCATCGTGTGGATGGTAGTCACACTATACCCATCATGTGGATGGTAGTCACACTATACCCATCGTGTGGATGGTAGTCACACTATACCCATCGTGTGGATGGTAGTCACACTATACCCATCGTGTGGATGGTAGTCACACTATACCCATCGTGTGGATGGTAGTCACACTATACCCATCGTGTGGATGGTAGTCACACTATACCCATCGTGTGGATGGTAGTCACACTATACCCATCGTGTGGATGGTAGTCACACTATACCCATCGTGTGGATGGTAGTCACACTATACCCATCGTGTGGATGGTAGTCACACTATACCCATCGTGTGGGTGGTAGTCACACTATACCCATCGTGTGGGTGGTAGTCACACTATACCCATCGTGTGGATGGTAGTCACACTATACCCATCGTGTGGGTGGTAGTCACACTATACCCATCGTGTGGTGGTAGTCACACTATACCCATCGTGTGGATGGTAGTCACACTATACCCATCATGTGGATGGTAGTCACACTATACCCATCGTGTGGATGGTAGTCACACTATACCCATCGTGTGGATGGTAGTCACACTATACCCATCGTGTGGATGGTAGTCACACTATACCCATCGTGTGGATGGTAGTCACACTATACCCATCGTGTGGATGGTAGTCACACTATACCCATCGTGTGGGTGGTAGTCACACTATACCCATCGTGTGGGTGGTAGTCACACTATACCCATCGTGTGGATGGTAGTCACACTATACCCATCATGTGGATGGTAGTCACACTATACCCATCGTGTGGATGGTAGTCACACTATACCCATCGTGTGGATGGTAGTCACACTATACCCATCGTGTGGAGGATCCACATACCCACGGTGAGTAGTCACACTATACCCATCGTGTGGACGGTAGTCACACTATACCCATCGTGTGGATGGTAGTCACACTATACCCATCGTGTGGATGGTAGTCACACTACCATCGTTGATGAGACACTAACCCATCGTGTGGATGGTAGTCACACTATACCCATCGTGTGGATGGTAGTCACACTATACCCATCGTGTGGATGGTAGTCACACTATACCCATCGTGTGGATGGTAGTCACACTATAACCATCGTGTGGATGGTAGTCACACTATACCCATCGTGTGGATGGTAGTCACACTATACCCATCGTGTGGATGGTAGTCACACTATACCCATCGTGTGGTGGTAGTCACACTATACCCATCGTGTGGATGGTAGTCACACTATACCCATCCTGTGGTGGTAGTCACACTATACCCATCGTGTGGATGGTAGTCACACTATACCCATCGTGTGGATGGTAGTCACACTATGCCCATCGTGTGGATGGTAGTCACACTATACCCATCGTGTGGTGGTAGTCACACTATACCCATCGTGTGGATGGTAGTCACACTATACCCATCGTGTGGATGGTAGTCACACTATACCCATCGTGTGGATGGTAGTCACACTATACCCATCCTGTGGGTGGTAGTCACACTATACCCATCGTGTGGATGGTAGTCACACTATACCCATCGTGTGGATGGTAGTCACACTATACCCATCATGTGGATGGTAGTCACACTATACCCATCATGTGGATGGTAGTCACACTATACCCATCGTGTGGATGGTAGTCACACTATACCCATCGTGTGGATGGTAGTCACACTATACCCATCGTGTGGATGGTAGTCACACTATACTCATCGTGTGGATGGTAGTCACACTATACCCATCGTGTGGATGGTAGTCACACTATACCCATCGTGTGGATGGTAGTCACACTATACCCATCGTGTGGATGGTAGTCACACTATACCCATCCTGTGGGTGGTAGTCACACTATACCCATCGTGTGGATGGTAGTCACACTATACCCATCGTGTGGATGGTAGTCACACTATACCCATCGTGTGGATGGTAGTCACACTATACCCATCGTGTGGATGGTAGTCACACTATACCCATCGTGTGGATGGTAGTCACACTATACCCATCGTATGGGTGGTAGTCACACTATACCCATCGTGTGGATGGTAGTCACACTATACCCATCGTGTGGATGGTAGTCACACTATACCCATCGTGTGGATGGTAGTCACACTATACCCATCGTATGGGTGGTAGTCACACTATACCCATCGTGTGGATGGTAGTCACACTATACCCATCGTGTGGATGGTAGTCACACTATACCCATCGTGTGGATGGTAGTCACACTATACCCATCGTATGGGTGGTAGTCACACTATACCCATCCTGTGGATGGTAGTCACACTATACCCATCGTGTGGATGGTAGTCACACTATACCCATCGTGTGGATGGTAGTCACACTATACCCATCGTGTGGATGGTAGTCACACTATACCCATCGTGTGGATGGTAGTCACACTATACCCATCGTGTGGAGATTATTATAATAAAAAAGAAGCGCCACACCACAAGGGCTATACAGCACATCCTGTGGAGAACATTTTAGGTATATCTTTTGATGTTAGCCACAGTATATTTCAAATTGATGTCCCTTCAAGAGTGATGTCACCTCTCACTTGGTATGATGTCTTTCTCTAGGTCATGCAGGTTGAATGGGGTGTCAACTCGGCTGTCTCGCATGTATTTCTGCCGTCTAAGTTGCTCCCATTATGTGGTATTTGATGCTGATCTTGAATGTCTAGAGGAAGCCATAGAATAGTCAGTCCTGGAAGTGGGAAATACAGTGCCTGCACTCTGAGGAATGGCTGCAGTTTTGCAGTAGACGAGTCAGTCGAATAGTGACATTTATACACTTGTGGCAAGACAGTTGTTCAGTGAAATGAATTTTCTTTGTTGAGTCACCTTTGGTGGGAGACATGCAATGTAATAAAATAAAAAATGAAATCGGTTGGGTAGTTGAGCCATGCATGTCGTAAGAAGCAACTAAAATGCCGGAAGCAAGAGACTAGTAACCCCTTTTCCTGTATACATTACTAAATTTAAAAGAAACTTTCAATTTTCCTTTTGGGCCGCCTGGCCTCGGTGGGATGCAGCCGATGCATTGCAAGAAGAATTTGAGCCATTAATAATATATGATCTAAATACTACTGTAGTTATAGTTTTTCACATTTGCCAGTCAGTTTGCAAATACAGTGGTCCCTCAATAATCGTCCGTAATCCGTTCCTGGAAGTGGGACTATTATCGAAATGGACGATTTACGAATTAATTTTCCCCATAAGAAATAATGTAAATTCAATTAATCCGTTCCTGACACCCAGAAGTATTAAAACAAAAAATTTTTTTACATGAAATACAGATGTAGTACATAAACAATACAGTGGCACATGATGAATTAAACATTAACAGAATAACACTTACCTTTATTGGCGATTCTTCTTTGTGTATGGGAGACTGGAGGAGGAGACTGATTGGATGAATTACTGTTTGGAAGGGGAATCCCCTTCCATCAACACCTTGGATACCAATTGCTTTTCTGGGGTTACTTCTCTTCTCTGTTTCTTAATGCCACTAGGACCATCTTGAGAGTCACTGGAGTCCTGTCTCACAAAAAAACTGTCCAGAGAGCTCTGTTTCTGGCGTCTCTTTAAAACTTCCCTAAAATGGGCCAAGACTCTGTCACTGTACAAGTTGCCGATATGGCTTGCAACATCCTTCTCTGGGTGATGTTTCTCCATAAATCTTTCCATCCTACCTCACATTTCAAAAATCTCCTTAATTTCTGAAGAAGGCACCTTCCTCCATCTCTCTTCCTCTTCCTCTGCAGCAAGATTCAGAGCTGCCATCTGTTGCTGTTCCTGCTGAAGCTCTTGCAGCTCCTCAGTGGTGAGCTCTTCATTGTGGTCCTCCACCAATTCTTCCACATCCTCCAAACTCACATCCAACCCCATGGAACTCCCCAGTGCCACAATGGATTTAACAACTGACATAGGCTCATCAGGGTCAGCCCCAAACCCTTCAAAATCCCTCTTGTGGACACAATCTGGCCACAATTTTCTCCAAGCAGAGTTCAAAGTCCTGGTAGTCACTCCCTCCCAAGCCTTACCTATAAGGCTTACACAATGGAGAATACTGAAATGTTCTTTCCAAAAATCTCGTAGGGTCAAGTGAGTGTCTGAGGTCACATTCAAGCACCTTTCAAACATTGCTTTGGTGTAGAGTTTTTTAAAGTTTGCAATGACCTGCTGGTCCATGGGTTGGAGGAGAGGAGTGGTATTCGGGGGCAAGAACTTTACTGTGATGAACCCAAACTCCTTCAGAATTAGGTCATCCAAGTTTGGAGGATGAGCAGGTGCATTGTCCATTACTAGGAGGAACTTGAGATCCAATTTCTTTTCCAGGAGATACTCCTTCACACTAGGGCCAAACACTTCATTGAACCACTCGACGAAAATTTCCCTCGTGACCCATGCCTTACTATTAGATTTCCAAAACACACACAATTTACTCTTCATAACATTTATGAAGGGGTTCAGGGAAACCGGCAGGCCGGACTTGAGTCCTGGAGATGGGAAGTACAGTGTCTGCACTCTGAAGGAGGGGTGTTAATGTTGCAGTTTAACTGTAGTGTAAAGCACCCTTCTGGCAAGACAGTGATGGAGTGAATGATGGTGAAAGTTTTTCTTTTTCAGGCCACCCTGCCTTGGTGGGAATCGGCCAGTGTGATAATAAAATAATAAATAACATTGTTTTTCCTGAACACTCTGGGATTTTCAGAATGGTACACTAGTAATGGCTTCACTTTGAAATCCCCACTAGCATTAGCACAGAACATTAGCGTCAGCCTGTCTTTCATAGGCTTGTTTCATGGCATTGCCTTTTCCTCTTGTGTAATGAAGGTCCTCTTTGGCATTTTCTTCCAAAAGAGGCCTGTTTCATCACAATTGAAAACTTGTTCAGGTTTCAGTCCTTCACTGTTTATGTACTCCTGGAATTCATGCACATATTTTTCAGCCACCTTGTGGTCTGAACTGGCAGCCTCACCATGCCTTACCACACTGTGTATGCCAGTATGCTTCTTAAATCTCTCAAACCAGCCTTTGCTAGCCTTAAATTCACTCACATCATTACTAGTTGCAGGCAATTTCTTTACCAAATCGTCATGCAACTGCCTAGCCTTTTCACAAATAAGCGACGTCATAAGACTGTCTCCTGCTAATTGTTTCTCATTTATCCACACCAATAATAACTTCTCAACATCTTCGAGTACTGGTGATCTCATTTTTGTCAGCATATTTACCCCCTTTGCAACAACAGCATCCTTGATTTCCTTTTTCTTGGCTATGATGGAAGATATGGTTGTACGGGATTTGTTATACATCCTGGCCAGTTCACCCACACGTACGCCACTATCATATTGTTCAGTGATGTTTTTCTTAAATTCAATCTTATTTCTCACCTTCTTTACCAAAGGCTTGGCACTAGGAGCTTTCTTTGGAGCCATGGTAGCTTATTTAGCACTTAAATAACTTGCAAGCACTAAAATAAATGAAATATTATGAAATATTTCACTGGAGCACATGAGGGGATCGTCGCTCACTGGTAAACAATGGCACACTGGCTGGGAAGGAAAGGCCAAGGCGGCTCGAGGCCGCTCAGACCGTGCATACGCGTCCGGGACGAAGGACTATTAGCGAGTTACCGGACCATTTCCGAGCCAATATTTTGACGAAAAAACAGGACTATTTCCGAAATGAACGACTTTCAGGCCGGACGATTATTGAGGGACCACTGTATAGTTAACCCTTAAACTGTCCAAACGTAGATCTACGTTGGTACCACTAGTGCTCCAAACGTAGATCTACATTTTATTTTACATGCTTTCAAATGTAAAATAAAAGGTTGATCTACATTTGGACAGTTGAAGGCTTAATAATAAATTTCTTTTATATGCTAAACCAGAATGGATCAAACAACACTGTGGATAGCAGTGTGTGAAGAGTAGGGATGTGTAAGAGGTAGGAATTAATGGAGGCAGGGTTAGTGCAAGTGTAAAATTGAAATCACAGTTGCTAGATTGGTTTCTGATAAAAAAAAAAAAATGTGTGTTTGTGTTTAAGATGAGACTCAACAAGGTTAGTGTGTGTGCGCGCATTAGGGAATCGCAGTGTCAGAAGTACTCTATATCAGTGTGCTAGCTGATGCAGAGGACAGTCTATTACGATATAGTGAACCGACAGTGCGATCCGGCAGTCCTTACAGTGGTGATGATTGTTTTTAAATATGGCATTTGTGCTAGTGGCAAATCCAATTCTAAATAGTGAGTATAGTTTCTCACACCTGACAGTAGTGGGATACTCAGAATCCCACTCATGGTTTGACAGAAATCAATTTGTTGTGGTCTCAGGTGGACCAGTGTTGCCAGTTGATTTAGTTAATGAGAGAGTACCGAAAAATAGTCTGAATGGAGTGCTTGACTGGTAACATCACAAGTGGAATGCCTGACTGGTAACACCACAAGTGGAATGCTTGACTGGTCACACCAGAGGTGGAATGCTTGACTGGTCATGCCAGAGGTGGAATGCTTGACTGGTCATGCCAGAGGTGGAATGCTTGACTGGTCATGCCAGAGGTGGAATGCTTGACTGGTCATGCCAGAGGTGGAATGCTTGACTGGTCATGCCAGAGGTGGAATGCTTGACTGGTCATGCCAGAGGTGGAATGCTTGACTGGTCCTGCCAGAGGTGGAATGCTTGACTGGTCATGCCAGAGGTGGAATGCTTGACTGGTACTGCCAGAGGTGGAATGCTTGACTGGTCCTGCCAGAGGTGGAATGCTTGACTGGTCCTGCCAGAGGTGGAATGCTTGACTGGTCATGCCAGAGGTGGAATGCTTGACTGGTCATGCCAGAGGTGGAATGCTTGACTGGTCCTGCCAGAGGTGGAATGCTTGACTGGTCATGCCAGAGGTGGAATGCTTGACTGGTCCTGCCAGAGGTGGAATGCTTGACTGGTCCTGCCAGAGGTGGAATGCTTGACTGGTCCTGCCAGAGGTGGAATGGTTGACTGGTCCTGCCAGAGGTGGAATGCTTGACTGGTCCTGCCAGAGGTGGAATGCTTGACTGGTCCTGCCAGAGGTGGAATGCTTGACTGGTCCTGCCAGAGGTGGAATGCTTGACAGGTCCTACCAGAGGTGGAAAGCTTGACTGGTCCTGCCAGAGGTGGAATGCTTGACTGGTCCTGCCAGAGGTGGAATGCTTGACTGGTCATGCCAGAGGTGGAAAGCTTGACTGGTCATGCCAGAGGTGGAATGCTTGACTGGTCATGCCAGAGGTGGAATGCTTGACTGGTCATGCCAGAGGTGGAAAGCTTGACTGGTCATGCCAGAGGTGGAATGCTTGACTGGTCATGCCAGAGGTGGAAAGCTTGACTGGTCATGCCAGAGGTGGAATGCTTGACTGGTCATGCCAGAGGTGGAATGCTTGACTGGTCATGCCAGAGGTGGAAAGCTTGACTGGTCATGCCAGAGGTGGAATGCTTGACTGGTCATGCCAGAGGTGGAAAGCTTGACTGGTCATGCCAGAGGTGGAATGCTTGACTGGTCATGCCAGAGGTGGAATTACTAAATGTTTTGGTCATTCCACCTCAGCACTATAATTTAATGGTTAAAAAAACGTCTATTTTATGTTTTATTTATTAGAAAATGTAAATACTTACAAATATGGATTAAAACTATCTGGTCAACTGATTAACCCTTAAACTGTCTGAACGTAGATCTACGTTCACTAGCATAGCGCTCCAAACGTAGATCTACATTCACTCGCATAGTGCTCTGAATGTAGATCTATGTTCATTCGCGTAGTGCTCCAAACGCAGATCTACGTTCACTCACGTAGTGCTCTGAATCTAGATCTACGTTCACTCGAGTAGCACTCCGAACGTAGATCTATGTTCACTCGCGTGGCACTCCGAGCATAGATCTACGTTCACCCGCATAGCGCTCCAAACGTATATCTATGTTCTCTTGTGCAGCGCTCCGAATGTAGATCTATGTTCACTCGCGTAGCGCTCCAAATGTAGATCTATGTTCACTCGCATAGCACTCCAAACGTAGATCTAAGTTCAGTCACATAGCGCTCCGAACGTAGATCTACGTTTTATTTTACATGCCTTTAAATATAAAATAAAATGTAGATCTACATTCAGAGTGCTACGTGAGTGAACGAAGATCTACGTTTGGACAGTTTAAGGGATAATTGTTTTATCCACAAAAAGTAGAAAGCAATTTATCTTTAACTACAGTTATAAAAAAAGTTACAAAAGTAAATGGCTTACAATAAAGTTCATCTGTTAAATTACAGTGGATAAGTCATCACAATATTTAAGCATCACTTTCCTGATCCTGACCGTGGTTTAGTGTAGAAGCTGGTATTAAGAAGCTCTATATAGCTTAGCTTAGGTCCAATACAATTTATGCAAATAATGCATAGCTTAGGTTCTGCCCAAGACAATTTATGCAGTGTTTTCTCCATACATCTCTTTATATATTATCCAAGAAATAGGGTAAAACTTCATTTTTGTGATGAATTCAAAATGGAAGGAACGTGTAATCCAGGAGATGCCTGAGGACGTGATAAATAAACAGGGGAAATGTTTTAGTGACTGGAATGTCTACAGTATTAATTTTGGATTCTGTTTTAACCCTTAAACTGTCCAAACGTAGATCTACGTTCACATGCGTAGTGCTCTGATCTTGATTTTCCCCATTTGAAAGCATGTAAAAAAAAAAACGCAGATCTACGTTCGGAGCCTGCCGCATGTCAACGTATATCTACGTTTGGACAGTTTAAGGGTTAAACAGTTTTTTAAATATATAAAATTGGTCAAATTAATGGCTTATGTGCACTTTATAAGGTAGTTCTTAGTTGAATGGATGGTTTCCTGTGTTCAGTCAATAGGACAGAAGGCATACTAGTGAAATATGTAGGTAAGAATTTTGTCAAATAGATTTAAAATAGGACTCAAAGTGGGCAAAACTGCTGATGCATAAATTGCACCCTGACCACCAAATTTTGTGCCTGCATAATTCCATGAATTTTCCACCAAATTTTGTACTTTTGGTGTTATCTTCAGGAATAGATTCACTACCATTTAATTTTTTTTTAAATTCACAACATTTTTAGTCCAAGAAGGAAGTATAGGTCATAATAATCACCACCATCGCCAGTACCATCATACACAAATAACCCGCACATAGAGGAGAGGAGCTTACGTCGACGTTTCGGTCTGAAACGTTGTTGTAAGCTCCTCTCTTCTATGTGCGGGTTATTTGTGTATCGTTCCGGTCACGATATTGTGCCTTTTTTTGCTATTTCAGTACTATCATTATCGCCACCAGTACACTTTTAATTTCGGGGCTTCCAACAGTGAAGAGGTTAGACCAAAACACTTAACATTTTCTGAGAGTAGTGGGAGGTGTTCACTTAAAATTACATGTATACACTTGTTCCCAAAAGATGCTTATCTTTAAGCAATTTGTCTGTTTTGTAATTTTTGCCATTACAACCTCTCCTTACTTAGTGGCGTACTCGTTTACCGATGTCTCAGACTTACGACAGGCTCTCTGACCAGTATGCATACCTAAATAATGCATATTAGAGCTGATTTCCTCTATTCTGTTTATTACAATATACAGTACACTACTGTATAAACATTTAAAAATACATCAGAAACGTTATAAATGGTACAAAGGTGACATTAAAACAATCTGAAAGATGGTTGACACAAACTCACTACCATTATAGTATGCTCCTCACTTAACGACAAATTCATTTACCGACGTGGTCTTAGGAACGGAACTCCATCGTTAAGTGAGGAGAGGCTGTACAGTGGACCCCCGGTTAACGATATTTTTTCACTCCAGAAGTATGTTCAGGTGCCAGTACTGACCGAATTTGTTCCCATAAGAAATATTGTGAAGTAGATTAGTCCATTTCAGACCCCCAAACATACACGTACAAACGCACTTACATAAATACACTTACATAATTGGTCGCATTCGGAGGTGATCGTTATGCGGGGTCCACTGTATTTCATTTCATCAATATTACTCTCATCTTTTATTACCGCTCAGGTCTTTATTTTTGTTCAACTTACTGTGGTACAACTAGTTTGTTCTTCGGAAATGTAAGTAATGTTTGAAACTTCAAAATTATTTTTTCCCTTGGACACCTGTGTTGTTATTATAATTAACAATGCATTTCCAAACTAGAATATTGTATATCTAATTGAATAAATTTTTTTAGCTAAAAATATTTACTCAGTACATGTATTTTAAATTTGGTTGTTCTGTTCTGTTTCAATTAGATTATTACAATGATAATTAAGTGCTAAATCCACAAGGGTGTTGTGTCAATTAAAAATAGCATTAAACATCATTTAATTAAAATATACATGTGAAACAGAAGAGAGTTATATCTTAGTAAAGATGTGTAGGGGCAGGTACCAGCTCACTGTCTCCCTCTCTTTCTTATTCTCCTATTCACTCCCACCCTTTCTCAACCCATAGAGTAGCTCATGGCCTGGTAGGTAAAGCTCTTGCTTCACTGGTTGAGGGTCTGGGTTCGATTCCCGGCAAGGGTGAAAACATTGGGTGTTTCCTTACATCTACTGTGAGTGTTCACCCATCAGTAAAATAGGTGCCTGGGAGTTAGTCAACTGGTGTGGGTCACATCCTGGGACAAAATTGACCTAATTTGCCTGAATACTCTGCATAACAAGTGGCTTTCTATATAGTAGATATCACTGATATCAGCTATGGTCTGTATACCTTGTACATGTAGAAATAAAGATATTATTATTAGTTAACACAATACTTTTTTGCATATGCTCACAAATTTTATCATTACTGTTTTTTAAATGTGTGGTCTGGGAGAAATTTGGAGATATTTATATAGGGGCAGGGCAGTTGGACTGCCCCCCCCCTCTCTCTCTCTCTCTCTCTCTTTCTCTCTTTTGCATTTTATCAAACTCAAAACTTAAAATATGCTTACTATGCCCTCACTGTTATGGTGAGGGTACAAGGTGCCTAAGTCTGTAGTGTGGGAAGGTAGCGGTATAAGGGAGGGAGAGAGGGTGTAGTGTGAGTGAAGTACCGTCTGTCCTACACCTTGCACACCAACGTAAGGTACCGTATTTCACAGCTTATCAGACTTGTTTTAGTTTCAGTGGCTTGGCATCGGACGTAACTGGGAGAGCTACAGCCCACCCCAAACTTATAGCTTCCATCACTGACCTTCAGTTTATAGGACGCAGGGTGGATTTTGGAGAAATTTTATGGAAAAAAAATGCGTCTAATAAGCCACGAAATACGGTAATTATTTAATCTACTGTTCCTAGCCAGTCTCTCACTTCAAACAATGAAATCTGCACAGTCATAAAGAGAACATACACAAAATACCCATGCATTTGACAAAAACAAAATTTTTTTATTATTATTCAGCCTTTAGACCACTCTTTATTAAACACAAGTGAGAGCTTTGTATACATGTACAAAATTATCATACACAAAATACTCACACACTATCAGACACAGTAACATGTTGGGCTTCTGATGCGGGGAATTCTTCAAAGCTTGCCTAACCTACAGACCCAACCTACTTCCACTAGTGCAATTTTTCCACTGGTGATTCCACCTACCATTGTGCCACCTCATCTGTCTGCAGTATACACACCGACTCCAGGCTGAGGGATTGATTACCTCAAACTCCTTCTCATCTTTCCCCATTTCTCTGCACAGGACTGAAGAATCCACTGGCTGGTGAAATGTTTCCAGAGTAAAGATATCCAAGTGTCTAATCACACGATATAAATTTGGTAAAAAAAAAAAAAAAAAAAAAAAACTTCAGATTGTTTTTATCATCAATTGGTTCAAAAATGCCCCAAGTTCTTAATGTGAATGATGATAGGTCAGGGACCTTGTGTTCAGCACAGTAGGTCAGGGACCTACTGTTCAGCACAGTAGGTCAGGGACCTACTGTTCAGCACAGTAGGTCAGGGACCTACTGTTCAGTACAGTAGGTCAGGGACCTACTGTTCAGCACAGTAGGTCAGGGACCTACTGTTCAGTACAGTAGGTCAGGGACCTACTGTACTCAGTATTTTCTGTTAGTATTCTACTGCCTTGTTTTCAGTCCTTTTATTACTCTTCAGCTTCGTGTTCAATTAGTACAACATTTTCAGTGTTCCTTCCTAAACACTTTCATTCAATTAAATACTGAAGATGGAACAGCATGAGCTTAGCTGTTCTCCTGTAACTAAAAAATATGTATGTAAATATAAACACCTCCATGGGGAAGTGGAACAGAATTCTTCCTCCGTAAGCCATGCGTGTTGTAAGAGGCGACTAAAATGCCAAGAGCAAGGGGCTAGTAACCCCTTCTCCTGTATATATTACTAAATGTAAAAGGAGAAGCTTTCGTTTTTCCTTTTGGGCCGCCCCGCCTCGGTGGGATACGGCCGGTGTGTTGAAAGAAAGAAAGAAAATATAAACATTACTAAAGTGATCATACACAAATAACCCGCACATAAAAGAGAGAAGCTTACGTGACTTTGTCAATGGTCCAAGTCGGACCGAAACGTCGTCGTAAGCTTCTCTCTTTTATGTGCGGGTTATTTGTGTATCGTTCCAGTCACGGTATTGTGCCTTTTTGTTATTTAAAGTGATCATTATAGTATTAACATGTACTCATAAGTCCTCGTTTGCAGTTATGTCATCGTACTTCAGAACACTTTAGATTACAGTTATTCTTTTACTGCAATGGATCTCTTACCTCATAGTCTCCCTTACATAATCTTTTTGAAGACTTTCTTATTTTCTTACCCCTCAAGGGAGGTTCCTTGATGCTGGTGAGGGGCTCTTGATCTAGGAAATTGGATCTGTGCTCCAGTTCCCTGAATTAAGCCCAATACCTTCCAACCCCCCCCATCCCCACAGGTGCTGTATAATCCCTGTGGGTTTAGCTCTCCCCCCCATTATAATAATCTCATTTTCTTAACCCGTAAACGGCCCAAACGTATATTTACGTTTTTTCAACATTTGAAAGTACAGTGGACCCCCGCATAACGATTACCTCCGAATGTGACCAATTATGTAAGTGTATTTATGTAAGTGAGTTTGTACGTGTATGTTTGGGGGTCTGAAATGGACTAATCTACTTCACAATATTCCTTATGGGAACAAATTCGGTCAGTACTGGCACCTGAACATACTACTGGAGTGAAAAAATATCGTTAACCGGGGGTCCACTGTATGTAAAAAAAGTAGATCTTTTTTTTTTTTACATTTGAAAATGTGTAAAAAAAACTTTGATCTACTTTTTTTTTGTTATATTTGAAAATATGTAAAAAAACCCGAAGATCTACTTTTGTAGCACTACACATGTGAACGTAGATCTGCTTGGACTGTTTACGGGTTAAACTGTCCAAACGTAGATCTACATTTACATGCGTAGTGCTCCAAAAGTAGATCTATGTTTTTTTACATATTTTCAAATATAAAAAAAAAGTAGATCAAAGTTTTTTTTTAGGCGCTTTCAAATGTAAAAAAAAAAAAAAAATCTACGTCTTTTTACACACTTTCAAATGTTGAAAAAACGTAGATCTATGTTTGGACAGTTTAAGGGGTAAGCCCGTAGGGGGTCATACAGCGCCCGAGGAGAAATGTGTTTTTCTAGAGTATAATATTTTATTATTGCTTACTTTTCAAACACTATTCACTGGTTTTTGGGTTCTATGTGCTCCAGGTCAACCACTTCTTGCCCTACCAACATAAACCTATTTCCTTTCTATAGCTGTTTATCATCTCACTTGACATACTGCAACATCACCACACAAACTTCTAAATCTTTTTTTTTTTTCCTAACTGTACGAGCAGAACTATCTTTGTATACCTATGTAGTATCTACATCCTTAAAGATTCTCCAGAACCACTGACTATATACCAAAGTATCACAGCATGTACACTTTCTCTATCAGAGCCATCTCAGTACCAAATCATCACTTGTACACTTATACCCTCAGACCATCACTACTGTCCCTGTGCAAGAATGGTATACAATACCGACAAGATGAAATTGAGACACATGTGCAACATCTGGGTATCTTTATTGTAGACGTTTCGCCATCCAGTGACTTTATCAATACAAATTCCATGGTAGGCGGGATTCCCCAGTGACTATGCCCTCGTCTGCTACACGTCCCATTTCCACCTGACGTTAGTATATAAGCGTCAAGCGCCTTCTGCTTCAGAATCTCCACGACTATGGTGCTCTTTGCACCTACTCCTAGGTTGAGGGACTGATTACCTCATCTTCTGTATATAGTTCTCCTGTCTTCAAGTTATGTCCTGGAATTTGTATTGATAAAGCCACTAGATGGCAAAACATCTACAATAAAGATACCCAGATGTTGCACATGTGTCTTAATTTCAACTACTGTCCCTAAATATCACATGTACACTTACACCCTCAGACTACCACCACAGTCCCTAACCATCACATGTACACTGACCTTCAGAACACCACCACAGTCCCTAACCATCACATGTACACTGACCTTCAGAACACCACCACAGTCCCTAACCATCACATGTACATTGACCTTCAGAACACCACCACAGTCCCTAACCATCACATGTACACTGACCTTCAGAACACCACCACAGTCCCTAACCATCACATGTACACTGACCTTCAGAACACCACCACAGTCCCTAACCATCACATGTACACTGACCTTCAGAACACCACCACTGTACCTAACCATCACATGTACACTGACCTTCAGAACACCACCACTGTACCTAACCATCACATGTACACTGACCTTCAGAACACCACCACAGTCCCTAACCATCACATGTACACTCACCTTCAGAACACCACCACTGCACCTAACCATCACATGTACACTCACCTTCACAACACCACCACTGTACCTAACCATCACATGTACACTAACCTTCAGAACACCACCACTGTACCTAACCATCACATGTACACTCACCTTCACAACACCACCACTGCACCTAACCATCACATGTACACTCACCTTCACAACACCACCACTGCACCTAACCATCACATGTACACTCACCTTCAGAACACCACCACTGCACCTAACCATCACATGTACACTCACCTTCACAACACACCACTGCACCTAACCATCACATACACACTCACCTCCAGAACACCACCACTGTACCTAACCATCACATGTACACTCACCTTCACAACACCACCACTGCACCTAACCATCACATGTACACTCACCTTCACAACACCACCACTGCACCTAACCATCACATGTACACTCACCTTCACAACACCACCACTGCACCTAACCATCACATGTACACTCACCTTCACAACACCACCACTGCACCTAACCATCACATGTACACTCACCTTCACAACACCACCACTGCACCTAGACATCACATGTACACTGACCTTCAGAACACCACCACTGCACCTAACCATCACATGTACACTCACCTTCAGAACACCACCACTGCACCTAACCATCACATGTACACTCACCTTCACAACACCACCACTGCACCTAGACATCACATGTACACTGACCTTCAGAACACCACCACTGCACCTAACCATCACATGTACACTCACCTTCACAACACCACCACTGCACCTAACCATCACATGTACACTCACCTTCACAACACCACCACTGCACCTAGACATCACATGTACACTGACCTTCAGAACACCACCACTGCACCTAACCATCACATGTACACTCACCTTCACAACACCACCACTGCACCTAGACATCACATGTACACTGACCTTCAGAACACCACCACTGCACCTAACCATCACATACACACTCACCTTCAGAACACCACCACTGCACCTAACCATCACATGTACACTCACCTTCACAACACCACCACTGCACCTAGACATCACATGTACACTAACCTTCAGAACACCACCACTGCACCTAACCATCACATGTACACTCACCTTCACAACACCACCACTGCACCTAGACATCACATGTACACTAACCTTCAGAACACCACCACTGCACCTAACCATCACATGTACACTAACCTTCAGAACACCACCACTGCACCTAACCATCACATGTACACTAACCTTCAGAACACCACCACTGCACCTAACCATCACATGTACACTAACCTTCAGAACACCACCACTGCACCTAACCATCACATGTACACTAACCTTCAGAACACCACCACTGCACCTAACCATCACATGTACACTAACCTTCAGAACACCACCACTGCACCTAACCGTCACATACACACTCACCTTCAGAACACCACAACATATGTATATTTCAGATCATCCATTTAAGTGGTTTAAAAATTTCTTTTCTCAAAGCCCAACATCAGACCAGATTTCATTACCAACTGTCTGCCTAACCAGGCCCTTATTACATGCCTGACTCCTTGCTGTGCATAACAGTTTACGAAACTATATCCGATAAACTTTGCCGAACTATTAAACTGGAGTGATGAAAACTGAAAGCAAATTGACACAATTATGATAACATCAACAGTGCAGGAAAAGTGTCCTTAACCCTTAAACTGTCCAAACGTAGATCTATGTTTGCGCGCATAGTGCTCTGACCTTGATTTTCTCCATAAGAAACAATGTAAAAAACCTAGATCTACATTCGGAGCGCTACGCGAGCAAACGTAGATCTATGTTTGGACAGTTTAAGAGTTAATTCTTGCAATTACAACATGAAAGATCCGTGGAAACAACAGGTTATTCTGTGGTACACCAAACTATAATTTGACACTGGGTTTGTGTGTTTGCATGGTCGAAAAGCAAATGTTGGAGAAATAAGTCAGCACTAATGTGTGAAAATGTTCAACGAAAGATGACTTCAAATTTGGTAACTAAAGTTCATCATCGTCATACAGCAGCAGTGCAAATTACTCTGGCTTCTGCTGGGAGACAATTTGAGACGTAGCAATCTGACTGATACCCACAGGTCGCTTGTTGACTACCAGCATCAGCGGCACTGCCACCCGCACTGACCGGAACGACAGTGTCTGCAAGAGAGTTTCAAATTTAGAAATTTATCATATGAATTTTACACAGTTGTTAGAATAACAATGACTGGTGTTTAAAATAATTATGAGGGCGTATATAGTGGGGGCGTTTTCATGGTGGTGCGGAGACTGTCATCTGCTGAAGGGGTCTTCGTCTAAATAATTTAAGTTTCATATCTATTTTTTTTTTTAACACATCAGCTATTTCCCACTGAGGCAGGGTGACCCAAAAAAAGAAATACTTTCATCATCACTCACTCCATCACTATCTTGCCTAAGGCATGCCTACACTACGGTTAAAAAACTTCAACATCAACCCCCCTCTTACAGAGTGCAAGCACTGTACTTCCCACCTCCAGGACTCAAGTCCGGCCTACCAGTTTCCCTGAATCCTTCATAAATGTTACATTACTCACACTCAACAGCAAGCACATTGTCATAAAAACCATTTGCCTCCACTCGCTCCTATCTAACACACACATGCATGCTAATAGTGTGTTAAGAGTATTGTATCAGATGTAATGTGAGGCAGGGAAAGAAAGAGGCAATCCTGCTGTTTGCCCTGTCTACATTTCACACATCACAATCCTCCCACACCACCTTTGATATACGTACCTTTGATGAGTTTCGCTGTATAGCCCTTGTGGCTTAGCGCTTCTTTTTGATTATAATAATAATAATAATAATTTGATGAGTTTCGAGAGTCTCACTACTCTCAGTGCCCAGCCATGGGCCATGCCATGGGCCAGCTGTTATTACTGGTGGCCCACTGCCCCACATATCCATTACAGCCTGGTTCATCTGGCACCTGATGATACTTGTCCAACTTTTTCTTGAAGACTTCTACACTTTGTTCCAGCAGTGTTTCTGATATCTTCTGTTACAACGTTGAATAATCTGGGGCCACAAATGTTGATAGTGTTCCTTTATTGTGGCTACTGCACCCCTGCACTTCACTGAGTTTATTTTACACCTCTCCCATATCTCTCACTCCAGTATGTTGTTATGGCAGTGTGCAGATTTGGGACCAGGCCCTCGAATACTTTCCAGGAATATGTATTATCATGTCTCTCTCTCTCCTCTGCTTCAGTGAGTACAGGTTCAAGACTTTAAGGCGTTCCCAGTAATATAAACGCTTTACTGGCTCTACATGGGACATAAACAATCTTTGTATTTGTTCAAGCTCTGATATTTGTCCTGCCTTGAACAATGCTGTTAACAACGAGCAATATTCCAAACGAGGGAGCACTAGCCACTTGAAGAGTCAACATTGGTATTATTTCCCTTGGCATTATACCACTGGCATTATTCCCACCCTGTCATCCTCCTGGCTGTTGTGACCCTTGTCTTATTATGTTCTTTAAAAGAAAGGTAAGCTGACATAATTATTCCCAAGTCTTTCACGTGCTCCTTTTGTTCAATTTGGTGACCTTCTTGAGTTTTGTATACAGTGTTCCTTTTGAGTTCTTGATTCTTTCCATACCTAAGCAGCTGGAACTTATCACCACTGAATGTCATGTTGCTCTCCACTACCCGCTGGAAAACACTACTTATATCTTCCTGTAATTTTACAGTGCCTTCTACTGTAGTGACTTTCATGTTCATTTTAGTGTCATCTGCAAATGTTTTTATTTATGTCTGCCATGAGGATGAGAAACAGCAGAGGTACCAGGATGTTGCCTTGGGGAACTGAGTTTTTTACCTCGCTGATGCTGGATTTTGCTCTGTTTACTACTACTATTTGTGTTGTGTGTTAGGAACCTGAAAATGTATCTGCCTACTTTCCTTGTAATGCCTATGGCCCTCATTTTGTGCTTACATGCCATGACCCACATATCGTTTGCTCTAAAAGCCCAAAAAATTTTGTAATTGCCGTCTCATCTTTTCTTTCGAAGTTTTTTTATGGGGAAAAATTTTGGGGCCCAACTGGTCTTTTAATTTTTTAGTTAGTGGGGTACTACCCTTCCCTTAGGGCAAAGGAGCTATGTTACACTCGTTAAGGTACCCGGGTTTATTTAACTAGATCTAACTCTTTCCCCCGAAAATAGTGAGGCCCCGTGCTTAGGGGTTTACTTCGCATTCTTTATAAATGAGCATTCTGGTTCCGGGTTTCTGAGGGGAGGGGGCATGTTTTCCATTTCTTTTTCGAAATCTATGGGATTTGTACGTCAGTTAGTTGGTCTGGGGCGGCCTTCTGCGGGAGTGAAAAATTTTTTCTGTATTCTCTACCTTAAATTTTAAAATTTAGTGGGTTGTTAAAACACCGCCCCCTTTTTTAAAAAATTCTTTTAGGATTTCACTTCATTTCCCGTTGATGGTCGGTATCGAGTCTCCTCTCTTTTTAGTGGCCCAAAATTCTACAGGTTTTTTATAGGGGAGAGGGGAGGGGGGTTATATATGGGAGAGGGGAAAGGGGAGGTTAGTATAGGGAGAGTGGGGGGAGGTTAGTATAGGGGGAGAGTGGGGGGGAGGTTAGGACATGGGAGGGGGGAGGGAGATTGGGGACTGGGAGAGTGGGGGGGGGTTTTATGACATGGGAGAGGGGGAGGGGGGTTTGGCCCCCATGGGAGGGGGGAGGGGGGTTTTGGGACAGGGGAGAGGGGGAGGGGGGTTTTGGGACATGAAGAGTGGGGGGGAGGTTAGGACTTTGGGGAGACTGGGAGGGAGGTTTGGACTGGGAAAGTGGGAGGGGGGTTTTTAGAACATGGGAAGTGGGGGGAGGTTGGGAAACAGGGGGAGAGTGGGAGGAAGGTTGGGACAGGGAGGAGGAGGGGGGTTTTAAAAGGGGAGAGTGGGGGGGGGTTTGGGGAACTTTGGGAAAGTGGGGGGGAAAGGTTAGGACATGTAAAGTGGGGGGGAGGTTAAGAAATGGGGAGTGGGGGGAAAGGTTTAAAAGACAGGGGAGAGGGGGAGGATGTTGGGGACATGGGAGGGGGGGGGGGGAGGGAGGTTAAGCCCATGGGAGGGGGGGTGGGAGGGGGGTTTTTTTTTTTAAGGACATGGGGAGTGGGGGGAAAAGGTTTAGGAAAATGGGAGAGGGGGGAGGGGGGGGGTTAGGACATGGGAGAATGGGAGGGGGGTTTGGACAGGGAAGAGTGGGAGGGGGGTTTTGGGGACAGGGAAAAGATGGGGGGGGGGGTTTGGGAGGGGGGAAGTGGGAGGGAGGTTAGGACAGGGGAATTTGGGAGGGGGGTTGGGCCCTTTGGGAGAGTGGGGAGGGAGGTTAGGACTGGGAGAGTGGGGGGGAAGTTAGGACATGGAATGGGAAGGAGGTTAAGACAGGGGGAAAAGTGGGGGGAGGTTAACACAGGGGAAAAGGGGAGGGAGGTTAAGATAGGGGGAGAGTGAGGGGAGGTTAAGACTGGGAGAGTGGGAGGGGGGTTTGGGAAAAGGGAGAAAAAAGGGGTGGAGGGATTTTTGGAATAGGGGAGATTTGGGGGGGGAGGTTAGGACAGGGGAGAGGGGGAGGGGGGGTTTAAAAGACGGGGGAGAATGGGGGAGGTAAGACGTAGGGGGGAGGTTAGGACATGGGAGATTGGGGGGGGTTATGACATGGGAGAGTGGGGGGGAGGTTAGGACATGCGAGAGTGGGAGGGGGGAAAGGGGACAGGGGAGAGGGGAGGAGATTAGGACAGGGGAGGGGGTGGGAGGGGGGTTTTAGGAAAATGGGGGGAGTGCGAGGGGGGGTTTTAGGACATGGGAGGTGGGAGGGAGGTTAAGAAAGGGGAAAGGTGGGAGGGAGGTTAGGACTTGGGAGAGTGGGAGGGAGGGTTAAAGCCCATGGGGTAAGTGAGAGGGGGGTTTTAAGACAGGGGAGAGGGGGAGGGAGGTTAGGACATGGGAGAGTGGGAGGGGGGTTAGGACATGGGGGGAGTGGGGGGGAGGTTAGGCCCATGGAAAAATGGGGGGGGAAAGGTTTAAAGGACAGGGGGAGGGGTGGGAGGGAGGTTGGGGACAGGGGAAAGAGGGGGGAGGGGGGGTTTAAAGGGACAGGGGAAGAGTGGGGGGGAGGTTAGGCAGGGGAGAGTGGGAGGGGGGGTTAGGACATGGGAGAGGGGAGGGGGGTTGGGACTGGGGGGAGGGGGAGGGAGGTTGGGGAATTTGGGAGAGTGGGGGGGAAAGGGGGTTAGGAATGGGAGGGGTGGGAAGGAGGTTAAGACAGGGGAGAGGGGAGGGGGGGTTTAACACATGGGAGAGTGGGGGGGAGGTTAAGATAGGGGAAAGTGAGAGGGGGGTTTAAGGGACATGGGAAGGGGGGAGGGGGTTAGGCCCAGGGGGAGAGGGGGAGGGGGGTTGGGAAATAGGGGAGGGGTGGGGGGTTTTGGACAGGGGGAGAGTGGGAGGGGGGTTTTAAAGACATGGGAGAATGAGAGGGGGGTTTTAAACGTAGGAGGGGGGGTTTGGGAAAGGGGAGAGGGGGAGGGGGGTTTAGGGAAAATGGGAGAGGGGGAGGGGGGGTTGGGACATCGAGAGTGGGGGGGGGAGGTTGGGAAACATGGGAGAGTGGGAGGGAGTTTAGGACAGGGGAGAGTGGGAGGGGGGTTTTGGGGACAGGGGGAGAGTGCGAGGGGGGTTTAGGACAGGAGAGTGGGAGGGGGGGTTTAAAAACAGGGAGAGTGGGGGGGAGGTTGGGAACAGGGGGAGAGTGGGAGGGGGGTTTAAGACATGGGAGAGTGGAGGGATTAAGACATGGGGGTGGGAGGGAGGTTAGGACATGGGAGAGTGGGGGGGTTTAGGAAAATGGGAAGAGGGGGAGGGAGGTTGGGGACGGGGAGGTGGGAGGGAGGTTTAGGACAGGGGAGAGGGGGGGAGGTTGGGGACATGGGAGAGGGGGAGGGGGGTTAGGACTTGGGAGGGGGGGAAAGGGAGGTTAGGACAGGGGAAGGGGGGAGGGGGGGTTTAAAGGACATGGGAGGTGGGAGGGGGGTTTTAGGACATGGGAGGTGGGAGGGAATTTTAGGACATGGGAGAGGGGGAAGGGGGGGTTTAAGACATGGGGGGTGGGAGGGGGTTAAGACATGGGGGGAGTGGGAGGGGGTTAAGTTATGGGAGGGAGGGGGAAAGGTTAAGTTTGGGAGAGGGGGGAGGGGGGGTTAAAGGCATGGGAGGTGGGAGGGGGGTTAGGATAGGGGAGAGTGGGGGGGGGTTTGGGGACAGGGGAGGGGGGAGGGGGGGTTTTAAGGGACAGGGGAAAGAAGGGGGGAGGTTAAGACGTAGGGGGGAGGTTAGGACTTTGGAGAGGGGGAGGGGGGTTTTGACATGGAGGTGGGAGGGAGGTTAGGACATGCGAGAGTGGGAGGGAGGTTAGGAAGGGGAGAGTGGGAGGGAGATTAGGACAGGGGAGGGGTGGGAGGGGGGGAAAGGACATGGGAGAGTGCGGGGGAGGTTGGGGAATGGGGGGAGGGGGAGGGGGGTTTAAAGACATGGGAAGAGTGGGGAGGGGGTTAGGACATGGGAGAGGGGGGGAGGGAGGTTAAGACTGGGAGAGTAAAGAGGGGGGTTAAGACATGGGAGGGGGTGGGAGGGGGGGGGGACGGGGAGAGGGGGAGGGGGGGTTTGGGGGGGAAAGGAGGGGGGGAGGGAGGTTAGGACATGGGAGAGTGGGAGGGAGGTTAGGACATGGGAGAGTGGGAGGGAGGTTAGGACATGGGAGAGTGGGAGGGAGGTTAGGACATGGGAGAGTGGGAGGGAGGTTAGGACATGGGAGAGTGGGGGGAGGTTAGGACATGGGAGAGGGGGGAGGGGGGTTAAAGGGACAGGGAATTGGGGGGGAGGTTAGGACATGGGGGGTGGGGAGGGAGGTTGGGGGACAGGGGAGATTTGGGAGGGGGGTTAGGACAGGGGAAGAGTGGGAGGGAATTTTGGGACATGGGGGGGATGGGGGGGGGAAAGGTTGGGACAGGGGGAGAGTGGGGGGGAAGTTAAAACATGGGAGGGGGGGGGGAGGTTAGGACAGGGGGGAGTGGGAGGGAGGTTAGGACACGGGGAGTGGGAGGGGGGTTTAGTCACAGGAACGGGGAGGGGGGTTTAAAAATGGGAGGTGGGGGAAGTTGGGAAGGGGAGATGGGGGGGGGTTTTTGGAAAGGGGGAGACTGGGAGGGGGGTTTTTAAGACAGGGGAGAGTGGGGGGGGAGGTTAGGCAGGGGAAAGAGGGGGAGGGAAGTTAGGACATGGGAGAGTGGGAGGGGGGGGTTTTGGGACACGGGAGAGTGGGAGGGAAGTTGGGAAACATGGGGAGTGGGAGGGGGGTTAGGCCCCACGGGAGATGGGAGGGAAAAATTAAGAAATGGGAGAGTGGGAGGGGGGTTTTGGAAACGGGAGAGTGGGAGGGGGGTTTAGGACTTGGGGAGTGGGAGGGGGGTTTAAGGGCCCGGGGAGAAGTGGGGGGGGAATTTAAAGGAAAAAAAGGGGGAAAGGGTGGGAGGGAAGTTGGGGGAAAACGGGATGGGAGGGAAGTTAGGACATGGGAAGTGGGAGGGGGTTAAAAACAGGGGAGAGTGAGAGGGGGGTTTAAAAGAAAATGGGAGAGTGAAGGGAGGTTAGGACACGGGAGGGGGGGAAAGGGAAATTTAGGACATAGGAGAGGGGGAGGGAGGTTAGGACAGGGGAGGGGGGGGGGAAAAAGTTAGGATAGGGGGAGAGTGGGGGGGGAATTTTAAGGAAAACGGGAGAGTGGGGGGGAAAGTTAGGACACGGGAGAGTGGGAGGGAAGTTAGGACACAGGAGAGTGGGGGGGGTTTTGAACAGGGGGAGAGTGAGGGGGTTTTTAAAGACAGGGGAGAGTGAGAGGGGGGTTAAGCCCAATGGGAGATGAGAGGGAGGTTTAAGGGACAGGGGGAGGTGGGAGGGGGGTTGGACATGGGAGAGTGGGAGGGAGGAAAGGACAGGGGGAGTGGGGGGGGAATTTAAAGGACATGGGAGAGTGCGAGGGGGGGTTAGGAAAAGGGAAAAAGAAAGTTAGGCCCGGGAGAGTGGGGGGGAAAGTTGGGAAACAGGGAGGTGGGATAGAGGTTGGGGACATGGGGGGAGGGGGAAAGGGAGGTTGGGACAGGGGAGGTGGGGGGGGAGGTTGGGAAACATGGGAGAGTGGGAGGGGGGTTTAAAGGACAGGGGAGAGTGGGGGGAGGTTAGGCATGGGAGAGTGGGAGGGGGGTTGGACATGGGAGAGTGGGGGGGAAAAGTTGGAAATGGAGAGTTGGGGGGAAATTTGGAAACATGGAGAGTGGGAGGGAGGTTAAAACCATGGGAGAGCAGGAGGGAAGTTAGGACAGGGGAAGGTAGGAGGGGGTTAGGACATAGGAAGTGGGGGGGGAAGTTAGGACAGGGAGAGTGGGAGGGAAGTTAGGACAGGGGAGAGTGGGAGGGAAGTTAGGACAGGGGGAGAGAGGGGGGGAAATTTTGGGGACATGAGAGAGGGGGGAAGTGGGAAACATGAGAGAGTGGGAGGGGAAGTTTAGGACAGGAGATTTGGGGGGGAAAATTTTGGGTTTCATGGGAGATTTGGGGGGGGAAATTAGGAAAAGGGGGGGGGAGGGGGGGAGGGGGGAAGGAAGTTAGGAATGAGAGGTGGGGGGGAAGTTAGGACATGAGGGGGAAGGGGGGGAGGTGGGGGGGTTAGGACATGAGAAGTGGGAGGAAAGTTAGGAAATGGAGATGGGGGGAAGTTAGGACTGAGAGATTTGGGAGGAGGTTAGGACATGAGAAGTGGGGGGAAGTTAGGACATGAGAGGGGTGGGAGGCAGGTTAGGCCCATGAGAGGGGGAGGGAAGTTAGGACATGAAGATGGAAGGAAGTTAGGACAGGGAGAGAGGGGGAAAGGGAAAATTTAATTACATGAGAGAGTGGGAGGGGGGTTAGGACGAGAGAGGGGGAAATGGAAGTTGGGACATGAGGTGGGAGGGAATTTAGGACTTGAGAGGTGGGGGGGAAGTTAGGACATGAGGGGGGGTGGGAAAAGTTGGGGACAAAAGAAGTGGGAGGGGGGTTTTAGGACTTGAGAGAGTGGGGGGGAAGTTGGGAAACTGAGAGAGTGGGGGGGAAGTTGGACATGGAGAGTGGGGGAAGTTAGGACATGGGGGAAAAGGGGGAGGGAGGTTAGGACATGAAGAGTGGGAAGGGAAGTTGGGACATGAAGAGGGGGGGAAAGTTGGGGACATAAAGGGGAAGTGGGGGGGGGGAGGTTGGGACATGAGAGAGGGGGAAAAGGGAGGTTAGGACAGAGAGAGGGGGGGGAAGTTGGGAAACATGAGAGGGGGGAGGGAAGTTGGGGACATGAAAGGGAGGGAAGTTAGGACATGAGGGGAGGGGGAGGGAGGTTGGGGACATAGAGAGGGGGGAGGGAAGTTAGGACATGAGAGAGTGGGGGGGAAGTTAGGACATGGGGAGAGGGGGGGGGAAGTTAGGCCCTTGAGAGAGTGGGAGGGATTTTTAGGACTGAGATAGTGGGAGGGAGGTTAGGGAATGAGAAGTGGGAGGGAGGTTAGGACATGAGAGAGTGGGGGGGGGGTTGGGGCCTGAGAGAGTGGGAGGAAGTTAGGACATGAAAAGAGGGGGGGAAGTTGGAAACTTTGAGGGGGAGTGGGGGGGAATTTGGGAACAGGGAGAGAGTGGGGGGGGGGAAATTTAAAGGACATGAGAGATTTGGGAGGGGGGTTTAGAACTTGGGGAGAGTGGGGGGGGAGGTTGGGGACATGGGGAGAGTGGGGGGGGAATTAGGACTGAAGAGTGGGAGGGAAGTTAGGACTTTGAGAGAGTGGGGGGGAAGGTTAGGAATAAGAGTGGGGGGAAAAGTTGGGAAACAGGGGAGAGTGGGGGGGGAAATTAGGACATGAGAGAGTGGGGGGGAAGTTGGACATGAGAGAGTGGGAGGGAAGTTAGGACATGAGAAAAGTGGGGGGAAGTTAGGAAAAGGAAGAGGGGGGGGAAGTTAGGACATGAGAGGTGGGAGGGAAGTTGGGACATGAGAGAGGGAGAGGGAAGTTAGGAATGAAGAGGGAGAGGGAATTAGGAAAATGAGAGGGGGGAGGGAAGTTAAGACATGAGAGGGGGGAGGGAAGTTGGGAAACAGGGAGAGAGGGAGGGGGGAAGTTGGGGACTTTAAAGAGAGTGGGGGGAATTGGGAAAATGAGAGGGGGAAGAGGGAAGTTAGGACATGAGAAGGGAGGGGGAAAAATTTTGGGACAGGAGAGAGGGAGGGAATTTAAAAGACTTTGAGAGTGGGAGGGAAGTTGGGACATAAAGAGAGGGAGAGGGAAGTTGGGGACATGAGAGGGGGAAAGGGGGAAAAAATTTTGGGACATGGAGAGGGAGGGGGAAGTTGGGGACATAAAAGGAGGGAAAAAGTTAGGACATGAGAGAGGGAGAGGGAATTGGGACAGAAGGGGAGGGGGAAAAGTTAGGGACTTTGAGAGAGGGAGAGGGAAGTTGGGAAACTGAAAGAGGGAAGGGAATTTAAGACAGAATGGGAGGGAATTTTAGGACAGAGAGAGGGAAAAGGGGGAAGTTAGGAATGAGAGAGGGAAAAGGGAAATTAGGACAGAAGAGGGAGAGGGAAGTTGGGAAACTTTGGGGAGAGGGGAAGGGAAGTTAGGACATAGAGAGGGAGAGGGAAGTTAGGACTTGAGAGAGGGAGGGGGGAAATTTTGGGACATGAGAGGGGGAGGGGGAAGTTGGGACTTGAGAGGGGGAGAGGGAAGTTAGGACATGAGAAAAGGGAGAGGGAAAATTTAGGACATGAGAGAGGGAGAGGGAATTGGGACATAAAGGAGGGGGGGGAAAATTTTAGGATAGGGAGAGAGGGAGAGGGAATTAGGACATGGGGAGAGGGAGGGGGGAAGTTAAGAATGAGAGGGGGAGGGGGAAGTTAGGAAACATGAAAAGGGGGAAGAGGGAAGTTAGGCAGGGAACGTGGGGGGGGAATTTATGGACAGGGAGAGGGGGAAAGGGGGTTTTTTAGGCATGGGGGAAGGGAGGGGAATTTAAAGGACATGAGAGAGTGGGGGGAATTTTGGGAAAAGAGAGAGGGGGGAGGGAATTTAGGAAAAGAGAGGGGAGAGGGGAAGTTGACATGGAGAGTGGGAGGGAAGTTAGGACATGAAAAGGGGGAAAAAAAGTTGGGGCCCATAGAGAGGGAGAGGGGAATTTAGGCCCATGAGAGAGTGGGAGGGAATTTTAAGACATGAGAGTGGGGGGGGGGGAATTTAGGACAGAGAGAGGGAGAGGGAATTTTGGACTTGAGAGAGGGGAGGGAATTTAAAAGACATGGGGAGGGGGAGGGAAAAGGGGGGTTTAAGGACATGAGAGGGGGGAAGGGGGAAGTTAGGACATGAAGAGTGGGGGGGAATTTTGGACATGAGAGAGGGAGGGGGAAAGTTGGGAAACATGGAAGGGGGAGGGAATTGGGAAACATGAGAGAGTGGGGGGGAAAGTTAGGAAAAAATGAGAGAGGGAAGGGAAGTTAGGCCCAAAGGAGATTTGGGGGGGAAGTTAGGACATGAGAGGGGGGAAGGGGGAATTTTAGGACAGGGAAGAGTGGGGGGGAAAGTTAGGACACAAGAGAGTGGGAGGGAATTTAAAGACATGAGAGAGGGGGGAGGGAAGTTAGGACATGAAGGGTAGGGGGAATTAGGAAAAGGGGAAAAAGTGGGGGGGGAAGTTAGGACAAAAAGAGAGTGGGGGGGGAATTTAAAGGACATGAAGAGGGGGGAGGGAATTTAGGACAAAAAGAGAGTGGGAGGGAATTTAAGGACATGAGAGAGGGAAGGGAATTTAAAGGAAAAAGGGGAGAGTGGGGGGAAAAATTTTGGGGAAACAAAGGTGGGAGGGAAGTTAGGACATAGAGAGGGAGAGGGAAGTTAGGCCCATGAGGAGGGAGGGGGAAGTTGGGGACATGAAGGGGGAGCCTAAGGGTTGGTGCACCTTTATTCATCAGTACTAAATATTTTTTTTTATTGAAAAACCCATAAAAAATTAGTGACGGGAAAAAAAATCAGAAAGCATAAAACGATCTAAAATATTTAAAATTCCCTTTCATTACAGGGGTCATCTCCAGCTCTTCTAAGTTACTGTTTAGGAAACAAAATTTTTTCCTTAATGTGCCTACCAGGCCCCTGGTCGGTAGGAAACAGCTCTTGTTTCACACACTCGGGGGTTTGGGTTCTATTACAAAATTTGGGAAATTACCCACTGAAACCCTTTCACAAAAAATTTTTGGTTTGTGGGTGGCATCCTGGGTGTTAGTGGACTGGTGGGGGGTTGGCCCCTGGTTGTTAGTGGACTGGTGTGGGTGGCATCCGGGGTTGTTAGTGGACTGGTGGGGGTACATTGGGTGTTATTTGGCCCGGGTGTGGGGGTGGCATTCCTGGGTGTTTGTGGACGGGTGTGGGTGGCTTTCCCTTGGGTTTTTTAGTGGACTGGGGTGGGTGGCATCCTGGGTGTTAGTGGACTGGTGTGGGTCACATCCTGGTGTTAGTGGGACGGGTTGGGGGGGGCCCTTCCGGGGGTTGTTTAGGGGACGGGTGTGGGTGGCATCCTGGGTGTTAGGGGGATTTGGTGTGGGGGGGCACCCCTGGGTGTTAGTGGACGGGTGTGGGTGGCATCCTGGGTGTTATGGACCGGTTTGGGGGTGGCATCCTGGGTTTTTAGTGGATGGGGGGGTTTGGCATCCTGGGTTTTTAGTGGACTGGTGTGGGGGCTTCCTGGGTGTTAGTGGACGGGTTGTGGGGGGCACCCTGGGTTTTTAATTGGACGGGTGGGGGTGGCATCGGGGTTTTAGGGGGACTGGTGTGGGTGGATCCTGGGTTTTTGGGGGGAAACTGTTGGGGGGCCAACCTGGGTGTTATGATGGTTTGGGTGGTTTCCGGGGTGTTAGGGGACTGGTGTGGGTCAATCCTGGGTTTTTTAGGGGAACTGGTGGGGGGTCACATCCTGGGTGTTAGTGGACTGGTGTGGGCCCACATCCTGGGTTTTTAGGGACTGGGTGGGTAATCCGGGTTTTTTGTGGACTGGTGTGGGTGGCATCCTGGGGTTAGGGGACGGGTGTGGGCCCACATCCTGGGTTTTTAGGGGGACTGGTGTGGGGGGCTCCTGGGTTTAGGGGACTGGTGTTGGTAACATCCTGGGTGTTAGTGGATTTGGTTTGTGGGGGGCACCCTTTGGGTGTTAGGGGGACTGGTGGGGGTCACATCCGGGGTTTTTAGGGGACTGGTGGGGGGTTCCAAAAACCCTGGGTGTTAGGGGAAACTGGTGGGGGTTTGGCATCCTGGGTGTTAGGGGAAGGGTGTGGTGGCTTGGGTTTTTTGGGATGGGGGTGGGGGGCATCCGGGGTGTTAGTGGCTGGTGTGGTTGGGAAACCTGGGTGTTAGGGGACGGGTTTGTGGGGGGGCATCCGGGGTGTTAGTGGACGGGTGGGGGCACATCCGGGGTGTTAGGGACTGGTGTGGGTCACACCCGGGTTTTTGTGGACTGGTGTGGTACATCCGGGGTGTTGTGGA
This sequence comes from Cherax quadricarinatus, assembly GCF_026875155.1. Taxonomy (NCBI): domain Eukaryota; kingdom Metazoa; phylum Arthropoda; class Malacostraca; order Decapoda; family Parastacidae; genus Cherax; species Cherax quadricarinatus. Next base: position 16,309,682 of record NC_069452.1, on the reverse strand, counting down.
CGGGTGGGGGGGCATCCTGGGTGTTAGTGGCTGGTTTTTTGAGTCACACCCGGGTTTTTAGGGGGAACTGGTGGGGGGTCGCACCCCTGGGTGTATGGACTGGTGTGGGTCACATCCTGGGTTTTTGGGGGACTGGTTTTGGGTCACCCCCCGGGGGTGTTAGGGGGACTGGTGGGGTCCATCCGGGGTGTTTTGGACGGGTGTGGGTCACACCCTGAGACCCCAAATTTGGGGAAATGCTCAGAAATAACAAGGGGCTTGTCTATATAGTAGTAGTCACTGATGCCCAAGTTTTGGGTCTGTATACCTTGTCCTTATGGTTTTTACCTTGTAAAATATATTTTGTATACCTTGTACATGTACTGTATCCCTTGTATATTTATTTTGTAAAATTTGTACATGTATTTTGAAATCCATGTCATGTATTTGGGATCCCAGGGAAAATGTACTGGTATCCCTTGTACATGTATTGTAAAACCTTTGGGTACATGTACTTGTATACCTTGTACATGTACTTGTTTTACCATGTACATTTTAAATTTGTTTTCCCATGTATTTTTCTTGTATACCTTGTACATGTAGGGGTAAAACCTTGTACTTTTAATGGGTATACCTTGTACATGAAACTTGTATACCTTGAAACTTGAAAGGTAAAACCATGTACATGTACTGGAACCTTGTACTTGTATGGTATACCTTGTAAAAGTACGGGGAATACCTTGAACATGTACGGGTATCCCATGTCTGGAAAACCCTTTTTTACATTACGGGTTTCCCAAAATGAAACATTTTATGGTAAAACCTTGTACTTTAAAGGGTATACCTTGTACATGTACGGGTTTTATCCCCTGGAAAAGTATTACGAAACCTTGTACTTTGTACTTACGTCCCTTGTACAGGGAATTTTAAGTACCTTGTACATGTACTTCGTACCTTGTACATGTACTTCTTTTAACCTTGTACTTTATTACGTACCTTGTACATGTACTTCGTCCCTTGTACATGTACTTACGTACATTGGGAAAACATGAATTACTCCCTTGTACATGTACTTACTTTCCCTTGTACATAGTATTTTCTACCTTGAAACATGAACTTACGTACCTTGTACAGGGACTTACGTACCTTGTAAAATGTACTTACTACATTGTAATGTACTTAAGTACCTTGTAAAATGTACTTAGTACCTTGTACTTTGAAATTTTTAAAACTTTTTTGGCATGTACTTACTTCCCTTGTACATGTTTTACGTACCTTGAAAAGTACTACGTACCTTGTACTTTCCCTTACGTACCTTGTACATTTTACTTAGGGTCCCTTGTAAAAGTATTTTACGTCCCTTTGTACATGTATTTTCGTACTTGTACATGTCTTACGTACCTTGACTGTCCTTTACGTACCTTGTAAAATTTTACTTACGCATTTTGTACATTGTACTTTCCCTACCTTTTACATGTATTACGTACCTTGTACATGTATTTTTCGAAACCTTGAAATGTACTTACTTTTCCCTTTGTACAGGGACTTGTGAAAAAAGACATTTTAAACATGCTGAAGGATTTTTCTACTTGTATTGTTTTATCTCTGTCTATCATTTTTTTAACCTTATCAAAATAATTTTTTTTTGTGAATTAACAAAAAGTATCTCCAATATAAAAATTTGTGTCCTATGTCCCCCATTCCCTTGAAAATTGGTGGGGGCTCTTGTTTTTGGGAATTGGATCGTGCTCCATTTTCCCCTTTTTAAAACCTGAAGCCTTCCACATCCCCCCCCCCGGGGGCGCTGTAAAAACCTGGGTTTTTAGCGCTTCCCCCTTGTTTTATAAAAATTAAAAAAGGCCCTTGCTTTAATAAGGGTCTTTTTATAAAGTATAGCATGTTTGTTTAGCCCTTGTGGCTTAGCGCTTTTTTTTGTTAAATAATAATAATATAAAGTAAAAGTTTATTTATTTTTTATTTTTTTTTTTATTTACCCCCCCCCCCCTTTTGCAAATATTTCATTGAGAAACGTTTTTCAAAAGGGGTTGCAATGAAAAGCCCACCCTTTTAATTATCCCTAGGCTTTAATGGGGGGACAAAAATTTTTGGGCCCTTACAGACTATTTAAAAGTCGAAAAATTTACCCCATAGTTTGTACATTAGATTATTAATTAGGGAGTGAATCAAATTTTATTTTAATTTTTTTAATAAACGGGTACTCCAGTTTATGCCCCCTTAAGGGGGGGTTTCCCTTTGGATGCGGTTTGAGGGGCTCTTGATGTGGGGAAAATGGATCTGTGCTCCATTTCCCCTAAATTGACCCTTTAATCCCTTTCCCATCCCCCCCCCCCCAAAAGTACTGTTTTAATTTACGGGTTTAAAGTGCTCCCCCATAATTCAATTGACAAAAAAAAGTTTGTTTTAAGCAAAAAAAAAATTAATAAAATATATTGGGGGCCCAAAGGATTAATTTATAACAGGACTATCATAAAATGCCTCTTCAAGGGGGGCTCCTTGGCGTGGTGAAGAGGCTCTTGGTCTGAGGAATTAGACCTATCGGTCTTCTTCCTCAGACCGAACCTAATTACCCCCAAATCTCCCCTCCCCTATCCCATCCTCCCTTTTTTCCTTTCCTCCTCCTCCTCCCCACCCCTCCCTTTTGCCCTTCCTCTTTTTGTCCTTTGGGATTTCTCCCACAGGCGTGCTAGTTCCTAGGTAGGGGAAAGGATACCGGGTCCATCCCATTCCGTTGAGGTTCTTAGCGGTGGCGTAGTTTGCCGTGGAATCTGGATCGCCTGGGGATGTCCCGATCCCTCTCCGGTATCCCGGGAGTAGCTTTGGGTGTCTTTCGGGCGACGAGTGTATCTCTGGAAGCCACCTTCGGATTCCGGGGGTGGTGGCCGAAGGAGGTAATGCTTTGTGGGGGATATCCGGCCGCCCTCTCTTTTGTCCACCGAGGTAGCTCGGCAAGATGTGAGGTTGCTATCCCGGATTGTTAGTTTACTAGCATGATGGGTAGGTATGGCAGGGGTTTTCCATGCTGCATCTGCGCTACTTGCGGTGCTGAGGTCCTCTTGGGGCGGGGAGGAGATTTCTGGCCCTTTTCATTCCTCCTAGGAACTATCCCTCCCCGGTCCCCCCTTTTTTTATTCTTTTTTTTATTTTTATTTTCTTTTCTTCTTTCTTTTTTTTTCTTAAAAACAAAAAGAAAGAAGTAACCTAACCATGGCAGCCCTAGTCCATGAACCTGCTACCCCTGGGCCCCTTCTTGATACCGCACCCCGTTCTGACCCCGCCTCGTCTTTGGACCACTCTTCAGACATTCCTCATGCCTCTGTACCTATTGCCGGTGCTGTTTCCTAAACCCGCTTCAGGTACTGAGGCCTCGACTGACTCCTTCGATTTATCGGACCTTCGCTCTCCTCTATGCTTCCAGCCTCTCCCTCTACGGTGCGGCAATTTTCAAATCGCCGACCCGTTCCACGTCGGACCAACTCTGGTCCCACGCCTAAACGCCAACGACAATTACCTGCTGATGATACTTCTCCACCTTCTCGTTCTTCTCAGAAACGATCGACACGTCCTTCACTACCTTTCCACGCTCAGTTTCAGACTGAACAATGGACTAAATTCTTCCCACTTTACGACCAACTTCCTCTACTGCCTATCTTTCTGACCATAGTATTGGCAAGGCACTCCTACGCCATGTTGGTAAAGATATTTCTTTTCATGCTCTTAAGAGCGGTACGCGCATCATCACCGTACAGAATGCTACCCAGGCTCATGAGCTCTCTCGTCTTTCCCATATCGATACTGTTCCTGTCACTCTTGAAAAACATCATTCCCTCAATTCTTGTAGTGGTACCGTCATTCTGCCCCATACCATAGTTCAACAAAATTTCCAGTCATGTGGCACTGACATTCTAGAACAGCTGGAACTCCAAGATCTCCCAATCCTCAAGGTAGACACTTATGTTCTTCCTGCCCGTGGCGGAAAACGATACCCTAGCAATGTGGCTCGTTTAACTTTTGACAGCCGAGAACTCCCATCCTCAGTTTTATATAGCAGGACATCAGTTACAAGTTCGAAAGGTGATCCCTACACCACAACAGTGTAGAAATTGCTGGCGATTTGGCCATCCAGCGAAATATTGCAGATCTATCGCTGAATGCCCAGTCTGTGGTGCCGATGACCATTCTAATACGTCTTGCAATCGATCTCCCTCTTGCCTTAACTGTCATGAGGCTCACCCTTCGTACTCTCGCCGTTGTCAGGTCTATTTAAACGAGGGGGAAATCCGTTACCTCAAAGAGACAGAAGGTCTCCCTTATGCCATGGCAGTTTCTCATCTCCGCCTCCAAGGGAGACTCCCACGTGTTTCTTATTCCCGTGTTTCAAAACGTCCCCCCACTTCTGGTATCCCATCTTCTACACCCACCTCTGTGGTTACCTCTCCCATAATCACTCCTGTATCTAATCCTTTTGCTGTCCTCGGCTCAGACGTCCCTACCTCAACGCCTCAGTCTAATCTCGCTTCTTCGAGTTCTCTCTCACAAGCCTCAGTATCGACGAGACCTCGTACGACACCTCCCAATCGTCCCTCTACTTCTCAAAAGTCAAAAAAAGGTCCATTAACACCTCCTACCCATCTTCCACCTCCTCATTTTACCCTCCCTGTCTCTGTCCCTGGTTCTTTCCCTCTCACTGGCTCAGTTACAAGTGTAGAGGTTCACCCTCCTCCTCGTACTGTACCTTCCTCCCCTGTTCCCTCCCCAAATTTCTTCCTCTTCTGCCACCTCCCAGGTTCCTGCCTCTTCTGTCCCCTGCCACGCTTCTCCAGTTCCCTCCACCCTTTTGCCCCCCCTACCTTGGTACAGTCCAATACAGTTCCAATCTTTACTCATCCTCCCCCTACCATTCCCAATATTGTCTCCCATACGACATCTCTGAATTCCGAAACACTTGAAGCAATCTCTGAATATATTGCAGAGACCAAACCATCAATGGACACTGATCCACCTTCCGCTCTTTCTCTCTCCTCTGCTCCATCTGCGCAACTCCTTTCTTCACAGCGCACCGTTCCTTCGCTGCTTGAACGTTTTCCACTGCCTCCGCATGTGGACTTTTCTAACCCTTCTAGTCCGTAGGAACCCTTACCTGCGGATTTCAAGTATCTTTAACATTGCCAATCATGGCCTATTTACAGTGGAATATACGCGGCCTCAGGGGTAATCGGGGTGAGCTTCAGATGTTACTCTCCCAGTTTGCCCCTGTTGGTGTTTGCTTACAGGAACCAAAATTACACTCTGCTGTATTTCTCACATCTCAGGCTATAATTTATTGTATTCTTCAGATCCCTTTCCTGATGGGACCTTTAATGAAAGTGCCCTTCTTCTCCGCACTGATATTCCGTACCATCAGCTATTTGTTTGTACTTCGCTGCATTACACAGCAGCCCGTATCCACTTACATAGGTGGTATAACGCTCTGTTTCTTTATATCTCTCTCCTCTCTGGGCATTATCTATTCCGGATTTTGCCTTCCTTGTTTCGTCATTACCGCCACCGATTCTGTTACTTGGTGATTTTAATGCCCACCATTTCCTCTGGGGGGGGGTCTCACTGTGATTCCCGTGGAATTCAGTTAGAGGCTTTTCTTGCTACCCACCCCCTCCATGTTTTAAATACAGGTACTCACACCCATTTTGATCCTCGGACTCATACTCTCTCTTGCATCGATCTCTCAGTTCTGCTCTTCCTCCGCCGCATTAGACTTCACTTGGTCTGTTCTCCCGGACTTACATGACAGTGATCATTTCCCAATCATTCTTACTTCCCCTTCATATTCGCCACCTCTTCGCACCCCACGCTGGCACTTTAATCAGGCAAATTGGAACCTTTACTCACACCTAACTGTTTTTAAAGAGGTTCCTTCTCCGTCCTCCATCGATGAGCTTTTACACCTCTTCTCGTCCTCCGTTTTCACCGCAGCTTCTCATTCTATACCCCAAACTTCGGGCAGGCATTCTCAGAAAGCGTGCCTTGGTGGTCTCCTGCTTGTGCTCGTGCAGTACGTTTGAAAACGCGCTGCATGGGGCAAAGGTACCGGTACAATAGAACCACAGAGCGACTCCATTTATTTTAAACAGAAGCGTGCGATCGCTCGCCGTGTCATCCGTGACGCTAAACGCACTTGCTAGCGAGATTATGTCTCCACCATCACCTCTGCTTCCTCTATGAGTGCAGTCTGGAAAAAAGTACGAAAACTGAGTGGTAAATATCTCCTGACCCGGGTCCTGTTCTGTGGGTTGCCGGTGTTGATATAGCAAACCCACTAGATGTTGCCAATGAAATTGGCAATCATCTGGTCCGTATTTCTCAGGGACTCCATCTATGCCCCTCATTTCTTTCCTCAAAGTCGCCAGAGAGTTAGCAAACCCCTTTGGACTTTTCTTCTCTCAGAGAAGAACAGTATAATGTGTCTTTTACACTTCAAGAACTGGAGGCAACACTCTCAGCTTGTCGATCATCGGCAGCTGGGCCCGACGACATTCATATTCGTATGCTACAACATTTATATCAGTCAGCCCTTGCAGTCTTATTACGCCTTTACAATCTTATTTGGTCACAAGGAGTTCTTCTACAGCTGTGGAAATCCGCCATTGTTCCCCTTTCCGCAAACCAGGCACTACGGGACATGAACCTCCCACTATTGTCCATTGCTCTTACCAGTGCAGTTTGCAAAGTAATGGAACGCCTAGTAAATAGACGTTTAGTGTGGTATTTAGAGACACACAACAGTCTCTCCACTCGTCAATATGGCTTTCGTAAGGGACGTTCTACCATAGACCCCTTACTACGCTTGGATACGTATGTTCGTAATGCCTTTGCGAATAACCACTCAGTTATTGCCATATTTTTTTGACCTTGAGAAGGCATATGACACAACTTGGAGGTATAATATTTTAGCCCAAGCCCACTCCTTAGGCCTTCGAGGCAATCTACCATCCTTCCTTAAGAACTTTTTAACTGACAGTATTTCCGTGTTCGGGTTAATAATGTGCTCTCCCCGGACTTTATCCAAGCTGAAGGTGTCCCCCAGGGATGTGTTCTGAGCACAACACTTTTTCTCCTTTTCTATTAATGATTTGGCCTCTAGTCTTCCATCAAATATTTGGTCATCACTCTATGTTGATGACTTCGCTATTGCCTGTGCAGGCGCTGACTGTCACCTCAAATTTCAGTTTCTCTCCAACATGCAGTCGACCGTGTTTCCAATTGGGCCACCACACGTGGGTTTAAATTTTCCAGCACTAAAACCCACCAAATTACTTTCACTAGACGCTCTGTCATCTCCGATCACCTTTGTACCTCTATGGCTCCCGAAACCCTGAACGTGATACAGTCAAGTTTCTAGGCCTCTCTTTGATCGTAGGTTATCCGGGAAAACCTCACATTACCTCTCTGAAGAAACTTGTCACACCCGGGCTGAACCTTCTTAAAACCCTTGCTCATCTTTCATGGGGAGCTGATCGTCGAACCCTCCTTCGCCTACATTCCACCCTTTTTTTATCGAAACTTGATTATGGTGACCAGATCTATTCAGCGGCATCTCCTGCAAATCTCTCTAGCCTTAACCCCATTATCACCAAGGATTACGTTTATGCCTTGGTGCTTTTTCGCTCTTCCCCCTGTTTTAGAGCCTCTATGCAGAAGCGAACGTTCCATCCTTATCCGATCGCCGTGATGCCCCTTGCCTGCGCTACTATGTACGCTCTCATGATCTCCGCAATCCTTCCATTTATAGAATGGTCACTGATATTAGTAGACTTCTTTTTTTGTTCGCCGCCCCTGTTTGCTCCGTCCCCTTTTCTCTTTGCCTTCATTTGCTCTTGTCTTCTCTTCAATTACCACCTTTCTATGTACATGTAGCATTTCACTTTTCCCTACCCCCCTGGGAAGTTCCAGCTGTTCGAGTCTGTTCTTTCTCCCTCCCTTGCTCGAAAGCCCAAACTGCCCTACGGTAGCTTCCCGCTCTCTTTTCTTGACCACTTTCACTCTCATTCTCATGCCATTGCTGTGTACACAGATGGCTCTAAGTCTTCTGACGGCGTGGGATTTGCAGCAGTGTTTCCGGACAGCGTCGTCCCAAGGGCATTTACTATTTCGGCTAGTATTTTTACTGCTGAATTGTATGCCATCCTTACAGCACTTATCCTATTGCATCTATGCCTGTGTCATCATTTGTGGTTGTCTCAGACTCCCTTAGTGCTTTACGGGGCTAATACAAAAATTTGATACACCTCCCCCCTTAGTCCCCGTATCCAACTTTGGCTACCCGCATCTTTACCAAGCATAAAATATTGTTTTTTGTTGGGCCCCTGTCATGTTGATGTACAGGCAATGAACAGGCAGACACTGCTGCGCGGTCAGCAGTACATGACCTACCAGTTTCTTTATAGAGGTATTCCATTTAGGGACTTTTTTACTGCAATATCTTCCCACCTTCCACACCCGTTTTGCAACAACGTTGGTCTACTATGCTCGGCAACAAACTTCAATCTATTAAACCGAGTATAGGTTACTGGCCGTCTTCTTATCCCAGTGCGAGGTTGGGAGACTACTCTCTCCCGTCTTCGCATTGGCCATACTCATCATACTCATGGATATCTCATGGAGAGGGTCTTGCTCCTCTGTGAGAATTGCCAAACTCCATTATCAGTCAGCCACATTCTGTTGGACTGCCCACTTTATCAACGAGCACGCAGAATTTAAACCCCTGTCGTCGTCTTCACTCCGCTGCTCTCTCTTTTCCTTCCCCTTTTCGCTGATGGACCCACCTTTCATCCGGACTCTCTCATTGACTTTTTGACAACAACTGACTTACTTCACAAATTCTGATACCTTCAGCCCTTTCTACTTCAATCTCTTGCTACCCTCTACCCCCGTACTATCCCCTGCCCCGCTGTTTTCTGTAACCTGCTGAACATCCCCCCTCCCTTCTGCCATCCAATTCCCTTGCTTCCTTCCCTACCCTGCAGCGCTGTATAGCCCTTGTGGCTTAGCGCTTCTTTTTGATTATAATAATAATAATATCATAAAATGGCTTGACTGTAACAAGGAAATTTTTTTTAAAATGGGGGTGACAAGTGTAATATACTGGTGAAGAATATTGTGGAGGCAAATGTCATACATAAATGTCTGATATGTACAGCCTCTCCTCACTTAGTTTACCGATGCCTCAGACTTATGACAGCCTCTCTGACCAGTATACATACCTAAATACAGTGGAACCTCAAATATCGAACTTTCTTCGGTCCAGAAGGCTATTTGAGTGCCTTTACCGAATGAATTTATTCCCATCAGGAATAATGTAAATTAGATTAGTCCATTTCAGACCCTCAAAAATACACTTATAAAAGCACTTACAAAAATACATTTACATAATTGGTCGCGTTGGGAGCAGTTCGATTTTTGAGGTTCCACTGTAATGTATATTACAGCTGATTTCTTCTATTCTGTTTATTACAATATATATTACATTTAGAAAGAATGACATGGAGAGTGTATAAATCTGTAGGGGAAGTAAGGTGGGGTAGGGGTCATCCTCAAAAAGGTTGGAGGGAGGGGGTAAAGGAGGTGTTGTGGGCGGAGGGGTTTGGACCTCAACAAACGTGCTAGTGAGGTGTTCGATAGGAAATGAATTGAGACGAATGGTATTTGGGACCTGACAAGCTGTTGGAGTGTGAGCAGGGTAATATTTAGTGAAGGGATTCAGGGAAACCGGTTATTTTATATAACCAGACTTGAGTCCTGGAAATAGGAAGTACAATGCCTGCACTCTAAAGGAGGGGTTTGGGATATTGGCAGTCTGGAGGGATATATTGTGTATTTTTATACGTATAGAGGGGCCACAGATATATCAGATCACTTTTTAGTTGTAGCTACACTGAGAGTAAAAGGTAGATGGGATACAAGGAGAATAGAAGCATCAGGGAAGAGAGAGGTGAAGGTTTATAAACTAAAAGAGGAGGCATTAGGGTATGAAAATAAACACTATTGGAGGATAGATGGGGTAATGAGAGCATAGCTAATGGGTGAGAGGTATGGGGGAGGTTTAAAATGTAGTGTTAGAGTGACAGCAGAGTTTGTGGTTACAGGAAAGTGGGTTGCAGGAAGGGAAGAGGAGCGATTGGTGGAAAATTGATGATGTAAAACAGTAGTAAGGGAGAAAAGTTTGCATATGAGAAGTTTTTACAAGTAGAAGTGATGCAAGGAGGGAGGAGTATATGGGAAAAGAGAAGAGTTAAGAGAGTGGTGAAGCTGTAAAAAGAGAGCAAATGAGAGAGGGGGTGAGATGTTATCACAAATTTTGTTGAAAATAAGAAAAAGTTTTGGAGTGAGATTAACAGTTAACGAAGCTAGAGAACCAAATGGAGTGGTCAGTTAAAAATAGGAAGAGTTATTAAATGGAGAGGTTGAGGTATTGGGGAAGATGGAAGGAATATTTAGAGGAATTGTTAAAAAGTTGATGAAGAGAGGAAGCTGTGATTTCGTTTTGTATAGGGCGAGGAGGTACAACTTCTTGTAGGAGTGAGGAAGAGCAATTGTGAGTGGGGGGAGGGGGAGTTCGTGATGGCAGTAGGTAAAATGAAAGGGGGTAAAGGCAGCTGGGATTGAGGGATAAAGATAGAAATGTTAAAACGCAGGAGGGGATATAGTTTTGGAGTGGTTGGTGCTATTATGTAACAAATGTATGGATGAGGGGTAAAGGTACCTCTAGGATTCGCAGAGAGCATGCATAGTTCCTTTGTAAAAAGGTAAAGGGGACAAAGAGGACTGCAAAATTATAGGGGATAGACTGTTGAGTATACCTGGTTAAAGTGTATGAGTAGAGTTATTTTTTGAAAGAATTAAGAGTAAGACGGAGAATAGGATAGCAAGATGACAAGGAGGCTTTAGGAAAGGTTTAGGGGGGTGTGTGGACCAGGTGTTACAGTGAAACATATAAGTGAACAGTATTTAGATAAGGCTAAAGTGGTTTTTGTGGTATGACAGGGTGGATAGGGGTGGCAATGTGGCAGATGTTGCAGGGGTATGGTGAGGAGGTAGGTTATGAAGCAGTGAAGAGTTTTACGTGGATAGTGAGGCTCAAGTCTAGAGGTATGTGGAAAGAGGGGAAATTATTTCCCATTAAAAGTAAGCCTTAGACAAGAGATGTGTGATGGTCACCGTGGTGCTTAATATATTATAGATGGGGTGTAAGCGTAGTAAATGCGAGGGTCTTTGCAAGAGGCAGTGGAGTTAAAAGATAAAGAATCACACATAAAGTGGGAGTTGTCACAGTTGCTCTTTGCTGATGACACTGTGCTCTTGGGAATTTGAAAGAAGTTGCAGAAGATTGGTGGCTGGAATTTTGTAGGTGTTGTGCAAAAAGAAGAAAATTAAAGTGAATAAGGAAAGAGTAAGGTTATGAGGATAACAAAAAGATTAGGTGATGAAAAGATTGGATATCGATTGGAGGGAGAGGTAGTATGGAGGAGGTGAATGTATTCAGATATTTGGGGAGTGGACGTGTCAGCGGATGGGTTATGAAAGCTGAGGTGAATCCATGAATGGATGAGGGGAATAGGGTGAGTGGTGCACTTAGGAGTCTTGTGGGTAGACAAAGAACTTTGTCCATGGAGGAAAGAGGGGAAGTATGAGAGTATAGTTTTACCCGCTCTTATATGGGTGTGAAGCATGGGTGATGATGTGAGCAGGAGAAGGCCTGGAGGCAGTGGAGATGTCATGTCTGAGGGCAATGTATGGTGCGATTATAATGAGAGAATTCGCAGTTTGGAAGTTAGGAGGAGGTGCGGGATTGCCCCAAAACTGTTGTTCAGAGGGCTGAGGAAGAGCTGTTGAGGTGGTTCGGACATGTAGAGAGATGGACTGAAACAGAATGACACTAGAGTGTATCAGTCTGTAGTGGAAGGAGGCGGGGTAGGGGTCGCCCTAGGAAAGGTTGGAGGGAGGGGGTAAAAGGAGGTTTTGATTGTGCGAGGGGCTTGGACTTCAGCGGGCATTGCAAGTGAGCGTGTTGTTTGATAGGAGTGAATGGAGACCAAAATGGGTTTTTTATTACTTGACGTGCCTGATGGGATTGTGAGCAAAGTAACATTTTGAAGGGGATGCGGGAACCGGCAGGCCGGGCTTGAGTCTTGGAGATGGAAGTACAGTTGCCTGCACTCTGGAAGGAGGGGTTGTAAGGTTGCAGTTTTAAAACTGTAGTGTAAAGCAACCTTTGGCAAGACATGTGATGGTGAAAGTTTATCTTTTTTGGGCCTACTGCCTTGGAGGGAATCGGCCAGTGTGTTAATAAAAAATTAAAAAAATATATACTTCTAAACTGTTGTATTCTGGACACCTCTGCAAAAACAGTGATTATGTGTGAGTGAGGTGAAAGTGTTGAATGATGATGAAAGTATTTTCTTTTTGGGGATTTTCTTTCTTTTTGGGTCACCCTGCCACGGTGGAAGACGGCCGACTTGTTGAAAAAAAAAAATTACTGTATAAACATTTAAAAATATACTAAAAATGTTGTAAATGGTGAAAAGATGACATTAAAACTATATCAAAGATGGTTGACACAAACCCACTGCGAAGAATTCGTTTACCGACGTGGTCTTAGGAACGAAACTCCGTCATTAAGTAAGGAGAGGCTGTACAATATAACAAAACTTATGATGCTTGGGAAGTATCACACTGATCAACTGATGGTTAAGTAACTGTTCTCAGGAGATTAGAGCTCAAAACAAACCCCCACACACACTCTTCAAGGGTGGTCCTTGTCGTGGTGAAGGAGGCTCTTGGTTGAGGGAATTAGACCTATCGGTCTTCTTCCTCAGACGAACTAATTACCCCCCAATCTCCCTCTCCTATCCCATCCTCCCAAATCCTCCCCTTTTTCCTTTCCTCCTCCTCCTCCACAACTCCTCCTTTTGCCCTCCTTTTTTGTCCTTTGGGATATTCTCCACAGGGCACGCTAGTTCCTAGGTAGTAGAGAAAAGGGACACCGGGGTCGATCACATTCCGTTGAGGTTTCTTGGCGGTGGCGTAGTTTGCCGTGGAAATCTAGGATGCTAGGGATTGTCTTCGATCCTCTCCCGGTATCCGGAGTAGCTTTGGGTTTGTCTTTTTGGGCGGACTGGTGAATCTCTGGATTCCACCTTTCGGATTCCGGGGGTGGTGGTGAAGGAGGTATGCTTTGTGGCGGATATCCGGCCGCCCTCTCTTTTGCCACCGAGTAGCTCGGCAGAGGTGAGGTTGTTCCATAATCCCAGATTGCTGGTTTACTGGCATGAAGGGTGGGATATGGCACGTGGTTCATGCTGCATTTGCGCACTAGCGGTGTCGAGTCCTCTTGGGCGCGGAGGGAGTTTTCTGGCCCTTTCATTCCTCCTAGGAACTTTCCCTCCACGGTCCACCTTTTTTTTTCTTTTTTTGTATTTTTATTTTCTTTTATTCTTTCTTTTTTTTTCCTTAAAACAAAAAGAAAGAAGTAACTAACCATGGGCAGCCCCTAGGTCCATGAACCTGGTACCCCGGGCCCCTTCTTGGATACCGCACCCCGTTCTGACCCCGCTCGTTTTGACCACTCTTCAGACATTACTCCTGCCTCTGTAACCTATTGACGGTGCTGTTTCTACCTGCTTCAGGTTACTGAGGCCTCGACTGACTCCTTGGAATTATTCAGGACCTTCGCTCTCCTCTGACTTTTGCTTCGGCCTTCCTCTACGTGCGGCAATTTTTCAAATCGCCGACCCGTTCCACGTCGGACAAACTCTGGTCCCACGCCTAAACGCTCAACGACAATTACCTGCTGATGATACTTCTCCTCCTTACTTCACGTTCTTCTCAGAAAAAGATCGACACGTCCTTCCTACCTTTCCAAGCTCAGTTTCAGACTGGAACAGTGGACTAAATTCTTCACTTTACGACCAACTTCCCTACTGCCTATCATTCTGACCATAGTTTGGCAAGGCACTCCTACGCCATGTTGGTAAAGATATTTCTTTTCTTGCTCTTAAGAGCGGTATACGCGCATCATTACCGTCCAGACAGAATGCTACCCAGCTCGTGAGCTCTATCGTCTTTCCCTTATAGATACTGATCCTGTCACCCTTTGAAAAACATCATTCCCTCAATTCTTGTAGTGGTACGTTATTCTGGCCCCAGACCATAGTTCAACAAAATTTCCAGACATGGTGGCACCGACCTTCTAGAACAGCTGGAAACTCCAGATCTCCCAATCCTCAGGTAGACACTTCCGTTCTTCCATGCCCGTGGTCCGGGACGATACCTAGCAATGTGGCTCGTTTAACTTTTGACGCCGGAGAACTCCATCCTCGCTTTATATAGCCAGGACATCGGTTACAAGTTCGAAAGCGTGATCCCTACACCACAACAGTGTTGTAGAAGAAATTCGCTGGCGATTTGGCCATACCAGGCGAAAATATTGCAGCATCATCGCGAATGCCCAGTCGTGGAGACGATGGACCATTCTAATACGTCTTGAAATCGATCTCCCTCTTGCCTTTAACTGTCATGAGGCTCACCCTTCGTCACTCTCGACGTTGTCGTCTATTTAAACGAGCGCGGAAATCCGATACCTCAAAGAGACAGAAGGTTCTCCCTTAATGCCAAGGCAGTTTCTCTTCTCCGCCTCCAGGGGAGACTCCCACGATGTTTCTTATCCCGTGTTTCAAAGGTCCCCCCACTTCTGGTATCCCATCTTCTCACCCACCTCTGTGGTTACCTCTCCCATAATCACTCCAGTATCTAATCCTTTTGCTGTCCTCGGTTCAGACGTCCCTACTTCAAACGCCTCAGTCTAATATCGCTCTTCGAGTTCTCTCTTAACAAGCTCAGTTATCGACGGGAGACTCGTACGACACCTCTTCTCCAATCGTACCTCTACTTCTCAAAAAGTCAAAAAAAGGTCCGGTAAACCTCCTACCCATCTTCCACTCCTCATTTTACCCTCCCGTTCTCCCTGTCCCTAGTTCTTCCCTCTCATGGATCAGTTTCAAAGTGAGGGTTCACCCTCCTCCTCGTAATTGTACTTCCTCCCTGTTCCCTACAATTTTCTTCCTCTTCTGCACCTCCCAGGTTCCTGTCTCTTCTGTCCCCTGCCACGTTTCCAGTTCCTCCACCTTTCGCCCCCCCCTACCTTGGTACTGTTCCATTACAGTTCCAATCTTTACTCTCCTCCTCCCCTCATTCCCAATATTGTCTCCCATACGACAATCTCTGAATTCTGAATAACACTTGAAGCAATTCTGAATATATTGCAGAGACCAAACCATCAATGGACACTGATCACCGTCCGGCTCTTTCTCTATCCTCTGCTCCATCTGCGCAACTCCTTTCTTCACGCGCACACGATCCTTCGCTGCTTGAACATTTTCCACTGCCTCCGCATGTGGACTTTTTACCTCCTAGTCCGTAGGAAACCTTACCGGCGGATTTCAGTATCTTTATCTTGCCATTCTGGCTTTTTACAGTGGAATTATCGTGGCCTCAGGGGTAATCGGGGTGAGCTTCAGATGTTAACTCTCCCAGTTTGCCCCGGTTGTGTTTGCTTACAGAACCAAATTTAACTATGCAGTTTATTTTCACATCTAAGGCTATAATTTATTTATTCTTCAGATCCTTTTCCTGGATGGGACCTGTAATGGAAGTTGCCCTTCTTTCACGCACAGATTTCCGTACCATCAGCTATTTGTTCATACTTCGCTGCATTACACAGCAGCCCGTATCAACTTACTTAGGTGGAAGACGCTTGATCTTTATATCTCTCTTCCTTCTCGGGCATTATCTATTTCCGGATTTTGCTTCCTGTTTCGTCATTACCGCCACCAATTCCTGTTACTTGGTGATTTTAATGCCACCATTTTCATCTGGGGAGGGTCTCACTGTATTCCGTGGAATTCAGTTAGAGGCTTTTTCTTGACACCCACACCTCCATGTTTTAATACAGGTACTCACAACCATTTTGATCCTACGGACTCTACTCTCTCTTGCATCGATCTCTCAGTTTGCTCTTCCTCGCCGCATTAGGCTTTACTTGGTCTGTTCTCCGGACTTACATGACAGTGATCCATTTCCCAATCATTTACTTCCCCTCATATTGCCACCTCTTCGCACCCACGCTGGCAATTTAATCGGGGCAAATTGGAACTTTACTCAACACCTGACTGTTTTTAAAGAGGTTCCTTCTTCGTCCTCCATCGATGAAGCTTTCACCTCTTCTCATCCTCCGTTTTCACCGCAGTTCTCATTCTATACCATAACTTCGAAGGCAGTGATTCACAGGAAATGCGTGCCTTGGTGGTCTCCTGCTTGTCGCCTCGTGCAGATACTTTTGAAACACGCTGCATGGGGCAGCGTACCGGTACAAATAGACCACAGAGCGGTCTTGATTTTAAACAGAAGCGTGCGATCGCTCGCCAGTGTAATCCGTGACGCTAAACGCACTTGCTGTGGCGAGATTATGTCTCCACAATCACCTCAGCTTCCTTATGAGTGCAGTCTGGAAAAAAGTACGAAAACTGAGTGAGATAAATATTCTCCTGACCGGCTCCTGTTCTGCGGGTTTGCCGGTGTGGATATAGCAAACCCAACTCGATGTTGCCAATGAAATTGGCAATTCATCTGGTCCGTATTTCTCAGGGATCCATCATATGCCCTCATTTCGTTCCTCAAAGTCTGCCAGAGAGTTTGGCCCCTTGGACTTTTTCTTCTTCAGAGAAAGAACAGTATTAATGTGCCTTTTACACTTCAAGAAACTGGAGGCAACACTCTCAGCTTGAAGGATCATCGGCAGAGGGCCGACGACATTCATATGGTTATGCTACAACATTTACATCAGTCAGCCCTTGCAGTCCTATTACGCCTTTACAATTTATTTAGGTCACAAGGAGTTCTTCCAAGCTGTGGAAATCCGCCAATGTCTCCTTTCCGCAAACCAGGCACTACGGGACATGAAACCTCCCACTATCGTCCATTGCTTCTTACCAGTGCTGTTTGCAAAGTAATGGAAGTCTAGTAATAGACGGTTTAGTGTGGTATTAGAGACACTAAACAAGTCTATCCACTATTCAATATGGCTTTCGTAAGGGACGTTCTACCATAGACCCTTACTGCGCTTGGATACGTATGTTAGTTAATGCCTTTGCGAATAACCACTCAGTTATTGCCATATTTTTTGATCTTGAGAAGGCATATGACAAACTTGGAGTATAATATTTAGCCCAAGCCCACTCCTTAGGCCTTCGAGGCCAACCTACCATCCTTCCTTAAGAAACTTTTTAAATGACAGCATTTCCGTGTTCGGTTAATAATGTGCTCTCCCCGGACTTTATCCATGCTGATAAAGGTGTCCCCAGGGATGTGTCTGAGTCACCCACTTTTTCCCTTGCTATTATGATTTGGCTTAGTCTTCCATCCAAATATTTGGTCATCGCCTATGTTGATGACTTCGCTATTGCATGTGCAGGCGCTGACTGTCCCTCCTTACAGTTTCTCTCCAGCATGCAGACGACCGTGTTTACAATTGGGCCACCACACTTGGGTTTAAAATTTTCCGCACTAAAACCACCAAATCACTTTCCCACTAGACGCTTTTCCTTGTTTTTTTTTTCCATTCTCTGATCATCCATGTACCTCTATGGCTCACGTTATCCCTGTACACGTGATACAGTCAAGTTTCTGGGCCTCCTCTTTGTGTTGAAAATTTCGTTTAAAGGTTATCTGGAAACCTCACATTACCTCTCTGAAGGCAACTTGTCACAGCGGTGAACCTTCTTAAAACCCTTGTCCATTCTTTCTTTCGTGGGGAGTGATCGTGACCCTCCTTCACCTACATACACCTTATTGTATCTAACTTGATTATGGTGACCAGATCAATTCAGCGGCATCTCTGTACTCTATCTAGCGTAACCCATTCATACCAAGGATTACGTTTATGCCTTGGTGCTTTTCGCTCTTCCCTTCGGGAAAGCCTATTTGCAGAAGCGAAAGTTCCGTCCTTAACCGATCGCCCGTGATGCCCATTGCCTGCGCTACTATGTTACGCTCTCATGATCTCCGCAATCTCCATTTATAGAATGGTCACTGATAGTAGTAGACATTCTTTATTAGTTCGCCGCCCCCTGCTTACTCCGTCCCTTCTCTCTTCGCCTTCATTCGCTCTTGTTTATCTTCAACTACCAACTTTCTATGTACATGTAGCATCACACTTTTCCCTACACTGGGAGTTCCAGCTGTTCGGTCTGTTCTTTCTCCCTCGCTTGCTCGAAAGCCCAACTGTCTCGGTCGCTTCCCGCTCTCTTTTCTGACCACTTTCACTCTCATTCTCATGCCATTGCGTGGTGTACACAGATGGCTCTGTCTTCTGACGGAGTAGGATTCGCAGCAGTGTTTCCGGACAGCGTAGTTACAAGGGGCATTTACTTCTTCAGCTGTATTTGTACTGCTGAATTAATGCCATCCTGACAGCACTTATCCGGTATGCATCTATGCCTGTGTCATATTTTTTTGTGGTTGTCTCAGACTCCATTAGTGCCTTTACAGGCTATACAAAAATTGATACACCTCACCCCCTTAAGTCTCCGTATCCAACTTTGGCTACGCCGCATCTTTACTAAGCATAAGATATTGTTTTTTGTTGGGTCCCTGGTCATGTTGACCGTACGGGCAATGAAACAGGCAGACACTGCTGCGCGGTCAGCAGTCATGACCTACAAGTTTCTTATAGAGGTATTTACCATGTCGGACTATTTTGCTGTAATATCTTCCCACCTTTCACACCGTTGGCAAACACGTTGGTCTACTATGCTCGTGCAAAAACTTCAGTCTTTAAACGAGTATAGGTTATGGCCGTTTCTTATACCAGTGTCGAGGTTGGGAGATACTCTCTCCCGTCTTCGCATTGGCTACTCGTCTTATCATGGATATCTCATGGAGAGGCGTTCTTGCTCCTCTCTGTGAGAATTGCCAGCTCCATTTCAGGTCAGCCACTTCTGTTGGACTGCCGCACACTTTATCAACAGCGGCACGCCGAATTTACCTCTGTCGTGTCTTCGCCCCGCTGCTCTCTCTTTACCTTCCCTTTCGTCTGATGGCCCCACTTTGCATCCGGAATCCTCATTGACTTTTTGACAAACGACTGACTTATCACAAATTTTGTACTTTCAGCCCTTTCTACTTGTATCTCTTGCTACCCTCTACCCCCGTACTATCCCCTGCCCCGCTGTTTTCTGTAACCTGCTGATCATCCCCCCTCCCTTCTGCCATCCAATTCCCTTGCTTCCTTCCCTACCCTGCAGCGCTGTATAGCCCTTGTGGCTTAGCGCTTCTTTTTGATTATAATAATAATCAACACACCACAAATAGCTTTAAAAATAAATATGAGAAAATATGTATGGGAATTGTTGGGTTGTATTATAACCTGCCTAGCATGGGTCACTTGAATTCACACAGGTCAAGAGCGTACGTTCACTGACTGGTATGGTACGAGTCAGTGAGGAACTGCACAGTAGAAAACAACAAGCACTTCTTCAAAACTGGAGCTGAACACAGGGGTGGGACCTAGAGCAATTGAAGCTACATTACCATAACTTTATCATGGACTCTGAGCTTTAATTTACAGATTTACAAGACCAATATTACACTTTACCAAAACAGATGGAAACAATAAGGAAATAATTCGTTCACTTAACCCTGTTAGTGGCATTTTTTTTGCCATGCAAAACCTCAGGCACACTTACGACCTGTATAAAACTAAAAAATCACTGGGGCCTACGGCAGTACTTCCCCTGTTTAATTTAAAACCAATAAACCAAAAATTTTAAATACATTGTTATTTCCCCAAAAGGGGAGGTTCCTTGACATTGATAAAGGGCTTTATCCAAAAACTGGGGGCTCCCCTTTCCCCCAACTCAGGGATCACACCCATTATCTCCCTTTCCCCCTAAAACTAGCCCATTTTTAGAAACCCGGGTTTCCCCAAAGCCCCACAATTTTAATCCATACCCTACATTAATCAAAGATTTTGGGGCTTACCGTTCCCCCCGGCACATTGAAAACTGGACTTTTTCAACAGGGGAGCATCACAGCCACTGAATCCCCAAATTTTTAAAAACACCACATTTTCTTGCCCAGTTAAGACGGGAAACAGCAATACAGGAATCTTCTTGTCCCCCAAGAAACAAAAAAAAGGAATCCCAAAGATCGGGGATAGGGAAACACACAATTTTTTCCCAAAGATCACCTGAAATGAAACAAAAGAAATATTAAAATAATAATAATAATACAGTAATAAAAATAAATGGCAGGGGAGGCTGCAGTAGGGGGGGTTATTTAATTATATTTTTTGGGACAAAATGAAAATGCAGATCTTTTTTTTAACAAAAACATATAGGGGGAAGGTAAAATGTTTGGTTTTATATTTCACTTCTTACAGTTTAAATTTTATGATACGTAAGAAACAATAGGAAACCCAGTTAGGAAACTTTTTTCCAAAAACTTTTTCGCCTACACAGTGGGCTTCTTCAGTCGAATACAGAAAGAACCCCCGACTGAAGAACCCTGCTGTGTAGGCGAAATTTTTTCCGGAAAAAAGTTACCTAAACTTTTTCCTATTTCTTACCAACCAACCTGTCGGTTTTGTATACCTTTTTGGGATGTTCTTTAATTATGATCCCAACACAATTCCTTTTTTCTAAAAATTTTATTCCCTTTTTGAAATTTTCCCCCCAAATATGCTCTGCAAAACCCGGGTGGACTTTTTTGCATGCTTTAAAGGGCCCCAAAACCCTTTCCCTGTTTAAAAAAAAGTATAAGGTAGAAAATTTTGAATTTGAATTAAAAAACCCCCATCTGTTTGTTTAGCCCTACAGGAAAGGGAAAGGGAAAATTGAATCTTTATTCTTTGACAGTGAACAAGGTTTATCACAACGACACCCACATCCACAAAAAGAGCCAGGAAATGGTAAAGGACGATTTTCAAGAAGCACTCGGGCTTCTGGAGTCCATAAAAAAGAAAGGTATGAAGTACTTATGGACCCATAGCCAAACAAAACTTTTGTTTTAAAAAAAGACATTTTTAAAAGGCAAAAAAAATTAATTTTTGTAGGGGCCGTTACACAAATAACCCGCACATAAAAGAGAGAAGTTTTTCCCACGAAAATTTTGGCCGTTTTTGGCCCAAATTGATTTGTGACTTTGTCAAGGGTTTCCAAGTCGGACCAAAAACGTCGTCGTAAGCTTCCTTTTTTAAATGTGCGGTTTTTTTGTGTATTGCCCCGTCCCCGGAATTTTTGCCTTTTTGGGTTATTTAGTGGCAGTTCCAAGTCAGAAATGATTTTCCCTAGGGAAACAGCATAAAGGTTTGATCGGGGGGAAAATCGTGTGAAGAGAGAGTTCCCTCCCCAGATTTGCAAATTTTTTCT
Source organism: Cherax quadricarinatus (assembly GCF_026875155.1). NCBI lineage: Eukaryota > Metazoa > Arthropoda > Malacostraca > Decapoda > Parastacidae > Cherax > Cherax quadricarinatus. Next base: position 16,288,206 of record NC_069452.1, on the reverse strand, counting down.
TTTCCTTCCAAGTTGATGCCCTTTCCCAATCTGATGTGGAGATGTCACTCCTATTTTGCCAAAAAAGAAAAAAAATAATTTTTTTTCAGTTTGTTTTAGGTGCACTTTTAAATTTCCCCAACGTATTTTTTCTTTTTCATTGGTATTAGGCACCCCTTAAATACTGTTTGGTTTGGGGTTGGGGGGAAAAAGGTAAAAACAGGCCCTCTACCTTGCTTGGACGCTGGAATTTCCTCGAAAAATTGGATTATTTTATTATTAAAAATAAAGGGGGGAACGCAAAAACCCGGGGATTATACACGCCGGGGGGGGGGGAGGGTAAGGCATTCGGGCTTTTTTTGGGGAAACGGGACCCCGACGAAAAAGTGGAAAGAGTTTTTTTAATATTGTTTCCCCTAAATTTTGCAAAAGGTACGGGGCCCTAGTTCTGTTGTAAAGTAATTCGTTTTAAATTAAAAATTGCTATAGTTTCATCATTCTTGCTTTCCTCACTTATCACCTTTTTGTGATCCTAATCTTTTTGGGTCGATTTTGATTGAGGGGGTTCATGGAGGATCCCCAAAAGGATGCCTTGATAAACCCCTTTTTGGGTATTCTGAGTACTGGGGTGAAAATTTTCTGTGTTATGAGGGCAAGGTTGGGTTTTGTTTAAAGAGGGGGGTAGCAACTTGAACTCGGGTGTTTAAGGCTCGTTTTTCATATTTGACCCCAAGGTAAACAGAAAGTTCGGTTACCCTAGTAAATTGAAACCCCCAAACCATCAGTATGTAAAACCTGCCTAAAATACACACAAAAAACAAACCAATGAACAATCCCCTTTGGGGGTTTAAACAGGGGCCATACAAAAATTTAGTAGGAGGGGCCAAATTTTTGGGCACCTTCAGCCCCCCCCCCATCTCTACCACTCGAGGGACCCCCAAAACCCTTTTTTAAAGGACATCAACGAGAATAAATAATCAAAAGTAACAACTGTTTTTACACTTTGGAAAAGAAGTTTTTAATTTGCAGAATTTTTTAAACCCAGAAGGGGTTTAAAAAAACATTGTATTTTAAATAAAAAAAAAGCCTCTAAAATTTTTTTTTTTTTCACCCAACTTTTTGTCATATTTTCAGTGTGTGCCCCTTTTTCCCTCCCACATTGTTCCAAAAAATTTCAAAACCTGCAAACAACTACAGTGGACCCCTGGTTTTTGATTTTAATCCTTTTCCCTGAGACTCATCGTTCCCAAAAATTTAAATCAAAAAGGCAAATTTAAATTTTCCCCATAAGAAAAAAGGGAAATAAAATTAAATTTCCGTGCAAGACACCCAAAAGTAGGAAAAAAAAAATTTTTACCACATGCTGCCCCAAAAAATTACAGAGAACCTTCACGGCGCGAAATAAGGGAGATAAAACACCCAATTACTGGAGCGCTTGGGGTTTCCTAAACCTGTTTTTCCCGGGAAACGCAGGGGAGAAAATACAGTTTAAAAACACCGGGAAAAATCCTAGGGGGACTATTACCGAACTTGCAAAACGAAAATCACTCATTTACGAAAGCAAAAGACGGGCAACGATGCACCTCCCCCCAATGAAAAGCAGGGGTTCATTTAAGCACGTTAAAGACCTTTAACAATAAGTGCCCGGGGCCCAGACTGTTTCAACTGCCTCCCGGGCATACAAAAGGGGGGGATTACCACAGACCCCTGGCATCTTCAACTGGCCTGGACAAGCACATAAGCTTTTCCTAAACCGGGCCCGGGCTGGGGTTTCAATTTTGGTTTGCGGCAGCCAGCAGCAACACCCGGGTTGATAAAGGCCCTCTGATCCACCGGGAGGCCTGGTCCCCGGCCCGGCCGGGGGGGCGTTGACCCCCGGAACTTTTCCCAGGGAAACCCGGGGTACATAAAGTATTAATTTAATGCAAAAAAACAAAAGGGAAGACTTTCGCAGTTTGTAGTACCCCTACAAAACAATAAAATAGGGACACTTACCATTAATGAAGATCTGGTGATGATTGATGGGATGGGAGGAGGGGGGGAGGTCGAACTTAATTGTTTAAAAGGGGGAAAATTCCCCTTTCCTTTGGACTTGGGGTAGCAACCCTTTTTCCCTTTCCGGGGTTATTTCCCCTTCTTTTTTTAAATGCCACTGGGCCCAAAGCTTGAAAGCCCCCGGGCTTCGGGTCGCAAAAACATATCTGCCCCCAAAAGGGGCCCCGTACCTCCTTTTCCTTTAGGTTCGTCTAAAGGGTTAACAACATTGCATTGTAATGGGTCACCACCCCGGGCCCTTGCAATACGTGTGAGGATTTTTTTTCATCCAAAAAGGGTTTTTTAAACCATTTGTCCACTTTTTCACATTTTTTTAATCTGTGAAGAGGCAATTTCCCTCAATTTCTCTCCCCCCCCTCCTCCGAAGCATTTTTCCCCCAGGTGGGGGGCCCTTTCTTGCTGTTTTAATTTTTTGATCTAGCGCTCATCAGGGGTTATTTAGCATTGTCCTTCTCCACCAACTTTTCCCATCCTCCCCACTAACCCCAACCCTTCAAAATGCCACAATGGTTTACTAAAAACTGGCAAAAACGCTTCCCAGGTTACCTAAAACCCTTCAAAATCCCTTTTGTCTCACTTTCGGCCACATTTTTTCTTCCAAGCAATTTCAAGGCCTCTAGTCACCCCTCCCAAGCTGAAACCAAAGGGTTTTAAAACAATTGGGGATATTAAAGGGGATCCCAAAAACCTTTTGGAGTCAATCGAGTTTTTGGGGGCCTACAAACATTTTTGAAACATAGCTTTTGTTTACATTTTTTGAATTTTGGAAATGACCTGCGGGTCCGGGGGCCTGAAAGGAGAGGAGTGGTATTAGGAGGAAAAAACCCTTGACCTTAATGAAGCTCTTGTCCCCAGAAACCGCTCTCCAAGTCGTGGGATGACCAGGAGCTTTTGTCTAAAACCGGGAGGCATTTAAAGGGTCTAATTTCTTTTAAATTTAGGAAATTTTTTTTTCACATTGGGGGCAAATGCATGGTGAAACCCCTTCATAGCCCTGGTTACACCATGCAATTAGCAGGGTTTGCCCTAGTGACCCATGGGCCCTTTCTGTTTGGGCCCCCCACAGCACACACAAATTTGCCTTGAGGACATTCTTTTTTCATGAACAAATCTGGGAGGGTTTTTGAGTGATACACCCCAAAAAAGGCTTCCTTGCAAATCACCAAATTCATTGGCACACATCAAAGATAAGCCCGTCTTTCTAGGCTTATATCCTGGGGGTGCCTTTTTCCCCCCCTGAGTAATGTAGGTCCTGCCTTTCCCAAATTTTTTTCCAAACAGGCCTGTTTTGTTTACAATTAAAAAACTTTTTCAGGTTTTAATTCCTTTACTGTCTATGTAATCCTTGAATTTCCCTTTACATATTTTTTTACTGCTTTTTGGTCCCCAACTGGCACCCCCCCATCCCAATCACACTATTTTATGCCAAATAAAGATTCTTAAAACTTTCAAACCAAACCCTTTTCGGGCCCTTTAAATTTAAAACTCAATTACCACTAGTTCCGGCCCTTTTTTTCAAATTAAAACCGGAAAGCAACTTCCTAAAACCTTTTCAAAAAATGATCGTTTGAGAGAGCTATCTCCTGCTTTTCTGGGTTTTTTCATTTTCCAAACCCCAAAAACAGTCCTCAAAATCTTCTAAAAACTTGCGGTCTTTTTTTCAAAAAAAGTTTCACCTTTTAAAAACAACAGCTTTTCCTTTATTGCCGTTTCCGGTCACCCATATAGCGATGGTTTTTATTGGGGTTTTTTTGTACAACCGGCCCAAATCCGACACACGCACCCCCACTTTCCCCTACTTTTCAATTATCCTTTTTTCATTTTTAAAATCATTAGCAACCCTTTTTTCGAAGGTTGGCACTAGAAGCTTTCCCTTGGGGGCCCCTGGTGACTTATTTGGGGAAAAAACCCAAAACACCAAAAACAAATGTGATTAAAATGGAAAGTTTTCCCATTTTATGCTTGGGGTGCGACCGAAAGGGGGCTGGGTTGTAAACACTGGGAAGCACGGGCATTCAGGCCCCCAAAGGGCACATCTCGGGCGAATCGCGTGTGGGGGGGGGGTTTTTTAAAAGAGTGGGGGGGCAAAAATTTTTTCGTTAAAATGTATCGAATACCCCGATTTAACGAAAACCGTTTCCATCGAATACCGGGGGGGCCACTGTACCACTGTCTTGCCAAGCTTTTTTGAAGAACTTATATTTAAATTTAATAAGGGATTTGCAAGCAAAAAATTCCCCGGGATCACTATGGAGTCTCCCACAAGGCTTTTTACCTAACTATACATAGTCGTCAGCTGAGCACGTGCATATCCCTTAAAAACACACCTGGTTACATTATGTGGCTGACATCCTCGTGAAAAAACCAAGACACTTTAAAAAAGGAAAACTTTCCAAACCCCCGGAAAAAAAAAAAAAAAATGAAAAACTGTACTTTTTAATTTTTTTGGGCAAACAGAGTAGTCCCCAAAAAAGGAAAATCTGCTCAAATTGACCAAAAAATTTAAATACAAAATTTTTTTCTCAAATTACCCGCAAGGAAGATATCGGCACCCAAAAAGAATGTTGCTATACATATTTCGAAAGTCTTTTTGGGGCCCAAAATTACTTACATACTTTTTTTGCAGGGAAACCCCAAAGGGCCCCTCTATACAAAAAAACCCCAAAAAGAAAAAAATTTTTTTAACCCCCCAAAAGGGCAATCACGCTGCATAAACAAAAAATAGAAAAGGCAAAAAGTTTGCTGTCCCGACATACCCAAAAATATTTATGAGGGCCCGGGCAATATAAAAACGGGGGCAACTTTTGGGCAGGGGGTTACTTTGGAACGGGGACATGACATCAACACCAGGAAACCCCACATAAACACACTTGGATCCCCATCAACAATCAGTTATCCACCAGGGTAATATTCATTTCCCCAAAGTTTTGGGAAAGATGCTGAACTCCCTCATTAAAGGGGGAAAACATATGATACATAAGAGGGAGGAGGGAAAGGTTGTTTTGTGGACGAGGGGCCCTTTGGGCCCTTTCCCGAACAGTGTGACATATTAAAATAGGAGTAATGGGGACAAAGGTTTTTGGGAAATGACACTGTTGGGAAAGTGAACAGGGGTAATTTGTGAAGGGATTCAGGGAAACTGGTTAGCCGAATTTTAGTCTTGGGAAATGGGTAGTACAATGCCTGTACTTTAACCCCTTTTAGGGTTTCCCAAAGGGCCCAAAACTGGAGTCACGCAAACCCGTGTCCAAGAATTTTTTAAAAAAAAAAAAAAAATTTTTTATTTTTTCTTATTAAATCGTAGAAATCTTTTTTTGAAGGTAATAAAAAAAAAAATACGAAAATTTTGGGGGAAAATTGACGAAATTAAAGCCCCCTCGCGAATTTTGGGTGTGTCCCGCCTATTTAAAGAATTTTCCCTTTGCCGACTTTGAAATCCCTTTTAGGCCAATTACATTATTCCAATCAATCAAATTCTTTCTTTTTTCCACTAGTATTACTTCTATTATCGATTGGCACAAGAAATCGCCAAGTCAACTGTTTCCCAAAACAAAATAAAGTGGGTCGGAAAAGGGAAGGCCAATTTTTAAAAAAAAGTTTTTAAAAAAATTTCCCAATTTCCCAAAAAAGGGGCCCCAAAAGAACAATGTAGGCATTCCTGGGACTAAAAATAACATTTTCCTCTTTTTCAAATTTTGTTTTGAGGCTTTACAAATAAATTCCATTTTTTTTTTTATTCACATAATGAATTTTTATTCACACCAAAAAAAAAGAAGATTTTTCTGTTAGGGAATACGTAATAATTGTATAAATATATCCCCCATATTTGGGAATGTAAATTTAAACCCCCCAGCTGACGTGTATTAGACGGGAGGTCGTTTGTTTCTCTTTAATATTTGGGAAAAAAATAAAACCATTTCTGCTACTTTTAGCTCAGTTTCCCAAACCATTTTCCAGTGCTAAAAAAAACCAAACAAAATCCCTCTCTTTTTTCTGTAATAAAGTCTTCCCCTTCTATCAAATGAGACCAAAAAATCGCAAAAAACAACTATAAAAAACATACGAAAAAAAACGCAAAATTTTCTGTTTTTAAATCGAAAAAAACATGATTTTTATTTTTTTTCCTCATTATACACAGTGGGTGCAGGATCTGTTTTAAATTTTTGGGACCCATAAACCCCAAATTATTCTCTTTATATCTAGGCCCAAAGTACCACTCACATTTTATCAAGGACTGCTTTATGGCATAGATTCTACGGTTTGGACCCGAACGTAAAAACCGTAGATCTACGGGAGGACCCCCGAAGGGGTTAAAAGAGGGGTTTTGGGGTATTGGGGGGTTTGAAGGGGCAAATTTTAAACTGTCAAAAATCTGAACACCTCTGCAAAGACAGTGATTATGCATGGTGATGCTGAGTGTTGAATGAAAGATTTTTAAATTTTTTCCCTTTCTTTTTTGGGGGGGGGGGCACCCCCCCCCCCAGTGGGAAAGGCCCAAAAGGTTTAAAAAAAAAAAAAAATTCCCGGAAAAATCAACATTCATATACCCCAACAACCCCAAAAAAAATAAGGGTGGGTTTTTACATCACTAAAAAAACCCCCTGTGTTTTTTATTCCTTTTGTGGCCAGACACCCGGATTAACCAGTTTAGCTAAAAACCCCCCCACCCACCTACCAAAACCTTCAAAATCTAACCAGAAATTTGACTTAAAAATCTCTAAAAACCCACCAACATATTTTAAAGGGATTTTTTAAGTTCCAATTTTTTTTTGAAAAACCACATCTGTGAGTAAGACTTAATTCAAATAAGGCCCCCCTCGGCTTTTAAAAATCTCGTAAAACCCCACCTGTCACCAAAGGTTTTTAAATTTTAAAATGTGCAATGGGCTCAGTAGTAGTAAACCCTTTTCCCAGTAACCATTACCAGTAAAAACCCGTGTTAAAACCGTAGTGACTCACAAACCAAACCGGGCCGGGGTGAAAACAAAACTGTATTCTAATTTCCGCGACCAAAGCAGGATTTCAAACACCCTTTCCCCCCCACTGGAGACACTTTGAGTCAGTCTAGCTAGCCACAAAGGGGGGGGCAGGGGGGCCGGGTTGGCGCTTTTCCCCTACTTCCCTTTTATATTATTAAAGTACTACCAAACCCACGTGATCGAAAACCCCCCCCCCATGACAAGATGCTACACCCAAATTATGTATGGGAAATTTTATTACTGAGAGGATAGCCCAAGGTATCATTTGGGGCACGCAAACAATATAATTCTTTTACTTCAAATAATACACATACAATAATCTGAAGACCTTTAAAAATGCACTCAGCATTTCAGCCAAAAATTTTTCGTCTAGTCCCTTGGGAAAAATTTCATACCCGTATTTTTTTTTTTAACCTTTTTTTGTTTTTTGTCTATATAAACCTTTCAGCCAGTTTTTTGGGGGGGGGGGGGTATTAATGACCAAAAGTCTTGCGGGTTCAAATCAAAGGGGGGAGAAAGCTGGGAGACCCCCATATGAGAGAATGGGTCTGTGTGGTCAGTGTGCACAGTATAAAAAAAATCCCGCAGCAAACAGTTTCATAATAAAAAAAAAAAAAAAAACTCCGACAAAATGTTTTTGGGTTAAAACAACCCGGGCTTTGGGGGTGTATTTTCCCTGTAGTATTTATTTTATGTTCTCGTTTTTTTTGGTCTCATTTTTTAAAAATGGAAGATATATTACAAAATAGAGATATTTTTTTATTTGGTTTTCACATGAAAAGGGAACCCTTTAAATTGAGCTCAAAATAGCAGAAATTTTTTCGATTTTTGGCCCCAAAGTTCAAAGTAAACAAATGACATCACTTCCAACAAATGTCCCAAAATAGCCATTCTGATATGCAGTCAGAATGGGTTGAAAATTTTTTATACAATTAAAATTTCAATAAAAAAAGTAGTCTGCATAACTTAAAAAACTTCTATTTTTTGTGAGAAAAAAAAATCAAATAAAAAACCCAAAAAGTAATAAAAAGAGGGGCCTAGAGACGTGACTAATGAACAGAGGATATGTTATTTTAGTGCCAAGAATGTCTGCATTGTTTATTCTGGACCCTATTTCGAAAATAACATCCTTTTTTTTATTTGCATGAAATTGGCCAAATTGCCAATTTCTGAACACTTTATTGGGTAGCTGAAATCAGTAAATGGACGGTTTCTTGTACTCAATCGATAGAACAAATGGAGTTCTAAAGAAATAGCTATGAGTTTGGTCGACTGGAACAATGGATTGGCCGAACATAGGGCTCAAATTGGGCAAAATCGCTGATGCGTATATATCGCTGAGATCACTAACTTCACTAGAGTGTAATTCCATAAGTTTTCCATCAAATTTCGTACTTTTGGTGTCATTACCATGGGGAAAAAAATTCTCTGTCATTTCATAAGAAAAATACATATTTTTTTTTTTTAATATTTTGCAACACAGAGAGATTTCAGATCAAAGGGCTAAGGGTCTAATACATGATATTACAAGGAAATTAAAAAATAAGTTAATTCATTAATTAAAAATTTCAATTATGATTAGTTATAAAAGAGGGAAATAGTGCTAATTTATGAAGTTGAAACACAAAATAATATTAAGTTCTCTGGTACTAGTTTATAAAGTTACAATATAAGTTCTCTGGTACTAAGTTTACGAAGTTACAATACAAGACAATGTAAGTTTTAACTCGTAAATGGTCCAAACGTATATATACGTTTTTTCAACATTTGAAAGTATCTAAAAAAAAGTAGATCTTCTTTTTGTTTTTTTACATTTGAAAATGTGTAAAAAAAAAAACTTTGATCTACTTTTTTTTTTGTTATATTTGAAAATACAGTATGTAAAAAAAATGTAGATCTACTTTCGTAGCACTACACATGTGAATGTAGATCTACTTTTGTAGCACTACACATGTGAATGTAGATCTACTTTTGTAGCACTACACATGTGAATGTAGATCTACTTTTGTAGCACTACACATGTGAACGTAGATCTACTTTTGTAGCACTACACATGTGAACGTAGATCTACTTTTGTAGCACTACACATGTGAACGTAGATCTACTTTTGTAGCACTACACATGTGAACGTAGATCTGCTTTTGTAGCACTACACATGTGAACGTAGATCTACTTTTGTAGCACTACACATGTGAATGTAGATCTACTTTTGTAGCACTACACATGTGAACGTAGATCTACTTTTGTAGTACTACACATGTGAACGTAGATCTGCTTTTGTAGCACTACACATGTGAACGTAGATCTACTTTTGTAGCACTACACATGTGAACGTAGATCTACTTTTGTAGCACTACACATGTGAACGTAGATCTACTTTTGTAGCACTACACATGTGAACGTAGATCTACTTTTGTAGCACTACACATGTGAACGTAGATCTACTTTTGTAGCACTACACATGTGAACGTAGATCTGCTTTTGTAGCACTACACATGTGAACGTAGATCTACTTTTGTAGCACTACACATGTGAACGTAGATCTACTTGGACCGTTTACGGGTTAAGGAGACATGGATATAAGAACATAAGAATGGAGGAACACTGCAGAAGGCCTACTGGCCCATACAAGGCAGGTCCTTATCAAAACGACCTCTACCCAAAGCTACCCAAGAATTAACTCCCGTACCCAATGACACTAATCAAACCCAGCCCCTCCCACTCATATATTTGTCCAGTCTCTTAAAGCTACCCAAGGTCCTAGCCTCTATCACCCCACTTGGTAAAACAGTTGTGTCTGGAAGAAGAGATGGCAGCGATACAATATGTATATGGTAGTAGAAAGAAAACAAAGCAGATGTGATAAATGGTTTCCAGAAGCAACAAGTTGAAGATTGAGACACTTACGCAAGATGTGGGAATCTTTATTAAGGAAATGTTTTGCGACACAGTGGCTTCATGAGTCCAATACAAAGTAGAGAGGGGGTAAGGAGAGGAGGAGTTTGAGGTAATCAGTCCCTCAGCCTGGAGTCGATGTGTTCAGTCCATCACTCTTGTAGAAAGTACAGTATAGGGCCAGAGAAGTGGTTTATATACTGTAGTCAGGCAAGTTGAAGCAGGAGGCTGCACAGTCACAGTACAATCATCCACTATACTTTCTACAAGACTGATGGACTGAACACATCGACTCCAGGTTGAGGGACTGATTACCTCAAACTCCTCCTCTCCTTACACCTCTCTGCTTTGTATTGGACTGATGAAGTCACTGTGTGGCAAAACGTTTCCTTAATAAAGATTCCTTTATGTTGCATAAGTGTCTCCATCTTCAAAAAAAAAAAAAAAAAAAACAGGAAGTACAGGAAAATAATGGATGGAAACCAGCAGGTTTCAAGATGTTTGACATCACTGTCCAAAAACCTTACATACTGAAGTTCTAAACTAAAGTAATAAAATGTGATCTAAATTTGGGTAGTGTTAATAGTAATAATTTGTGTACAATGTTTACTGGTTGGTCAGTTGTACAGTTCCAGACTTAACTGCCCCCTTCTGGTTGATGGTCTGATTAATCAGGATGTTGGTGCTGGATCCACACAGCCCAACGTAGGTACCACAGCCTGGTTGATCAGGAACTGATGATGTTCTCTCTTCAAGACAGCTTGAGGTTTGTTGATAATTCTCCTTATGAATCAAAGGAAAGTACCTTTATCTTTGATGAAATCCGGGAGTCTTTCTACTCCTGGAGCCCGGCCATGGTCCAGGCTTGGCTGGTGCTAGCCTGGTCAACTAGGTGTTGTTGCTGAGTGTTGAAGACTTAAAAGATGCATATGAAAACTGATGGAATAAATGATGTGTTGGCACTTATATGAGTACAGTGGACCCCCGGTTAACGATATTTTTTTATTCCAGAAGTATGTTCAGGTGCCAGTACTGACCGAATTTGTTCCCATAAGGAATATTGTGAAGTAGATTTGTCCATTTCAGACCCCCAAACATACACGTACAAATGCACTTACATAATTGGTAGCACTGGGAGGTGATCGTTAAGCGGGGGTCCACTGTACTTGGTAAACAGGGACCCTATACCTAATGGTAGTGGATGTTGGGTAGGGAGGTTCACCTAGATCCTCTCATGGTACTGGAAGCAGTAGTAGGAGAACTGTTTCTATGAGAGAAATGAGTGGGATAGGTTTTACTTGGACCTACAAGGGGACACAATATATCACCTCAAGACAACAAGGTTAACATCCCTACCCATCCTTCAGAGTGTGCACACTATCCTTCTCACCTCCAGGACTCAAGGCCAGCTAACTCTGCCAGTTATAGTATTTTATTAGAAGACATTTCATCCACCAGAGGACATTCATCCACCATGGGACACTCACCCACTAAGTGACATTGACCAGTTGATAACAGCATAACCTGCACACTGTATCATCAAACGTTAGCGTAAGAAAGAACTTACTATCAGTCTTCTCACCTTATCCTCGTTATTACCCTCACCCAACAATGCCATGGGTACCAGGTCTGGCTTTCTACCACTGGTGAGATTGGTTCCTCCTTTATCATATGGCCCCAGCTGGCTAGTATTGATATCCTGCAGAGACACAAAAAAATAAACAGAAAAATAGCTGTTTCATATTAATGCAATGAAATCCTTCTGAATTAATTGACATAGGATACTTTCTGTAATGGAAAATATTTATTTATTTAACTGCAATTTTTGGAATAGCTCTGCCTTTTCCTCAGTTGCTAAAGTGTTAATAGCCCAAACTAAATGCCATAAACTGTGATACTGTACCAAAATTATTTTTGACAATATTTTGTTTTGAAAAATATAACTTATAAGACCTCAAAGCAAAAATTAAAGGACCATTTAACCAGTCATGGCATCTGGTAACAGTTACAAATGACTTGTTACTAACAATAATGAATAAAATACACAGACTGCATTCTGATCTGTGTTCAGCTTTATCAAGTGATGGAAATATAAACACATATGCAGTATAATGTGATCCTTTATTAACTACATTTCGCCCACACAGTGGGCTTTTTCAAGTCACAAACAGATCTACCTGGGGTGGAAGGGATGGTTTCGGTTATCCACAGTTTATCATGACCCAAAAATAACCCTTAATTTTGCTTAATAATGGCCTCAGAGTGCAAAAGTAGTGACGGTGGCAGTTCTTCAAAGCCTAAGAGAAGCGGTGAAGTGCTTCCCATCAGTGAAAAAGTGATAATTCTCCACTTATTTTGCAAAGAACAAGAGGGAAGAAAAGTCATTGAAGGAAGCATTAGTGAGAGAGAATGTAGAGATAACTGGTATAATGAATGTAGCATATAGGAACTTATATGTGCACAACGATAAGTCCGTCACAGTCTTGTATAAGGTTCAGTTGAGTAATGGTAATCAAAGGTGGAGCTATTGGAGGTTTTAAAAGGCAAACTTGCTAACATTTTTCAAGAACAACTGAAAATACGTGTCTGTATATACAGCCTACAACTGAAAATACGCGTCTGTATATACAGCCTATCTTCACTGAGCGATGTATACTCATTTACCGATGACACGGACTTATACCAGGGTCTCTGACCAGTATGTATACCTAAATAATGTGTATTAGAGCTGATTTCCTCTATTCTGTTTATTACAGTAGGTATACAGTACACTGCTGTATAGATATTTAAAAATATACTAGAAATGTCATAAATGGTGCAATGAATTCGTTTACCGACGTGGTTTTAGGAACGAAACTTCGTCGTTCAGTGAGATGCTGTACTCCTGAGAGTAGTAGTATAAGCAAGTGATATCCTTGTAGAGGTGAGGCAAAGTGAAATTACTGAAATATGACACTTTGGATCAGGTGGTGGAGTCGTGTAGTACGTAAATGGCTCTATAGTAAATGCTCCTAAGAGCGGATCTCATTATAATGGATTTTGGAAATACAGAACAAAACTCACTGGGTCACTCGATTCATTAGTGATAGACCAAATCCATTGATTACAGAATTGTCCATTATTGTTATAATCAAGGATGAACAATCTCTTCTCTCGACCACAGTTACCATTACCAGCCTCCCCTGCCCCCTTTCCAGTTTACTGTATATGGAGGATTTCCTATACGTAAAAATGTTGCCAGGTTTCTGGCCGGCATGGTTTGTCCCCATTTCTGTACAACCCGCAAGGGAGGTTTCTTGATGCTAGCTTTTGATCCAAAGAATTTGATGTGTCATCTTGGATCAAGCCTGATAGTCCTTTTATTTGTTTTACTTATGAGGAAGTCAAGATGTACAGTTGGCCCTCAATTCACTTGGTTCGTAATTCATAAAAATTAATTTTTACTGAAGGGATAGCCTGAAAATATATTTTGATTATAGAACTGAGTGGTGTTTAAAAATTATTTACCAATCACTTAACTAACTACAGTGGACCCCCGGTTTACGATCACCTCCCAATGCGACCAATTATGTAAGTGTATTTATGTAAGTGCGTTTGTACGTGTATGTTTGGGGGTCTGAAATGGACTAATCTACTTCACAATATTCCTTATGGGAACAAATTCGTTCAGAACTGGCACCCGAACATACTTCTGGAATGAAATAATATCGTAAGCCGGGGCTCCACTGAACTGACAGTGGCACTAATGAAAGAGCTAAATCTAGATGCAAGCCAGGACTAAATACAGTGGTACCCAGAGTTTCGAACATCTCCCTACTCGAACAATGATGTAAGTATATTTTTGGGGGTCTGAAACGAACTAATTTAATTTACAGTATTCCTTATGGGAACAAATTCGTTCGGTAACGTTACTCAAACAACCTTCTGGAACAAATTAAGTTCATAACTCGAGGTACCGCTGTATATTTACATCAGCTGTCTTTGTTACTACTGTTGAACCCTTATGGGTTAGCACTTGGTTATGATTATAATACTACTACTACTACTGTTGAAGACCTGTAAGAATAACTGAAAATCCTGATTAGTGAGCTCGCCATGTTGGGTTATTTACTCACATAAGTGTGCTTAATTGATAGTCAGATTCTGGTCACCCACCTCTTAATTTAACCCTTATCTACTGGTTTTATTGATTTCTGCCCTACCGGGCCAGATCACATCTGCTCTTGGAATTATGTACACTATGTACAGTGGACCCCTGGTTAACGATATTTTTTCATTCCAGAAGTATGTTCAGGTGCCAGTACTGACCGAATTTGTTCCCATAAGGAATATTGAGAAGTAGATTAGTCCATTTCAGACCCCCAAACATACACATACAAACACACTTACATAAATACACTTACATAATTGGTCGCATTGAGAGGTGATCGTTAAGCGGGGGTCCACTGTATAAAGTTTGTCTTGACCACCTCTTCATCTAGCACATTCTACTTATCAGCCTAAAATTATAAATACAGTTCCTAATATCCCTAGTGTTTATCTGTCATTAGATGTCACCTGTGTCCTCTTAGCTTCTGTTTCTCTCGTGTAAATCAGCCTTTCCCTCTCCACTCAGTATAATTGTTTCCCTTTGGTCCTCCTCTACTAGCATTGTTATGAACAAGATATGTAATGCCTGGGAAACTTTTCTCCTACCAAAGACTTTATCAGTTCAATACAGAGCATAAAAGTAGGGATATGTATAGGAGCATTGAGGTCAGTTGTAGTGTAACTGGTTAATGTCACTTGACAGGTATATCCTAATGGCCTACAATCAATTTAGCTTAAACTGGAGATACTGAAGCAGTGCATGTTCTGTACAACTGTATTGCTAAAACAAATAACTGTAGACTAAACAGTATTTAAATCTTTTTTTTTTTTAATAAGCTTAGCATCATGCATGCCATCATGTGATTATGGCCAGTGACTAATGCTATGACTAATTACTAAGATGATCAGTGTAGCAGGTGGCAATGTCATTGACACAGGTGTGTGTGTCACTAGCCCTCTCTCTCATGTTTTCTCATCCTTCACATAGTATGCATACAAACTCTAAGACTTTAGTATCAACTAGACTTGTGTATTTCTCACTAGTTAAATTTGCAATGGTAGTGCTAGTGGCTACTCTTAAGATTGCACTGGAAATATTACCCACCTGACTGTTCAAGGATGATGCACGTATTCTAGGATTAGTCAAGTTTGGAGCTGAAAGAAATGTATCAAATACTGACATGATGGATAAAGACATAAATGCGGTATAATGTGATCTCTGCGCAGAGCAGTAGGTTGTGTTTAATTTTATATTTGACTGGGTGATCTGAGTGGGATTCAACCATGGCTGCCTGAAAAGCAAAGTTTAAGAAAGGATTTCTTCGCTGTTCTTCCTTTACTGACAGCCAAAGGATCATATTATACTGCATTTATCTATGCAAGTCTGGGGTGATTGTTGATTGTCTGGGCATGGGACTTGGTCATTGATTAACCCCTAAATGGTCCAAACGTATATATACGTTCTAAGCGTAGTGCCCCAAATGTGTACTATATATGTTTTCTTTGTCATTCATTCAACATTGCCACGATAAGCCTGAGTCGCCTAGACATAAGAGACTAGGTGTGTGCACTCACTGTGTGCCATATTAAAATAATTGGGGATGCCTGGGTACCATATCCTCTTTTTTCCTATTAAAAAAAAAATTTTTTTTCCTCAAAAAATTTGGGACGCTACGCGAGTGAACGTATATATATGTTTGGACTGTTTAGGGGTTAAATAAGAAGGGAAGTACAGGTTAGAGAAGACCTAGTGAATGTAGTCAAGTTCCTCAAGGTATTGAGTGCCACATACCATGTAGGCTCTCAGAAAGAATCCAGTTATAGCTCTGTATTTCATATGTTGTCGTGGTCTGTGTGGAAGTACAGTGGACCCCCGCATAACGATCACCTCCGAATGCGACCAATTATGTAAGTGTATTTATGTAAGTGCGTTTGTACGTGTATGTTTGGGGGTCTGAAATGGACTAATCTACTTCACAATATTCCTTATGGGAACAAATTCGGTCAGTACTGCCACCTGAACATACTTCTGGAGTGAAAAAATATCGTTAACCGGGGGTCCACTGTACATTAAATTGTCTTTTTGGGTTATTGGTATAGCTTTTTGCTAAATCTATATAACAGCACATCTAGAAAGTTTGCCTTCAGTTTATTCTTCAAGTGTGAATTTAATGGATAGCTCAACTGTGATGAGTCTCCGTTTTAAGTCCGTGATGAGTCTCTGTTTTAAGTTTGTGATGTTGAATCTTGTCGTTGCTATGAGAAGGATAATGTTCACATGCTACTGGGAATGTGACAACATTCACCAGGTCATCTGAACTATACTTTCCCCCTCACATTTTATCAGTGAGAATAAATGTGAGGTCGTGAGTATCAACAATCCCCCTCCAAGCCTGACACATTCTTGACACATATTTGTCATCCTTCCCAACAGAAGTGCTTAATATTATTTCTAAGTGCATTCTTAGTGACCACTGCCAAGCACGACCATTAGAGACTTTAATAATAATAAAATATTGTTAGGAACAAAAGAAAGCCACTAGTATGTGGTGCATTTCTGGCAGACTCATCACTTAACCAACAAGAAACCTTTATGGGTAATTTAAGCCACAGCTGGAGTTTCATACCATGTGAAGGATGAGAAAATATAAATGGGAGAGACAGCTAGAAATGTACTTGCATCAACAAACATAAATATGCCTGCCATCCTGATGTCAGTAATACCTGTGTTATTCACAGGACTAGCCATGATACTGTGAAATGGAGTGATGACAAACTTATCAAGGTTGTTTAGAATCTGTGACTCTGTCTTCATTATACAGAACACACCATTAGGATAAAAAATTCAAGGGCCATCATTAATCATTGTGTGCATTGCACCTACACCATAAGTGACTTCTATGCTACAGTTTATGTGTGTATTAGATTGATAAAGCCACTAGTGGATGAAATATTTCCTTTATTAAAGTTAGCTCACATTTAACCCTTTCAGGGTTGGTGCCGTACTAGTCTGCATAAATTCTAGCAGCTTTAAATTAAGCGAGAAATAGCTGGTAGGCCTAGATGTGAGAGAATGGGTCTGCGTGGTCGGTGTGTGCAGTAGAAAAAAATTCTGGGACCCAGTGGCGCATTGTGGGAACGCCATTTTAGTAGACCTTGTTCACCATGACATGGTAAGAAGCTCCTCACTCCTCGGCAAATTGGGACACTTTTGTTCCCCAATGACAGTTCTAATACAGATGGAAGTGCCAGTGAAGATGAGTTTCAAGGTTTTGGTGAGGTTGTGACTGAAACTAAGGACCATAATACCGGTAATAGTGAGGAAAACCCAAATGACCCTCAGCCTTCCACCTCTGCTGCTGGGCCGTCTTGTTCACGTTCAGTTGTACCAGAATCAAAGAGGAAACTCCTATTTTCCCAAATCATGGACTCAGATGTGAGCATTGGTGATGATAGTGGTAGTGAATATGAACTCCAAGCTCTTGAAAACAGTTCCAGTAGTGATAGTGAAGTGGAATATTCTCCAGTGAAGTGTCAGTATATACGACGATATATGCGCTCTGGTAGTACATCTCGGAGTACATCCTGTGGCTGTACAACAGGAACAGACAGTGAAAATGAAGATGATAGTGTTGCAATTGGGATGGAAAATGCACATGGTGGTGGTAGTGGTGGTGTTGGCCGTAAGGCACCAGCAGTGGGCCATGCTGCCACCCATGCTGCTGCCTCAGCTGATCTACAACAAAGGCCACCATCCCCCACCCACCCACCACACCAGCCTCCACAACCACAACCACCTGTCAATATCCAGTACCCACCAGCAGACTGCACCTGGGATTGGCAGGAAGCTTCCATTTTGTTCCCAATCCTCATCACTTTGATGAAAGTCAA
This sequence comes from Cherax quadricarinatus, assembly GCF_026875155.1. Lineage (NCBI taxonomy): Eukaryota > Metazoa > Arthropoda > Malacostraca > Decapoda > Parastacidae > Cherax > Cherax quadricarinatus. The sequence goes on along the minus strand of NC_069452.1, from coordinate 16,270,318 downwards.
AGTGGAATACGGCCATCTTATACACTTGGGAACAATGCCAGTGAACTGGAATGTTTCGAGTTATTCTTTGACGAACCCCAGGTGGAAATTAACGTCAGGGAAAGCAACAGATACTACGAGTACACCATGGCAAACACAATACTTCCACCAAACTTACACCTACACCAGTGGAAGGAGACAACTGTGGCTGAGATGTATCTTTTGTTTGCCACAATAATGCTTATGCCACATGTGTATAAGCACAGTGTGAAATCATACTGGTCAATAGACTGCCTGACTGCAACCCCAGGTTTCAGAGATATAATGGGAGTGAATCGATTTGTGCTACTATTACGTATGCTTCACTTCTCAGACAAAACCAGGCCTGACAGAAATGACAGGTTATATAAGATTAGGAATGTGTTTGTGTATCTGAAACAGAAATTCAATATGTATTTTTATCCCTTCAGGAAGCTTGTTATTGATGAGTCTTTGATTCTGTTCGCAGGAAGACTCTCATTCAAGCAATACATACCAAGCAAGAGGAAACACTTTGGTATAAAGTTGTTTGTGCTTTGTGACTGTTACAGTGGTCTTGTACTGGATATAATTGTGTACACTAGAAGTAATACATTGCGAGATACCAGGAAGTTACTGGGTATCTGCGGTGATGTGGTTAGAACAATGATGGAACCATATCTTGGTAAGGGGCATATTTTATATACTGACAACTGGTACACAAGCCCTATACTCAGTGATTTCTTGCGAGTGAACATGACAGATGTGTGTGGCACAGTGCGTGGAAATCGTAAACATATGCCCGGGTTCGATGCTGGCACTCGGATAGGTGAGGTGCAGGAGTTTGCTGCCAATGACATCATGGCATTTCGGTGGCATGACAAACGAGATGTCACACTGTTGTCATCAGTTCACCCTAAAGAAATGGCAGACACTGGCAGGCAGCATAGAGAAAGCAATGAACCCATTCTAAAACCTGCAGCTGTGATTGACTACACCCTCAATATGCGCTCAGTGGACAAATGTTACATGATTGTGTTCGCAAAAGTTATAAGTGGTACATAAAACTTTTTTTCCATATTCTGGACATTTCCATGCTGAATGCTTATAATATATATAAGATGAGGACCAGAAACAAACCACCATATGGCGAATTTTGTTTGCCTGTCATCAGACAAATAATAATCACGTACCAAGGAACAGCACCTGCAATAGAAAACCGCCCACGTAATTATCAACAACTACCTTCTTGTCTGAAGCATGGTGATCACTTCCTAACAAAACTGCCTGCTACTGCTTTCAAGAAAAAGGCTCAGAAGAGGTGTTACGTCTGTGTACATACAAAAAAATGCCCACAACAACACAGAGTCGTGTTTTATGTGTGAGGAGTGTAATACACCATTGTGCAGGACACGATGTTTCAAAGACTTCCACAGGCTGCAGAACTTCTAAGAACATGTCCTCTGACTGTATATGTATATATAAAATATAGAAAAATAGTAATAAACAACATTTTGTATTGTTCGTTTGTGTAAATAAGTTTTGTAAACAATATAGTGACAACAGTGTTTGTGCAGTTATTGTGTAGTAGAGAAAAAGTAATAACTTACAAAATAGTGCTCATATTGGTCTCACAGCCCATAAAAGTTACTTGGAATTTTTTTTTTAAATAATAGAAAATGGTACCTAAAAAAATAAACAAATACCGGGTGACCGGCATCGGCGATGTTACCATATGCCGGTCATTGTCAACTTCACACCTCCATATCTCGGTAAGTATTGATGGTAAAATTTTTTTGTTTAGCCTATAAAATTCAGAAAAAAAAACACTATCTTTTCATAAGAATTTTTTTTTTTTTTTTCGAATTTTTACCGACCCTTGTTGCAAACACTGGGATATTTTCTAGTATTATGAACACAGGTGAAGAATGGCCTGCACACCTTGCTGTAACTGAACAAATAGTGGAGCAAGCAAACCTCAACAACAGTATATGACTTGTATTTCCTTCAATAAAACAAGCTGGTATTTACCATATGTACACTATTTATAGCATGTACAGTAAAGAGTACATGTACAACACAGCCAAGGAAGCAAAATGCAAGAGCCAGAGAATGCACCAAGAAAGATCAGTAGCCCAGACAAGTCTGCCAATGCTTACTTCACAAGTAAACCACACTGCTTCGGCGGGCCTGTCTGTGACTGGGCGATGAACCAAGGTACTGATATAATGATGGGGCCCCTATTGATCGTTAAATTCTTAGCACCTGGTTCGCTGGTCAAGAGGCAGCCTATATGGGAGCGTGACATACACCGAATAAAATGTAACATACTCATAACATGCCACATCTAGTTTCTTGGCATGTTTGATCACTTGCTGGTACAATACAACCTGCCCAGAAAGCTTGTGTTGGGTACTGACAAAGAACAAATACATTAGTTTAAATACACCCAACTCATTCTTAAGGATTTGGCAAGATAATTATCAGTTCCTCCTCCACAGACTAGTTGATACAGTATAAAGCTTTCTTAGAGCACTTGTCAAACAAGTGTACCTTGAGTTTGTTGACTGTTATGTACACAGGTTGTCAATAGTCACACTTAATTAACTTCTAGTAGGCAAAGAAGGTACACTCACTGCTGTTAGTGCATTGAGTCGTCTCTGGTTCAGCTGGCCCTTGTTCTTCACCATCTGTGAGAGTTTGGTCAAAAACTTCAGACACTCGTCAAACTTTGTTTGGCACTCTGTCCAGGTTGGCTCTAGCTCATGGGCACGTTGTAAGCTGCTGAGAGCCCCAGCGTAGTCCTCCTCGTACCACTGAACCTGCCGCACACAACACTATTTTAATAAAAACATCAGATTTAAAATATAATCAATTTGAACACACAATTATTGTAAGGTTCATAAAAACAATGCAGTGGACCCTTGCCTAACGATATTAATCCGTTCCTGAGAGCTCATCATTAGCCGAAATTATCGTTAGCCGAGTTAATTTTCCCCATAAGAAATAATGGAAATCCAATTAATCCGTTCCAAACAGCCAAAAGTATTAAAAAATTTTTTTTTTCATGAAATATACAGTTTCCTACAAAGAAAACAATAAGACATGCACAATAACTACATAAATAAATGTTAAAATGACACTTACCTTTATTGAAGAGTATTGATGAGTGATGAGTCACTGTTTTTCTTGAACTCTGGGATTTTCAGAGTGATACACCAGTAAAGACTTCACTTTGCAATCCCCACTAGCATTACAACAAAACATGAGAGTTAGCCTGTCTTTCATAGGCTTGTGTCCTGGGAGTGCCTTTTCCTCCTGAGTAATGTAGGTCCTGTTTGGCATTTTCTTCCAGAACAGGTCTGTTTCCTCACAACTGAACACTTGTTGGGGGATGAATTTTTCAGCTTTGCCATGCCTTACTGCACTGTGTATGCCACTACAATTCTTAAATCTCTCAAACCAACCTTTGCTGGCCTTAAATTCACCAATATGAGCACTAGTTCCAGGCATTTTTTCCTGTTCACCTGGGTGTTAGTTGACTGTTGTGGGTCGCATCCTGGGGGACAAGATTAAGGACCCCAATGGAAATAAGTTAGACAGTCCTCGATGATGCACTTTCTTGGGTTATCCTGGGTGGCTAACCCTCTGGGATTAATCGTTTCTCGGTAATTGTTTCACGTTAAGCCACACCAACAACACTCTCTCCACATCTTTGAGTAGTACAGCTGATGGTGGTGCAGCAGCAGCTGACTGATCCAGTAACAGCTGACTGGTCCAACAGCTGACTGATCCAGCAACAGCTGACTGGTCCAGCAACAGCTGACCGTGGTGCAGCAACAGCTGACTGATCCAGCAACAGCTGACTGGTCCAACAACAGCTGACCGTGGTGCAGCAACAGCTGACTGTGGTACGATAGTATTTATAACCCTTTTTACCACAGGGTTGGCACTAGAAGCTTTCTTTGGGCCCATGGTGGCTTATTTAGCAGTTACAAGCACTATAACAATGGAATAATACAAAATGTATCGAATGTATGCATGCAACCGGCCACCCTGGCTTGTAAACAATGATGGCAAGGCAGCTGAGGCGCTCAGGCTGGATGGACGTGTTTGGGAGGAATCACGTTGGGCGAGTTTTTTTTATTGTTAAGCGGGCCAAAATTTTTACACTCAAATGTTTCGTTAGGCAGATTTAACGTTATGCTATGAGTTCATTAGGTGAGGGTCCACTGTAATTCTAATCTTAAGCACAACTCTGAGGAGGAGGTGCCTTTATGTTCACCACAAGCTCTTGATCCAAGGAACTGCCATTCCCCCAATAACCTCCCATTCTGCAGATGCTATATTATACCCTACAGGTTTAGTCTTTCCCCACCAACCTCAACAGAACACATGACCATAACACAAGGCACAGATCACTCTTTGATGTTCCTCGTGTCCATCTCACACTATGCAAAAACTCAATGCACATAAAAGGCCCTAAAATCTGGAATTCATTACCTGTGAATATAAAAGAAACACTGTTTATAAATTCAAGTTTCTCCTTAAAAATCACTTACTCACCCACAACTAAATAAATACTGAATAATTGTATCTCATAAATGTATAACCTGTGACTCAATCAAACTTTGTTATTTTTAATTACATTACCTAACAGAATACTCCATTCTACTGAATGTTCAGCAACACAGTAAATGACCATATGACCTGTCTTTGTAATACTTATTTGTGCTTAATTGTTATTTGTTTACAATAATGTTTAACACTAAATATATCATTGCTTAGTTAATCTTAAGTTAATTTTAAGCCTGCCCATAATGCTCTGCATACAAGGGGCTTTGGCATGTTAAACTTAACCACTGTACAGTGGACCCCCGGTTAACGATATTTTTTCACTCCAGAAGTATGTTCAGGTGCCAGTACTGACCGAATTTGTTCCCATAAGGAATATTGTGAAGTAGATTAGTCCATTTCAGACCCCCAAACATACACGTACAAACGCACTTACATAAATACACTTACATAATTGGTCGCATTTGGAGGTGATCGTTATGCGGGGGTCCACTGTATTTCCTTGTACTTCTATGTATCATGTTCAAATTAATAAATAAACAAACTTGCATTTTCCCGCTTTAATAAGGTTGAACAACACAAGCTGGTGGCCTGGTGGCTAAAGCTCTCGCTTCACACACGGAGGGCCCGGGTTCGATTCCCGGCGGGTGGAAACATTTCGACACGTTTCCTTACACCTGTTGTCCTGTTCACCTAGCAGCAAATAGGTACCTGGGTGTTAGTCGACTGGTGTGGGTCACATCCTGGGGGACAAGATTAAGGACCCCAATGGAAATAAGTTAGACAGTCCTCGATGACGCACTGACTTTCTTGGGTTATCCTGGGTGGCTAACCCTCCGGGGTTAAAAATCCGAACGAAATCTTATCTTAATCTTATCTTATCTTAATACTTAAGACAGATACAGCAGAAATTATCTACACAATCTTTAATTCCATCCTACAGTGTATAAGATACACTAGTTATGTTTATGTGGTTTATCTTGTTAAACCTTTGTGGTGTGTGTTAGAATTGTGTGGTTTATCTTGTTAGACTTTCGTGGTTTATCTTGTTAAGCCTTTGTGGTGTATGTTAGAATTCTGTGGTTTATCTTGTTAGACTCGTGGTTTATCTTGTTAAGCCTTTGTAGTGTATGTTAGAATTCTGTGGTTTATCTTGTTAGACTCGTGGTTTATCTTGTTAAGCCTTTGTAGTGTATGTTAGAATTCTGTGGTTTATCTTGTTAGACTCGTGGTTTATCTTGTTAGACTCGTGGTTTATCTTGTTAAGCCTTTGTAGTGTATGTTAGAATTCTGTGGTTTATCTTGTTAGACTCGTGGTTTATCTTGTTAAGCCTTTGTAGTGTATGTTAGAATTCTGTGGTTTATCTTGTTAGATTCGTGGTTTATCTTGTTAGACTCGTGGTTTATCTTGTTAAGCCTTTGTAGTGTATGTTAGAATTCTGTGGTTTATCTTGTTAGACTCGTGGTTTATCTTGTTAGACTCGTGGTTTATCTTGTTAAGCCTTTGTAGTGTATGTTAGAATTCTGTGGTTTATCTTGTTAGACTCGTGGTTTATCTTGTTAGACTCGTGGTTTATCTTGTTAAGCCTTTGTAGTGTATGTTAGAATTCTGTGTAGATTGTTTGGTTTTTAATTATATCTTTATTTCTACAAGTACACGTACAAGGTATACAGACCATAGCTGATCATCAGTGACATACTACTGTATGGAAAGTCCCTTGTTATGCTGAGCATTTACAGCAAATTATGTCAGTTTTGTCCCAGGATGCCACCCACACCAGTCCACTAACACCCACGTACCTACTTGCTGATGGGTGAACATGGATAACAGATGTAAGGAAACACGCCCAATGTTTTCATCCTTGCCAGGAATCGAACCCGGACCCTTAGCGTGTGAAGACAGAGCTTTTGTTAACAGGCCACGAGCCACTGTGGTGTATGTATATCTGGAGGGTGTTCTGGGGGGTCAACGCACTCATGGCCCGGTAAATGACGAGGCCTGGTGGTGGATCAGGACCTGATCAACCAGGCTGTTACTGCTGGCCGCACATAAACCAACATATGAACCACAGTCCAGCTGGTCAGGTACTGACTTTTTGTCTGTTCAGCGCCTTGAAGGCAACCAGGAGTCTATTGGTAATCCCCATTATGTATGCTGAGAGGCAGTTGAACAGTCTTGGGCCCAGACTTTTTTGTAGTTTATCATGTTCAGTTATGGGGTATCTTGCTGTGCATTTTGTTTGTGTTGGGTATGTTGTACTGTACAAAACAGTGTCTGGGTATGTTGTAATGAACAATGTTGGGGCATATTGTACTGTACATTGTCTGGTATGTTGTATGGTACAGTGTCTGGTTATGTTGTACTGTACAAAGTGTCTGGGTATGTACTGTGTTGTGTGTGTGGTCGCGTGTGTGTCGTGTGTTTTCATGGTTGTGTGCGCAGTGTGTTTGTGGTCGTGAGTGTGGTGTGTTGTGTGTTTGTGGTTGTGTGTGTTGTGTGCTGTGTGTGTTGTGTGTTTGTGGTTGTGTGTGTTGTGTGCTGTGTGTGTTGTGTGTTTGTGGTTGTGTATGTTGTGTGCTGTGTGTGTTGTGTGTTTGTGTTGTGTGTTGTGTGTTTGTGCTGTGTGTGTTTGTGGTTGTGTAATGTTGTGTGCTGTGTGTGTGTTGTGTTTGTGTGTTTGTGCTGTGTTGTGTGCTGTGTGTGTTGTGTGTTTGTGGTTGTGTATATTGTGTGCTGTGTGTGTTGTGTGTTTGTGCTGTGCTGTGTGTTTGTGTTGTGTGGTGTGTTTGTGGTTGTGTATGTTGTGTGTTGTGTGTTTGTGCTGTGTATGTTGTGTGCTGTGTGTGTTGTGTGTTTGTGCTGTGTTGTGTTTGTGGTTGTGTATGTTGTGTGTTTGTGTTGTGTGCTGTGTGTGTTGTGTGTTTGTGTATGTTGTGTGCTGTGTGTGTGGTGTGTTTGTGGTTGTGTATATTGTGTGCTGTGTGTGTTGTGTGTGGTTGTGTATGTTGTGTGTTGTGTTTGTGTGTGTTGTGTTTGTGGGTATTGTGTTGTGTGTGTTGTGTGTTTGTGCTGTGTGTGTTGTGTGTGTGTGTTGTGTTTGTGGGTGTTGTGTTTGTGTTGTGTGTGTGTGGTGTGTCTGTGGTTGTGTATATTGTGTGCTGTGTGTGTTGTGTGTTTGTGCTGTGTGTGTTGTGTTTGTGGGTGTTGTGTTTGTGTTGTGTGTGTGGTGTGTTTCTGGTTGTGTATGTTGTGTGCTGTGTGTGTGTGTGTTTGTGCTGTGTTTGTGTGCTGTGTGTGTGTGTGTGTGTTTCTGGTTGTGTATGTTGTGTACTGTGTGTGTGTTGTGTGTGTGCTGTGTTTGTGGTTGTGTATATTGTGTGTTGTGTGTGTTGTGTTTGTGTGTGTTGTGTGTGTGTTTGTGTTTGTGTGTGTTGTGTTTGTGGGTATTGTGTTGTGTGTGTGGTGTGTTTGTGGTTGTGTATATTGTGTGCTGTGTGTGTTGTGTGTTTGTGCTGTGTTGTGTTGTGTGTGTGTTGTGTTTGTGGTTGTGTATATTGTGTGCTGTGTGTTTGTGGTTGTGTATATTGTGTGCTGTGTGTGTTGTGTGTTTGTGCTGTGTTGGTGTTGTGTGTGTGTTGTGTTTGTGGTTGTGTATATTGTGTGCTGTGTGTTTGTGCTGTGTGTGATGTGGTGTGTTGTGTTTGTGGGTGTTGTGTTGTGTGTGTGTTGTGTGTTTGTGTATGTTGTGTTGTGTGTGTGTTGTGTGTTTGTGTATGTTATGTGTGTGTTGTGTGTTTGTGTATGTTGTGTTGTGTGTGTGGTGTGTGTGCGCGTGGGCACGGGAGGTTTGCTCAGACCTGTGCAACACAGTTGTTCTCCAACATGTAAGTTACAACATAACTTAAGCAAGGATCCTGGACTTCACCTTACGAAACACAACAAATGTGATAATAATTATGTACAAGGTACTTTATAGTGGGAAAATAGACATGTTATTAGAAAACGGGGGAAATTAGGTGTCCGGTGGCCCGGTGGCCTGGTGGCTAAAGCTCCCGCTTCACACACGGAGGGCCCGGGTTCGATTCCCGGCGGGTGGAAACATTTCGACACGTTTCCTTACACCTGTTGTCCTGTTCACCTAGCAGCAAATAGGTACCTGGGTGTTAGTCGACTGGTGTGGGTCGCATCCTGGGGACAAGATTAAGGACCACAATGGAAATAAGTTAGACAGTCCTCGATGACGCACTGACTTTCTTGGGTTATCCTGGGTGGCTAACCCTCCGGGGTTAAAAATCCGAACGAAATCCTATCCTATCCTAACTGGAGGCTCCTGACCAGTCAGGTGTTCTCTCCCCTGACCACCATAAATATGTCACAACAATAAAGTGTGCCTATATAAACTATTTATAAACCATACCCCCGGCCGGGATTGAACCCGCGGTCATAGAGTCTCAAAACTCCAGCCCGTCGCGTTAGCCACTAGACCAGCTAGCCACAATAAGATTCATCCAAGTAGGTATATTTCTACACCATATATTTCTACACCTATGGTGTAGAAATATACCTAGTTGGATGAATCTTATTGTGGCTAGCTGGTCTAGTGGCTAACGCGACGGGCTGGAGTTTTGAGACTCTATGACCGCGGGTTCAATCCCGGCTGGGGGTATGGTTTATTTGCAATCGTGTCATTACGATTTCTTAAGTCATGTAAACTATTTATCACTCAAACTCGCACATATTAAATACTGAGTAAGGTTACAGAGTGGAAATAACTGCCAGAGTCTTAATAATACACAAACACGTGTAAATATCTGTGTTTTTCACTCTGTCCTTGTTCAGGAAACCTGACTAATTCTCGTTATTTCGTTTCGTTTCGTTCAGTTTTTCGTAAAGTTTTCAGTTTCGTTGAATTAGTGTTAAGTTCCAAAGTCTATGATTTTGTTAATGTTGAATATTTGTTCAGTAGGTGTAGTTGAATGTTAAATTTGAAGAGTGAAGACGGGTGTAGTGTTAGGTTGTTAACACAGGTTGTTAATGTTAACATCCACTGGTAAACATATATTTAACATTACTGATGTTTGGAAGTGCAGCAACATCAGTAATGTTAATATATGTTGTTTACCAGTGGATGTTAACATTAACAACCCGGGTTAACCTGACACTACACATATGAAAAATGAACGAAACAATATGAAAAAATGAACGAAAATATGAAAAAATTAACGAAACAATATGAAAAATTAACGAAACAATATGAAAAAATGAACGAAAATATGAAAAAATTAACGAAACAATATGAAAAATTAACGAAACAATATGAAAAAATGAACGAAACAATATGAAAAATGAACGAAACAATGAAAAAATGAACGAAACAATATGAAAAAAATGAACGAAGCAATATGAAAAATGAACGAAACTATATGAAAAAATTAAAAAGTGAATGAAACCTACTGAGAATTGCAATGATGAACGAAACATTAATTTAAGGAACGGTTCTGAGCGAAACATTACGAAACGTTCAAAGTGAACGAAACATTGTGAAAAAACGGGTAAAGCAAACACTTAAAATAAACGAAAAAATATGAAAAACGCTAAAAATGAATGAAACAATATGGAAACTGACGAAACATTATGAAAACTGCTAAAAAAATGAACGAAACAATATGGAAACTGACGAAACATTATGAAAACTGCTAAAAAAATGAACGAAACAATATGAAAACGAACGAAACATTGTGAAAAAAGTGAAAATTTGATCGAAACAATATGGAAAAACAAACAAAAGTTTATGAAAAAAATTAAAATACGCAAAACCAGCACAGAGGGAGTTGAACAATAGCTCTGGGGCTTTTGTGTTGCAAGCAACACATCAGCGGGAGGTTGTAATGTTGCACAAATTTGTTCATTATTATAATCAAGGGGAAGCGCTAAACCCAGAGGATTATACAGCGCCTGGGAGGGATGTGGAAGGCATTCAGGCTTAATTCGGGGAACTGGAGCACAGATCCAATTCCCTAAATCAAGAGCCCCTCACCAACATCAAGGAACCTCCCCTGAGGCGGAGAGCTATTGTTCAACTTTTGCATCGCTTGTTCGCGATTCTTCACATATATACATTTATAATATACATATATATATATAATATTGAAAGAATTAAGAGTAAGACTGAGAATAGGATAGCAGATGAACAAGGAGGCTTTAGGAAAGGTAGGGGGTGTGTGGACCAGGTGTTTACAGTGAAACATATAAGTGAACAGTATTTAGATAAGGCTAAAGAGGTCTTTGTGGCATTTATGGATTTGGAAAAGGCGTATGACAGGGTGGATAGGGGGGCAATGTGGCAGATGTTGCAAGTGTATGGTGTAGGAGGTAGGTTACTGAAAGCAGTGAAGAGTTTTTACGAGGATAGTGAGGCTCAAGTTAGGTATGTAGGAAAGAGGGAAATTATTTCCCAGTAAAGTAGGCCTTAGAACAAGGATGTGTGATGTCACCGTGGTTGTTTAATATATTTAATAGATGGGGGGTTTTAAAGAGAAGTAAATGCGAGGGTCTTGACAAGTGGTGTGGAGTTAAAAGATAATGAATACACACAAGTGGGAGTTTTCCCCTGCTAGCTCTTTGCTTGAAGACACAGTGCAGTGGGTGATTCTGAAGAGAAGTTTTCCAGGGATTGGTGGATGAATTTGGTAGGGTATGCTAAAAAGAAGAATAAGTGAAGTTGAATACAGGAAAGAGTCAGGTTATGAGATAACAAAAAATATTAGGTGATGAAAGATTGGATATCAGATTGGAGGGAGAGAGTATGGAGGAGGTTGATGTATCAGATATTTGGGAGTGGACGTGTCGGCGGATATGGGTCTATGGAAAGATGAGTGAATCATTAGATAGAATTTGATGAGGGGAAAAAGGGTGATGGTGCACTAGGGTCTGTGGAGACAAATAACTTTGTCTTGGAGGCAAGAAGGGAATGTATGAGAGTATAGTTTTCCAACGGCTCTTATATGGGGTGTGAAGCATGGGTGTTTGAATGTTGCAGAGAGGGAGGAAGGCTGGAGGCAGTGGAGGGTTTGTCTGAGGGCAATGTGTGGTGTGATATAATGCAGAGGAATTCGTAGTTTGGGAGTTAGGAGGAGGTGCGGGATTACAAAACTTGTTGTCCGAGGGGGCTGAGGAAGGTTGATGAGGTGGTGGACATGTTGAGTGAAATCGAGCGAATCAGAATGACTTTCAAGAGTGTATTAGTCTGTATGGAAGGGAAAGGGGGCAGGGTTAGGGGTCGGGCTAGGAAAGGTTGGAGGGGGAGGGGGTTAAAGGAGGTTTTGTGTGCGAGGGGCTTGGACTTCCAGCGGCATGCGTGTGCGGTGTTTGATAGGAGTGAATGGAGATGAATGGTTTTTAATACTTGACGTGAGTTGGAGTGTGGCAAAGTAACATTTATGAGGCGGTTAGGGAAACCGGGAAAGGCAGGACTTGAGTCCGGAGTTGGGAAGTACAGTGCCTGCACTTGAAGGATGGGTGTTAATGTTTGCAGTTAAAAACTGTAGTGTAAAGCACCCTTTGGCAAGACAGTGATGGAGTGAATGATGGTTGAAAGTTTTTTCTTTTTTGGGCCACCCTGCCTTGGCGGGAATGGCCAGTGTGATAATAAAAATAAAATATATATATTATATATATTTAATATTATATATATATATATATATATATTATATATATAATTTTTATATTATATATATATTATATATATATATATATATCCTATATGCAAAACAACCACTCTGAAAGAATAGAGTATTCCAAGCGCTTTCGTGCACTGACTACTACTATTATCATGGACTATGAAGTAAAGATAAGGAAGTATATAAGGGGTCTGGCCAGCACCAGCCGGACAACCAAGCCTTATCAACTAAAATATGTTGGTTCTCCCTCTTACAGAAAACTGGTTGATAGGCCTCTTTCTAAGACTTTTTAATATTTTTAAAGTTGTATTCAAAAATTTGTTACAGTCAAAAAAAAATTTTGATAAAGAATTCCCCCCCAAAATGGCAGATGGATGTGTCTATAAGATTCTTGTAAAATTTGCGATAAAGTTTATTACGTCAAAATGGTAAAAAAGCTCGAACTAAGATTTAAAACACATAAATATAGCATTAGAAACTGGACAAGATTCAATGCTATATTTATTATTGAAAGAGGAATTTTAACATCAATTGATTTCAAAAAGTTAGAAAGTTGTATCAGGCAAAGCCATGGTCGACAGGAATATAATTGAATTTGTTTCATAAAAGCAGTTTTGGAACTCGTCATAATTGGAATATTTCCTTTGGTTTATATAAATTGATCCATTTATAATTAATAGGATTTGGGAAGATATTTAATAATACATGGACAAATAATTTTTAAATTTTTTGGGCTAGAATAGCTGGGGGTGAGTTGTTGCAAAGGGACTATCCAGGTTGGGTTGGGCGCGGTCAGGTGTTTAACCGATTGTGGGAATCTTATAGTGAGAGTGGCCAGACCCTTATTCTAGCTTCTTGGATGGCTTTACTTTCATATAGTTCCTTGATAATGTGAGTAGTCACGAAATTGTTGGAATTTCTCTATTCTTTCCGAGTGGTTGTTTTGCATATTCTGAAATCACCTTGTTTACTGTGATCTTATTGATATATACATATATATATTTATATTATATAATTATATATAAATATATATATATATATCTATTATATATATATATATTATATATATATACAATTATATGTACAAATATTGTCAAATATATATACCAATATAGTTACAAAATATATATATTTATATATATATATATATATATAGATAATATTAGTATTTATATATATATATATTATATACGTATATTATTATATATATATATTTATTTATATATATTATATTATATATAAATATTATATATATATTATATATAATATATATATATTACAAATATATACAATATACCAATATATTTACAATATATACAAATATATATACAATATTTGTACACAGGGAGGCAATTTTACAAAGACATGTGTAGATGTGGATGATGTCTGGGCAAGACAGTGTATGTTAGGATCCAGCTCTGGGACACCAAACACAGTGTATGTTAGGATCCAGCTCTGGGACTCCAAACACAGTGTATGTTAGGATCCAGCTCTGGGACACCAAACACAACATATAATTATATTTTTATTGAGACAAAGTTAGTGATGTTAGTTAAGACTGATGACATGAGGCGGCTGGTCATGTCACTGGTCTCCGCCGTCACTGCAATGTTAAAAGATATCATGTCAGCCATGTTTACACACTTCACGTCAAGGCTTACAAACCACCAATGACTTTTGTGGGTTTACCGCTTGGTTTTCCATTATAATTACAAAGTTCCTCAATATCCTGACACATACGTACACGTACACATACGCGTACGTGGACAAAGAGACCTGGACAGGCTGGACATGTGGTCCAGTAACTGGCTTCTCGAATTCAATCCAGCCAAATGCAAAGTCATGAAGATTGGGGAGGGGCAAAGAAGACCGGAGACAGAGCATAGGTTAGGTGGACAAAGACTACAGACCTCACTCAGGGAGAAAGACCTCGAGTGACCATAACCACCGAGACATCACCGGAGGCACACTTCAACCAAAATAACGCTGCAGCATCGGGCGCCTGGCAAACCTGAGAAATAGCGTTCCGATACCTTAATAAGGATTCGTTTCAAGACATGTACACTGAGTATGTTAGGCCCATACTGGTGTATGCAGCACCAGTCTGGAAACCCTCACATGGTCATGCACCGTCAAGAAGTTAGAGAAGTACAAAGTTTTGCAAACAAGGCTAGTCCCGCTAAGAGATGTCGTAAGAGGGAAAGGTTAAGGGAAATCGGACTGACGGACACTGGTGGACATGGAAGGGTCAGGGGAAGTCATGATAACGACATACAAGAATACTGCGGGGAATAGACAAGGTGGACAGAGGATAGGATGTTCCAGAGAGGGGACACAGAAAACGGGGTCACAACTGAAGCTGAAGACTCAGATAAGTTACAGGGATGACATTAGGAAACGTATTTTTTCGTCCCAGAGTCGTCAGGAAGTGGAATAGTAGCAAGTGAAGTAGTGGAGGCAGGAACCATACATAGTTTAAGAAGATGGTTTGACAAAGCTCAGAGGGAGCGAGCGGGAGAGGACCTAGTAGCGACTCAGTTGAAGAGGCGGGGGCCAGGAGCCGAGTCTCGACCCCTGCAACCACAATTAGTCGCGAGTCACACACACACATACCTGGAGTCTACTGGAGGGCATTCGGGGATCAAAACGTTTTTAGTTTCCCCCACGCGGGCCCGGTCCACGGACCAGGCCTCCCGGTTGGATCAGGGCCCTGATAGCGAGGCTGTTACTGCTGGCCGCAGTAATCCAACGTACGAACCCACAAGCCCGGCTGATCCGGGTACCGTCTTTGGTATCTGTCCAGCTCCCTTCTTGAAGACCAACTCAGGGGTCGTCCCGTTAATGCCCTTATTGCTGGGTGGGAGGCTGTTGAAGAGTCTTGGGGGGCCCAGACACTTAGGTGTTTTCTCTTAGTGTACCAGTGACGCCGCTACTTTTCACTGGGGGTAGGTTGCACCGCCTGCTAAGTCTTTTGCTTTCATATGGAGTGATTCCTGTGTGCATATCAGGGACCAGTCCTTCCAGGATCTTCCATACACATGCACACATGTGCCTTTTAGGGGACGGATTCTTCCACACACACGACACATGTGCATCATTAGGGCCGTCCCTCCAGGATCTTCCACACACACGCACACATGTGCATATTAGGGACCAGTCCCTCCAGGATCTTCCACATACACGCACACATGTGCATATTAGGGACCAGTCCCTCCAGGATCTTCACACACAGCACCACATGTGCATATTAGGGACAGTCCCTCAGGATTCTTCCACACACACGCACACCACATGTGCATCTAGGGGACCAGTCCCTCCAGGAGCTTCACACCACACACACACACACATGTGAATATTAGGGGACCAGTCCCTCCAGGATCTTCCACACACACGCACACATGTGCATATTAGGGACCAGTTCCCTCCAGGATATTCACACACACGCACAATGATGCTATTAGGGACCAGTCCCCCTCAGGCTCTTCCACACACACATGCACATGTGCTATAGGGAGGACCAGTCCTCCAGGATCTTGCGGCACATGTGCATTATTAGGGGACCAGTCCCTCAGGAATCTTCTCACACATGCACACTTGTGCATATTGGGACCAGTCCTCCAGGATTCTTCCACACACACGCACTCATGTGATATTAGGGACCAGTCCCTCCGGGATCTTCCACACACACACCACACCAATGTGCATATTAGGGACAGGGTCCCTCCAGGATTCTTCACACACACACGCACACATGTGCATATTAGGGACCAGTCCCTCTAAGGATCTTCCACACATACATGCACACTAGTGCATATTAGGGACCAGTCCCTCCAGGATCTTCCACACACTCGCAACATGTGCATATTATGGGACAGTCCTCCAGGATCTTCCACTCACATACGCACATGTGCAATTAGGGGACCAGTCCCCAGGATCTTCCACACAACACGCACACATGTGCATATTATGGGACCAGTTCCCCTCCGGATATTCCACACACACGCAACATGTGCATATTAGGGACCAGTCCCTCCCAGGATCTTCCACACACCACGTGCCATGTGATATTAGGGACAGTTCCCTCCAGGATCTTCCACTCACATGTGCATATTAGGGACATTTCCTCAAGATTCTTCCAAACACACGCACAATGTGCATATTATGGACAGTCCCTCCAGGATCTTCCACACTCACGCAAATGTGCATATTAGGGACCAGTCCCTCCAGGATTTACACGCACACACCACCACGCACACATGTGCATATTAGGGGACAATACACCGGATCTTCCCCCCACACACACGCCACATGTGCATATTAGGGACCCAGTCCTCCAGCATTTCCACACACACCGCGCACATGTGCATATTAGGGACCAGTCCCTCCAGGATCTTCCACACACACGCTCACATGTGCATATTAGGGACCAGTCCCTCCAGGATCTTCCACACACACGCACACATGTGCATATTAGGGACCAGTCCCTCCAGGATCTTCCACACACACGCACACATGTGCATATTAGGGACCAGTCCCTCCAGGATCTTCCACACACACGCACACATGTGCATATTAGGGACCAGTCCCTCCAGGATCTTCCACACACACGCACACATGTGCTTATTAGGGACCAGTCCCTCCAGGATCTTCCACACACACACGCTCACATGTGCATATTAGGGACCAGTCCCTCCAGGATCTTCCACACACACGCACACATGTGCATATTAGGGACCAGTCCCTCCAGGATCTTCCACACACACGCACACAAGTGCATATTAGGGACCAGTCCCTACAGGATCTTCCGCACACATGTGCTTATTAGGGACGAGTCCCTTCAGGATCTTCCACACACACACGCACATGTGCTTATTAGGGTTGTGGGGTGGTGGATGGGGTGGGTGGACCAGTCCCTCCAGGATCTTCCACACACACGCGCACATGTGCATATTAGGGACCAGTCCCTCCAGGATCTTCCACACACACGCGCACATGTGCATATTAGGGACCAGTCCCTACAGGATCTTCCACCACACATGAGCTCATGTGATATTTAGGGCCTGTCCACTCCAGGATCTTCCACAACACACACGGCCTCTTGCGCATATTAGGGAACCCAGTCCCTTCAGGATTTTCACACACACGTTTCACAGGTGATATTAGGGGAACCCAGTCCTCCAAGGATCTTCCACACAAACGCGCACTTCGTGGCCATATTAGGGAACCAGTCCTCCAGGCTCTTCACACACACACGCACGTGCATATTAGGGACCAGTTCCCTCCCGGAATCGTCCACACACAACTCGCACATGTGCTATTAGGGACCAGGTCCCTCCAGGATCTTCCACACACACACACATGTTGCATATTAGGAACCAGTCCATCCAGGGATCTTCCTACACACGCTCAAATGTGCATATTAGGGACCAAGTCCTCCAGGATCTTCCACACACACACGCACCAATGTGCATATTAGGGACCAGTCCCTCCAGGATTCCACACACACACGCTCACATGCTGATTATTTAGGGACAGTCCCTCCAGGATTCTTCACACCACACACGCACAATGTGCATATTAGGGACGTCCCTCCAGGATCTTCCACACACACGCCCCCTTCACATGTTCATATTAGGGGACCAGTCCCTCCAGGATTCTTCACCACACACGCACACTGTCATATTAGGGTCCAATCCCTCAGGATATTTCCACACACACGCAAAACTTGTGCAATTAGGGTCCAGTCCCTCCAGGATCTTCCCACACTCACGCACACATGTGCAGTATATTAGGGACCAGTCCCTCCAGGATTTCCACACACACTCACACGGGCTTATTAGGGACCAGTCCCCTCCCAGGATCTTCCACACACACGCACACATGTGCATTATTAGGGACCATAGTCCCTCAAGGATCTTCCACACACACACCACACATGTGCATATTAGGGTTACAGTTCCCGCCAGGATCTTCACTCACACGAACACCGAGCATATTAGGGACAGTCCCTCCAGGGATCTTCACAACACGCTCACATGTGCATATTAGGTACCAGTCCCTCCAGGATTCTTCCACACCA
The DNA here is from genome assembly GCF_026875155.1 of Cherax quadricarinatus. Classification (NCBI taxonomy): domain Eukaryota; kingdom Metazoa; phylum Arthropoda; class Malacostraca; order Decapoda; family Parastacidae; genus Cherax; species Cherax quadricarinatus. The sequence continues at coordinate 16,251,987 of NC_069452.1, read as the reverse complement.
CAGCACACATGTATTATTAGGGGACCAGTCCCTCCAGAGCTTCCACACACACGCACCCATGTGCATATTAGGGACAGTCCAGGATCTTCACACACACACGCACATGTGCATATTAGCCCCGGACCAGTCCCTCCAAGATCTTCCCAACACCACGCACACATGTGCATATTAGGGGCCAGTCTCTCCAGGAATTCTTCCACACACACGATCACATGTGCATATTAGGGAACCAGTCTCCAGGTCTTCCACACACACGCAAACAGGTGCATATTAGGGACCAGTCCCTCAGGATCTTCCACACACACGCCCACATGTGGCTATTAGGGACCGACTCCCTCCAGGATCTTCGACACACACGCTACATGTGTATTAGGGACAGTCCCTCCAGGATCTTCCTCACACACGCACAATGTGCATATTAGGGAACAGTCCTCAGGATCTTCACACACACCGCACACAATGTGATTTTAGGGACAGTCCCTCCAGGATCTTCCACACACACGCGCACATGTGCATATTAGGGACCAGTCCCTCCAGGATCTTCCACACACACGCACACATGTGCATATTAGGGACCAGTCCCTCCAGGATCTTCCACAACACACGCTCAATGTGGCATTTAGGGTCCAGTCCCTCCGGATCTTCCACACACACGCACACATATGTGATATTAGGACAGTCCCTCCAGGATCTTCACACACACGCACCACATATGATATTAGGGACCAGTCCCTCCAGGATCTTCCTCACACACGCTCACAAGTGATATATATAGGACCAGTCCCTCAGGATCTTCACTCACACGCTCACATGTGCATATTTTATAGGGACCGTCCCTCAGATCTTCCACACACACACGCGTCATGTGATATTAGGGAACCAGTCCCTCCAGGATCTTCCACACACACGCTCACATGTGCATATTACGGACCAGTCCCTCCAGGATCTTCCACACACACGCTCACATGTGCATGTTAGGGACCAGTCCCTCCAGGATCTTCCACACACACGCACACATGTGCATATTAGGGACCAGTCCCTCCAGGATCTTCTACACACACCACCGCACATTTGCATATTAGGACCAGTCCCTCAGGATCTTCACACACACGCTGTCAATGTGCATTTTAGGGACCGTCCCCCAGGCTCATCCACTCACACGCTCACATGTGCATATTAGGGACCAGTCCCTCCAGGATCTTCCACACACACGCTCACATGTGCATATTAGGGACCAGTCCCTCCAGGATCTTCCACACACACGCTCACATGTGCATATTAGGGACCAGTCCCTCCAGGATCTTCCACACACACGCACACATGTGCATATTAGGGACCAGTCCCTCCAGGATCTTCCACACACACACACACACACATGTGCATATTAGGGACCAGTCCCTCCAGGATCTTCCACACTCACACACGCCACCACATGTGCATATTTAGGACAGTCCCTTCCAGGATCTTCCACACACACGATCACATGTCATTATTAGTGGCCAGTCCCCTCCAGGATCTTCCACACACACGAACATGTGCCATTTTAGGGACCAGTCCCTCCAAGGATCTTCCACACACACGCACACCATTATATGCATATTAGGGACCAGTCCCTCCAGGATCTTCCACACACACGCCACATGTGCATATTAGGGACCAGTCCTCCAGGATCTTTTCCACCACACACACACACTGTGCTTATTTGGACCAGTCCCTCAGGATTTCACACACACGCACACATGTGCATATTAGGGACCAGTCCATCCAGGATCTTCCACACACACACCCACCCACATGTGGCATATTAGGGGACCAGTCCCTCCAGGATCTTCTCACACACACGCTCACTGTTGCTTATTAGGACCAGACCATCCAGGATCTTCCACACACTCGTCACATGTGATATTAGGGACCAGTCCCTCCAGGATCATTCCACACTCACGCTCACATGTGGCTATTAGGGACAGGTCCCTAGGATCTTCCACTCACACGCAACTCTGTGGCATAATTAGGGAACTGTCCCTCAGGATCTTCCACAACAGCACCCCATGTGCATATTAGGGACCAGTCCCTCCAGGATCTTCAACACACACACGCACATGTGTATATTAGGGACCAGTCCCTCAAGATCTTCAACACACGCACACATGTGCATATAGGGACCAGTCTCTCCAGGATATTCCACACACACACGGCTACATGTGCCATTTATGGACCCAGTCCACTCAGGATCTTCACACCCACGCACACATGAGCATATTAGGGACAGGTCCCTCCAGGATCTTCCACACACACGCACACATGTGCATATTAGGGACCAGTCCCTCCAGGATCTTCGACACACACGCTCACATGTGCATATTAGGGACCAGTCCCTCCAGGATCTTCCACACACACGCACACATGTGCGTATTAGGGACCAGTCCCTCCAGGATCTTCCACACAACGCCACACATGTGCATATTAGGGACCAGTCCCTCCAGGATCTTCCACACACACACGCACATGTGCATATTAGGGACGAGTCCCTCCAGGATCTTCCACACACACGCCACACATGGTGCATTTAGGGGACCAGTCCCTCTAGGAATCTTCCACACACACGCTCCACATGTTGCATATTAGGGACCAGTCCCCTCCAGGATCTTCCAACACGACAATGTGCATATTAGTTGAGACCAGTCCCTCCAGGATCTTCCCACCACTCGCACACATATGGCATATTAGGGATCAGTCCCTCGAGGATCTTCCACAAACACGCTCACATGTGCTATTAGGGACCGTCCCTTCCAGTATCTTCCACACACACGTCACATGTGCATATTAGGGACCAGTCCCTCAGGAATCTTCCAACACACACACGATCATGTGCTTTTAGGGACCAGTCCCTCCAGGATCTTACACACACACGCACACATGTGCATATTAGGGACCAGTCCTCGGATCTTCACACACATCACGCACATTTGATTATTAGGGGGACCAGTCCCTCCAGGATCTTACACACACACCTCACTTGTGCTTTTTAGGGACCAGTCCCTCAGGAGCTTCCACACCTCGCTCACATGTGCATATTAGGGACAGTCCCTCCAGGATCTTCCACTACACACGCCACATGTGCATATTAGGGAGCAGTCCCTCATGGATCTTCCTCATCACAATTCGCACAACATGTGCTTATTAGGGACCAGTCCTCCAGGATCTTCCATCACACACACCACACACATGTGCATATTAGGGACCAGTCCCTCCAGGATCTTCCACACTACACGCTCACATGTGAATATTGGGACCAGTACCTCTGGTCTGCCACACACAACACAGTGTGTAATTAGGACCAGTCCTCCAGGTTATTTCCACACACGCTCATTGTGCTTATTAGGGCCAGTCCCTCCTGGATCTTCCACACACCCACGCACATGTGCATATTAGGGACAGTCCTCCAGGATCTTCCACACACACGCAACATGTGCATATTGGGACCAGTCATCCAGGATCTTCCACACCACACTCACACATGTGCATATCTAGGGACCAGTCCCTGCAGGATTCTTCACACACAAGCACACATGTGCATATTAGGGACCAGTCCTCAGGATTTCCACACACCACGCAACACATATGCTTTATTAGGGACCAGTCCCTCAGGATCTTCCACACCCACACGCGTCCACATGTGATATTAGGGACAGTCTCCAGGATCTTTCCACACACACGCTCCACATGTGATATTAGGGAGCAGTCCCTCCAGGATCTTCCTCACACACGCACACATGTGCTATTAGGGACAGTCCTCCAGGGGGGGTTCTTCCACACACACAAACACACTCATGTGACATATTAGGGGACCAGGTCCCTCCAGGATCTTCCACAACACACTCGCACACATGTGTGGCTAATTAGGGACCAGTCCTCCAGGATCTTCCACACACAGACACATGTGCATATTAGGGACCAGTACCTCCAGGATCTTCCCACACACAACCCACACATGTGCATATTAGGGGGACAGTCCTCCAGGAATCTTCCGCACACACGCAACATGTGAATATTAGGGGACCAGTCCCTCCAGGATCTTCCCACACCACGCACACATGTGCATATTAGGGACCAGTCCCTCCAGGATCTTCCACACACACTCGCAAATGTGCATTATTGGGACCAGTCCTCCATGATCTTCACACACACGCACAACATGTGCATTATTAGGGACCAGTCTCTCCAGGTCTACCACACACACGCTCACATGTGCAGATTAGGGAACAGTCTCCTAAAGGATATTCAACACACACGCCCCCAAAAACACATGTGCATATTAGGGACCAGTCCCTCCAGGATCTTCCACACACACGCACACATGTGCATATTAGGGACCAGTCCCTCCAGGATCTTCGACACACACGCTCACATGTGCATATTAGGGGTACAGTCCCTCCAGGATCTTTCTCACCCCAACACACGCACACATGTGCGTATTTAGGGAACCAGTCCCTCCAGCGTATTCTATCCACACACACGCACCATGTGCATATAGGGACCAGTCCCTCAGGATCTTCCACCACAGACTCATGGAGCGTATTAGGGACCAGTTCCCCCGGATCTTCCAAACACACGCACATGTGCATATTAGGGACCAGTCCCTCCAGGATCTTCAACACACACAGCACATGTGCAACTTAAGGGCACCAGTCCTCCTGGATCTTTCCACCACCACACCCTCTTCAGGGGGGGCTCCTTGGCGTGGTGAAGATGCTCTTGGTCTGAGGAATTAGACATCGGTCTTCTCCTCAGACCGAACTACTTACCCCCAATCTCCCCTCCCCTATTCCCATCCTCCCCATTTTCCTTTCTCCTCTCCTCCCCCTCCTCCTTTTGCCCTTCCTCTTTTTGTCCTTTGGGATTTCTCCCACAGGCGCGCTAGTTCCTAGGTAGGAGAAAGGACACCGGGGTCCATCCCATTCCCGTTGAGGTTTCTTGGCGGTGGCGTAGTTTGCCGTGGAATCTGGATTGCCCTAGGGATGCCCCGATCCCTCCCGGTACCCCGGGAGTAGCTTTGGGTGTCTTTTGGGCGACGGGTGTAGCTCTGGAAGCCCCCTTTTCGGTTTCCCGGGGGGGGGTGGCTGAAGGAGGTTGCTTTGTGGCGGATATCCGGCCCGCCCCCTCTCTTTGGTCCACGAGGTAGCTTCGGCAGATGTGAGGTTGCTACCCCAGATTGCTGGGTTTACTGCATGAAGGGTAGGGTATGGCACGGGTTCCATGCTGCACTGCGCTACTAGCGGTGTCGTGGTCCTCTTGGGCGCGGAGGGAGATTTCGGGCCCCCTTTCATCCCCCCTGGGAACTATCCCTCCCGGTCCCCCTTTTTTTTCTTTTTTTTTATTTTTTTTTTCTTTTCTTCTTTCTTTTTTTTTCTTAAAAACAAAAAGAAAGAAGTAACCTAACCATGGCAGCCCTAGCCATGAACCTGGTACCCCCCGGGCCCCTTCTTGATACCGCACCCCGTTTCTGACCCGCCTCGTCTTTGGACCATCTTCAGACATTCCTCATGCCTCTGTACCTATTGCCGGTGCTGTTCCTCACCCGCTTCAGGTACTGAGGCCTCGCTGACTCCTTCGATTTATCAGACCTTCGCTCTCCTCTGACTATGCTTCCGGCCTCTCCCCCTACGGTGCGGGAATTTTCAAAACGCCGACCCGTTCCACGTCGGACAACTCTTTTCCCACGCCTAAACGTCAACGACAATTACCCGCTGATGATTCTTCTCCACCTTCACCTTCTCGTTCTTCTCAGAAACGATCGACACGTCCTTCACTACCTTTCCACGCTCTGTTTCAGACTGAACAGTGGACTAAATTCTTCACTTTACGACAAATTCTCTACTGCCTATCTTTCTGACCATAGCTATTGCAAGGGCACTCCTACAGACATGTTGGTAAAGATTTTCTTTTTCATGCTCTTAAGAGCGGTGACGCGCATCAATTTCCGTACAGATTGCTACCCAGGCTCGTGAGCTCTATCGTCTTACCATATAGATACTGTTCCTGTCAACCTTGAAAAACTCATTCCCGCATTTCTGTAGTGGTCCGTTATTCTGCCCATACCATAGTTCAACAAATTTCCAGACATGTGCACCAATCATTCTAGAAACAAGCTGGGAACTCCAAGATCTCCCAATCCTCAGGTAGACCTTAGTTCTGCTGCCCGTGGGCCGGAGACGATACCCTAGCATGTGAGCTCGTTTAACTTTTGACAGCCGACGACTCCCATCTCCGTTCTTTCATTAGCAACATTGGTTACAAGTTCGAAGGTGATCCCTAACCACAACAGTGTAGAAATTGCTGGCGATTGGCCCTCAGCGAACTATTGCAGATCTATGCCGAATGCCCCAGTCTGTGTGCCGATGACCATTCTAATCGTCTTAGCAATCGATCTCCTCTTGCCTTAACTGTCATGGGCTCACCCTTTCGTATCTCCACGTTGTCCGTGTCTATTTAACGAAGCGGGGACATCCGTTACTCAAAGAGACAGAAGGTCTCCCTTATGCCATGGCAGTTTCTATCTCCGCCTCCAAGGGCAGAGGGACTCCCCATCGTGTTCTCCATATTCCGTGTTTCCAACGTCCCCCCACGTCTGGTATCCCATCTTCTACACCCACTCTGGGTTACCTCTCCATAATACTCCTTGTATCTAATCCTTTTGCTGCCTCGGCTCAGGACGTCCCTACTTCAACGCCTCAGTATAATCTCGCTTCTTCGAGTTCTCTCTTACAAGCCTCCGTATCGACGAGACCTCGTCGACACTCTTCCCAATCGTCCCTGCTACTTCTCAAAAGGTCAAAAAAAGGTCCTGGAGTAACACCCCTACCCATCTTTCCACCTCCTCCTTTTACCCTCCCTGTCTCTAGTCCCTAGTTCTTCCCTTCACCTGGCTCAGTTACAGTTTTGGCCAGAGGTTCACCCTCCTCCTACGTAATGTACCTTCCTCCCTCTGATTCCTCCCAAGTTTCTTCCTCTTCTGCCACCTCCCAGGTTCCGGTCGCTTCTTCCCTGCCCACGCTTCTTCCAGTTCCCTCCACCCTTTCGCCCCCCCCTACCTTGGTACAGTCCAATACAGTTCAAATCTTCTATCATCCTCCCCCTACCATTCCAATATTGTTCTCCCATACGACATACTCTGAAATTCCGAAACACTGACAAGCAATCTCTGCATATATTGCAGAGGACCCAAACATCAAGGACACTGATCCACCTTCCGCTCTTCTCTCTCTCTCTGCTCCATCTGCGCCAACTCCTTTCTTCACAGCGCACCGTTCCTTCGCTGCTTTGAACATTTTCCACTGCCTCCGCAGTTGACGTTTCTAACCCTTCTAGTCCTGTGGAACCCTTACCTGCGGATTTCAAGTATCTTTATCATGCCAATCATGGCCTTTTTCAGTGGAAATATACGCGGCTCAGGGGTTAATCGGGGTGAGCTTCAGATGTTACTCTCCCCAGTTTGCCCCTGTTGGTGTTGCTTACAGGAACCAACTACACTCTGCTGTTATTTCTCACATTTTTTCAGGCTCATTAAATTTTTTGGTATTCTCAGATCTTTTCCTGATGGGAACTTTAATGAAAGTTGCCCTTCTTCTCCGCCACTGATATTCCGCCCATTACCATCAGCTATGTGTTCATACTTGCCTGCATTACACAGCAGCCCGTATCCACTTACATAGGTGGTATACGCCTGTTATTAATATACTCTCTCCTTCTCCGGGCAGTATCTATTCGGATTTTGCCTTCCTTGTTTCGTCATTACCGCACCGATTCTGCTTACTTGCGGGGATTTTAATTGCCACCATTTCCTTGGGGAGGGTCTCACTTGTGATTCCGTGAATTCAGTTAGAGGCTTTTCTTGCACCCACCCCCTCCCTGTTTTTAAATACAGGTACTCACACAATTTGTGATCCCGGACTCATACTCTTCTGTGCATAGATCTCTCAGTTTGCTACTTCCACGCCGCATTAGACTTTACTTGGTCTGTTCTCCCGACTCTACATGACCAGTGATCATTTCCCAATCATTCTTACTTCCCCTTCATATTCGCCACCTCTTCGCACCCGACGCTTGGCAAATTTAATCGGGCCAAATTTGGAACCTTTACTCACACCTGACGGTTTTTAAAGAGCGTTTTCCCTCTTCGTCCTCCATCGATGAGCTTGTACACCTCTTCTCGTCCTCCCGTTTTCACCGTCAGCTTCTCATTCTATAACACCAAAACTTCGGGCAGGCATTCTCAGAAATGCGTGCTGCGTGGATATCCTGTTGTGCTCGTTGCAAGTAGTTTGAAAGCGCTGCATGGGGCAGGCTACCGGTACAATAGTAGAACACAGAGCGACTCCCCTTGATTTTTAAACAGAAGCGTGGCGATCGCTCGCCGTTTATGTCATCCGTGGACGCTAACGACTTGCTGGCGAGATTATGTCTCACCATCACCTCTGCTTCCTCTTATGAGTGCAGGTCTGAAAAAGTACCGACAACTGAGTGACGTAAATATTCCTCCTGACCGGCTCCTGTTCTGCGGGTTGCGGGTGTTGATATAGCAAACCCACTAGATGTTGCCAATGAATTGCAATCATCTGGTCCGTAGGTCTCAGGGACTCCACTATGCACGCCATTTTTTCCTCTAAGTCTGCCAGAGACGTTAGCATCCCTTGGACGTTTCTTCTCTCAGAGAAAAGTACTGTATAATGGGTTTTTCACTTCAAGAAACTGAGGCAACACGCTCAGCTTGTCGATCATCGGCAGTGGGCCGACGACATTCATATTCGTGAGGCGACAACAGTGACATCAGTCAGCCCGGGCCAGGTCTTTTACACCTTTACATTTATTTGGTCACAAGGAGTTCTTCCACAGCTGTGGAAATCCGCCATTGTTCGCCCTTTCCGCAAACCATGCGGCACTACGGGACATGAAACTCCCACCTATCGTCCCATTGCTCCTTACCAGTGCAGTTTGCAAAGTCATGGAACGTCTTAGTAAATAGACGTTTCGTGTGGTATTAGAGACAACAACAGTCTCTCCACCTCGTCAATATGGCTTTGTAGGGACGTTCTACCATAGACCCTTACTGCGCTTGGATACGTATGTTCGTAAATGCCTTAGCGAATAACCACTCAGTTATTGCATAATTTTGTCCCTTGAGAGGATATGACACAATTGGCGGTCTATAATTTTAGCCCAAGCCCACTCCTTAGGCCTTCGAGGCATCTACCATCTTCCTTAAGACTTTTTAATGAACAGGCATTTCCTGTGTTCGGGTTAATAATGTGCCTCTCCCGGCTTTTGTCCAAGTGAAGGTGTTCCCCCAGGGATGGTTGTGTGAGCACAAACACTTTTTTCCTTGACTATTTAATGATTTGGGCCTCTAGTCTTTCCAACAAATATTTGTCATCACTCTATGTTGATGACTTTGCTATTGCCTGTGCAGCGCTGAATGTCTCCCTCCTTACAGTTTCTCTCCCGCTCTTGCAGATCGACCGTATGTTTCCAATTGGGCCACCACACATGCGGTTTTAAATTTCCCAGCACTAAAAACCCACAAATCACTTTCACTAGAGTCTGTCATCTCTGATCATACCTTTGTTCCTCTATTGGCTCACGTATCCCTGACGTGATAGCAGTCAAGTTTCTGGGCCTCTCTTTGATCGTAGGTTATCCCTGAGAACCTCACATTACCTCTCTGAAGGCAAACTTGTCAACAGCCGGCTGAACCTCTTATAACCCTTGATCATTCTTTCGTGGGGAGCTGATCGTCAGAAACCTCCCTTCACCGACATTCCTCCCTTATTTTATCGAAACTTGATTATGGTGACCATTATCTATTCGCAGGCATTCTGCTACTCTCTCTAGCCTTAACCCATTCATCACCAAGGATTATCGTTTATGCCTTGGGGCTTTTCGCTCTTCCCCTGTCGAAAAGCTCTATGCAGAATGCGAACGTTCCATCCTTATCGTTCGCCGTGTCGAGGCCATTGCCTGCGATACTATGTCGCTCGATGATCTCCGCAATCTTCCATTTATAGAATGGTTCACTGATAATTTTAGTAGACATTCTTTATTGTTCGCCGCCCCTGCTTACTCCGTCCCTTCTTCTTCGCCTTCATTCGCTCTTGTCTTCTCTTCCAACTCAGTATTCCACATTTCTATGTACATGTAGCATCTCACTTTTCTACCCCCCTGGTGAGGTCCCATATGTTCGTGTCTGTTCTTTCTCCCCCCTTTGCTCGAAAAGCCCATCTGTCTACGGTCGCTTCCGCTCTCTTTTCTTGACACTTTCACTCTCATTTCATGCCATTGCGGTTGTACACTGATGGCTCTAAGTCTATTGACGGCGGTAGGATTCGCGCAGTGTTTCCGGACAGCGTCGTACAAGGGCAATTTACTATCTTCAGCTAAGTATTTTTATGCTGAATTATATTGCCATCCTACTGCACTTATCCGTATTGCATCTATGCCTGGAGTCATTCATTTGTGAGTTGTCTCAGAACGACCATTAGTGCCTTTAAAGGCTATACAAAAATTGATTACACTCACCCTAGTCCTCCGTTCCAAAATTTGGCTACGCGCCCCGCATCAGTACTAAGCATAAAGATAGTGTTTTTGGTGGGTCCTGGTCCTGTTGGACGGTACAGGGCAATGAACAGGCAGACACTGCTGCTGTTGCGCGTCAGCAGAAGTAATTGACTACCAGTTTCTTCAGAGGTATTCCATGCAGGAGGTCTAGTTTGCTTGTAATATCTTCCCACCTTCACCACCGTTTGGCAACAACGTTGGTCTCTACTAGGCTCGGCAACAAACTTCTATCTATTAAACCGAGTATAGGTTTACTGGGTCTTCTTATCACCTGTGTCGAGGTGGGAGACTTACTTCTCCCGTCTTCGCATTGGCCATACTCGTCTTTACTCATGGATATCTCAGGGAGAGGCGTCTTGCTCCTCTCTGGTGAGAAGATTGCCAAGCTCCCTTACTCAGTCAGCCAATTCTGTTGACTGCCCACTTTATCAACGAGCACGCAGAATTTACCTCTGTCGTCGTCTTCGCCCCGCTGCTCTCTCTTTACCTTCCTCCGCGCTGTAATGGGACCACCCTTTCATCGGACTCTCTTATTGACTTTTTGACAACGAACTGACTGTCTTCACAAATTCTGATACTTTCTGCCGCTTCTACTTGTTTCGCTTGCTACCCTCTACCCCCGTACTATCCCCTGCCCGCTGTTTCTGTAACTGCAACTGATCATCCCCCCGCTCCCTCCTGCCATCCAATTCCCTTGCTCCTTCGCTACCTGCAGCGCTGTATAGCCCTTGTGGCTTAGCGTTCTTTTTGAATTACTATAATAATAATAATACTTCACACACCACGCACACTGTGCATATTGGGACCAGTCACCTCCAGGATCTTCCACACACACGTCACATGATGCATATTAGGGACCAGTCCTCAGATCTTCCACACACACGCACAACTATGTGCTTATATTAGGGGACCAGTCCCTCTGGATCTTCCACACACCGCCACACCTATGCATATATTAGGTGACTGTCCCTCCAGGATCTTGCCACACACACGCTCACATGGGCATATTAGGGACCAGGCCCTCTGGATCTCACACACACGGCTCACATGTGATATAGGGACCAGTCCGCCAGGATCTTTCCACACACACACGCTACTGTGCTTATTTAGGGAACAGTCCCTCCAAGGATCTTCCTTCACACACGCAATGTGCATTATTTACGGACCAGTCCTTCCAGGATCCTTCCAAACACGCTCACATGTCTTGGTTTAGGGACAAGTCCCTCCTGGATCTTCCACACACACGCACACATGTGCATATTAGGGACCAGTCCCTCCAGGATCTTCCACACACACACGCACATTTGCATATTAGGGACCAGTCCCTCCAGGATCTTCCACACACACGCTCACATGTGCATATTAGGGACCAGTCCCTCCAGGATCTTCCACACACACGCTCACATGTGTATATTAGGGAGCAGTCCCTCCAGGATCTTCCACACACACGCTCACCATGTGCATATTAGGGAGCAGTCCTCTCCGGATCTTCCACACACAGCAAAACATGATGCATTATTAGGAGACGTCCCTCCAGGATCTTACTACCACACACATGTGCATATTAGGGACCAGTACTCCAGGATCTTCCACCCACACGCTCACATGTGCATATTAGGGACCGTCCTCCAGGTTCTGTCCACAACACACAAACATGCTGCAATAATAGGGACCAGTCCCTCCAGGATCTTCTCACCACACACGACATGTGCATATTAGGGCCCAGTCCTCCAGGATCTTCCACACACACGCACACTTGTGCATATTAGGGGACTGTCCCTACCTAGGATCTTCCACACACACCGCACACATGTGCATATAGGGACAGTCCCTCCAGGATCTATCCACACACACGCACACATGGTGTTATTACGGACAGTCCCTGCAGGATCTTCCACACACACGCACACATATGCATATTAGGGACCAGTCCCTCCAGGATCTTCCACACACACGCTCACATGTGCATATTAGGGACCAGTCCCTCCAGCCGAATGCTTCACACACACGACACATGTGCATATTTTAGGGCCCGTCCCTCCAGGTATCTTCCACACACACGCACACATGTGCATATTAGGGACCAGTCCCTCCAGGATCTTCCACACACACGCACACATGTGCATATTAGGGACCAGTCCCTCCAGGATCTTCCACACACACACACACATGTGCATATTAGGGACCAGTCCCTCCAGGATCTTCCACACACACACACATGTGCATATTAGGGACCAGTCCCTCCAGGATCTTCCACACACACGCACACATGTGCATATTAGGGACTAGTCCCTCCAGGATATTCCACACACACGCGCACATGTGCATATAAGGGACCAGTCCTTCCAGGATCTTCCACACACACGCGCACATGTGCATTTTTATGGGACCTGGTCCCTCACAGGATTTCCACCACACACGCGCACATGTGCCATATTAGGGAACCAGTCCCTCCGGATCTTCCACACACACACACACATGTGCATATTAGGGACCAGTCCCTCCAGGATCTTCCACAGACACGCACACATGTGCATATTAGGGACCAGTCCCTCCAGGATCTTCCACACACACGCACACACATTGCATATTAGGGACCAGTCCCTGCAGGATCTTCCACACACACGCACACATGTGCATATTAGGGACCAGTCCCTGCAGATCCTTCCCCACCACACACGCACAATGTTGCATATTAGGGGAACCGTCCCTCTGGATCTTCCACACACACGCACAACATGTGCATATTAGGGACAAGTCCTCCAGGATCTATCACACACACGCCCACATTGTGCATATTAGGAGACCAGTCCCCCAGGATCTTCCACACACACGCACATTGCAGATTAGGGACTAGTCCCTCAGGATCTTCCACACTCACGCACATGTGCCACTCTATTAGGGACCAGTCCCTCCAGGATCGTCCACACACAGCCACATGTGCATATTTGGGACCCAGTCCCTCCAGGATCTTTCACACACACGCACACATGTATGCATTTTAGGACCAGTCCCTCAGGATCTTCCACACACACGCAACACATGTGCATATTAGGACCAGTCCCTCCGGATCTTCACACACCGGCTCAATGTGCATCTTAGGACCTGTCCCTCCAGGATTCTTCCACCCCACCGCTCACATGTGCATATTAGGGACCAGTCCCTCCATGGATCCTTCACACAACACACATGTGCATATTAGGGACAGTCCCTCAGGATTTCCACTACACACCGCACATGTGCATTATTACGGACAGTCCCTCCAGGATCTTCCACACACACGTCACATGTGCATATTAGGGACCAGTCCTCCAGGAATCTCACACACACGGCTAATGTGCATATTAGGGACCAGTCCCTCCAGGCTCTTCCACACACACGCACATGGGCATATTTAGGGACCAAGCACGTCCCACTCCAGGAGGATCTTTCACAACACACGCGACATGTGCATATTAGGGGACCCAATCCTCAGATCTTCCACAACACGCGCAATGTGCATAATTAGGGACCAGTCCCTCAGGATCTTCCCACACACACACGACACACATGTGCATATTAGGGACCAGTCCCTGCAGGATCTTCCACACACACGCACACATGTGCATATTAGGGACCAGTCCCTCCAGGATCTTCCACACACACGCACACATGTGCATATTAGGGACCAGTCCCTATGGATTCCACACCACCGCGCACCTGTTGATAGTAGGGACAGTCCCTCAGGATCTACCACACAACGCTCACATGTGGCATATAGGGACTGTCCCTCCAGGATCTTCCACCACACACACACACATGTGCATATTAGGGACCAGTCCCTCCAGGATCTTCCACACACACGCACATGTGCATATTAGGGACCAGTCCCTCCAGGATCTTCCACACACACGCCACATGGTGCATATTCAGGGACCATCCCTCCAGCGTTTCTTACACACACCTATGTGCATATTAGGACCCAGTCCCTCCAGGATCTTCACACACACGCACATGTGGCATATTTAGGGACCGTCCCTCCTGGGATCTTCCACACACACCGCGCACATGTGCATTTTAGGAGACAGTCCTCCAGGATCCTTCACACACACGGCACATGTGCATATTAGGGACCAGTCCCTCCGGATCTTCCACACTCACACACACATTGTGCATATTTATTGGGACCAGTCCCTGCAGGATCTTCCACACACCACGCACACATGTGCTATATTAGGGACAGTCCGCCAGGATCTGCCACACACACGCACCACATGTGCATATTAGGACCGAGTCCTCCAGGTCTTCCACAACCGACACATGTGCATATTAGGGACAGTACCCTTCCAGGATCTTCCACCCCCACACGACATGTGCATTATACGGACAGTCCCTCAGGATTTCACACACACGCTCATTGTGCATATTGGGACCAGTCCTCCCGGGATCTTCCACACACACGCTCACAGATGCATATTAGGGACCAGTCCCTCCAGGATCTTCACCACACAGCACATGTGCATATAGGGACCAGTCCTCCAGGGATCTTCCACACACACGCGCACATGTGCATATTCGGGCCACTCCTCCTGGATCTTCCCACAACACGCGCACATGTGATATTAGCGGACCAGTCCCTCCCAGGATCTTCCACACACACCACACACTATGTCATGCATATGAGGGACCAGTCCCTGCAGGATCTTCCACACACACGCACACATGTGCATATTAGGGACCAGTCCCTCCAGGATCTTCCACACACACACACATGTGCATATTAGGGACCAGTCCCTCCAGGTTCTTCCACACACACGCCATGTGCATTATTAAGGGTACCGTCCTCAGGATCTCCACACACACGGCACTGTGATATTAGGGACCATGTCCCCTTCCAGGATCTTCCACACACACACACATGTGCATATTAGGGACCAGTCCCTCCAGGATCTTCCACACACACGCACATGTGCATATTAGGGACCAGTCCCTCCAGGATCTTCCACACACACGCGCACATGTGCATATTAGGGACCAGTCCCTCCAGGATCTTCCACACACACGCGCACATGTGCATAATTAGGGACCAGTCCTCAGGATCTTCCACACACACACACACACATGTGCATATTAGGGACCAGTCCCTCCAGGATCTTCCACACACACGCACACATGTGCATATTAGGGACCAGTCCCTCCAGGATCTTCCACACACACGCACACATGTGCATATTAGGGACCAGTCCCTCCAGGATCTTCCACACACACACACATGTGCATATTAGGGACCAGTCCCTCAGGATCCTTCCCGCCACACCCACACGATGTGCATATTAGGGACCAGTCCCTCCAGGATCTTCCACACACACGCGCACATGTGCATATTAGGGACCAGTCCCTCCAGGATCTTCCACACACACGCACAATGTGCATATTAGGGGGACCAGTCCTCCAGAGATCTTCCACACATTACACACACATGTCGCCATATTAGGGGACCAGGTCCCCCAGGATCTTCCACACACACACACTCATGTGCATATTAGGGACCAGTCCCTCCAGATCTTCCACACACAACAACACATTGTGCATATTAGGACCAGTCCCTCCAGGATCTTCCCACACACACGCGCACATGTGATATTAGGGACAGTCCCTCAGGATCTTCCACACACACGCCTCACTGTGCCATATTAGGGACCATGTCCTCAGGGATTTCCAAACCACCAACATGTGCATATTAGGGACCAGTCCTTCCAGGACTCCACACCACACGCACCACATGGCATATTTAGGGACTGGCCCTCAGGATATTCACAACACGCGCACTTGTGCATATAAGGGACCAGTCCCTCCCCAGGATCTTCACACACACGCGCACATGTGCTATTAGGGACCAGTCCCTCCAGGATTCTTACACACACAGCGCACATGATGCTATTAGGGCACCAGTCCCTCCAGGAATCTTCCCACACACACACACACATGTGCATATTAGGGACCAGTCCCTCCAGGATCTTCCACACACACGCGCACATGTGCATATTAGGGACCAGTCCCTCCAGGATCTTCCACACACACGAACATGTGCATCATATAGGGAGACAGTCCTCCAGGATCTTCCACACACACACACACAGTGCCATATTAGGAAACCAGGTCCCTCCAGGATCTTCCACCACACACACACTCATGTGCATATTAGGGACCAGTCCCTCCAGGATCTTCCACACACACACACACATGTGCATATTAGGGACCAGTTCCTCCAGATCTTCCACACACACGCGCAATGTTGGATATAAGGGACAGTCCCTCCAGGATCTTCCACACACACGCTTACATGTGCATATTAGGGACCAGTCCTCCAGGATCTTCCACAAAACATACAACTTGTGCTCTTAGGGACCAGTCCTTCCAGGGCATCTCCCACACACACCGCCACACTTGTGATATTGGGATAGTCCTCCAGGATATTCACACACGCGCACATGTGCATATAAGGGACCAGTCCCTCCAGGATCTTCCACACACACGCGCACATGTGCATATTAGGGACCAGTCCCTCCAGGATCTTCCACACACACGCGCACATGTGCATATTAGGGACCAGTCCCTCCAGGATCTTCCACACACACACACACATGTGCATATTAGGGACCAGTCCCTCCAGGATCTTCCACACACACGCACACATGTGCATATTAGGGACCAGTCCCTCAGGGATCTTCCACGACACACGCACATTATGCATATTAGGACCAGCCCTGCAGGATCTTCCACACACTCGCAACATGTGCATATTTGGGACCAGTCCTGCAGGATTTCCACACACACGCACACATGTGCATATTAGGGACCAGTCCCTCCAGGATCTTCCACACACACGCACACATGGGCATATTAGGGACCAGTCCCTCCAGGATTCCACACACCGCAGCCGCACATGTGGCATATTAGGCGACCAGTCACCCAGGATCTTCCACACACACGCACATCGGCATATTAGGGACCAGTCCCGCCAGGATCTTCCACAACACGCACATGTGATATTGGGACCATTCTCCAGATCTCCACACCACGCCACATGTGCATATTAGGGACCAGTCCCTAAGGATCTTCCACACACACGACACACATGTGCATATTAGGACAGTCCCTCCAGGATTTCCACACACACGCACAATGTGTATTAGGGACCCGTCCTCTCCAGGATCTTCCACACACACGCTCACATGTGCATATAGCGGACCAGTCCCTCCAGGATCTTCCCACACACGCTAATGTGCAGATTAGGGACCGTTCCCTCAGGATCTTCCACCACACACACATGTGAATATTAGGCGACCAGTCCCTCCAGGATCTTCCACACACACACGCACATGTGCATATTACGGACCAGTCCCTCCAGGATCTTCCACACACACGCTCACATGTGCATATTAGGGACCAGTCCCTCCAGGATCTTCCACACACACGCACACATGTGCATATTAGGGACCAGTTCCCCTCCGGATCTTCCCCACACACGCCATGATGCATTTAGGGACCAGTCCTCCAGGATCCTTTCACACTCCACGCACACATGTGCATATTAGGGACCAATCCCTCCAGGATCTTCCACACACACGCGCACATGTGCATATTAGGGACCAGTCCCTCCAGGATCTTCCACACACACACACACATGTGCATATTAGGGACCAGTCCCTGCAGGATCTTCCACACACACGCACACATGTGCATATTAGGGACCAGTCCCTCCAGGATCTTCCACACACACACGCACACATGTGCATATTAGGGACCAGTCCCTCCAGGATCTTCCACACACACGCGCACATGTGCATATTAGGGACCAGTCCCTCCAGGATCTTCCACACACACGCTCACATGTGCATATTAGGGACCAGTCCCTCCAGGATCTTCCACACACACACACACATGTGCATATTAGGGACCAGTCCCTCCAGGATCTTCCACACACACGCACATGTGCATATTAGGGACCAGTCCCTCCAGGATCTTACACACACACACATGTGCATATTAGGGACCAGTCCCTCCAGGATCTTCCACACACACGCACATGTGCATATTAGGGACCAGTCCCTCCAGGATCTTCCACACACACGCGCACATGTGCATATTAGGGACCAGTCCCTCCAGGATCTTCCACACACACGCGCACATGTGCATATTAGGGACCAGTCCCTCCAGGATCTTCCACACACACACACATGTGCATATTAGGGACCAGTCCCTGCCAGGTTTCCACACACACTGCACACATGTGCATATTAGGGACCAGCCTCATGGATCGTCCCACACCACGCACAATGTGCATATTAGGACCAGTCCCTCCAGGGTCTTCCACACACACGCACCACATGTGCATATTAGGGACCAGGTCCTCCAGGATCTTCACACACACACGCCCAATGTTGCATATACGGACCAGTCCCTCCAGATCTTCCACACACACGCTCCATGTGCATATTAGGGACCAGTCCCAGGATCTTCCACACACACGCTCACATGTGCCATTTAGGGACAGTCCCTCAGGTTCTTCCACACACACGCACATGTTGCATAGTAGGGGACCAGTCCCCTCCGGATCTTCCACACACTCACGCGCAATGTGAATATTAGGGACCAATCCCTCCAGGATCTTCCAACACACGCGCACTTGTGGCATATTAGGGACCAGTCCCTCAGGATTTCCACACACACACACAATGTGCTATTAGGACCAGCCTGCCAGGGATCTTCCACACACACGCACACATGTGATATTAGGGACTCAGTCCCTCCAGGATCTCCACACACACAACATGTGCATATTAGGGACCAGTCCCTCCAGGATCTTCCAACACACGCTCATGTGCATTTTAGCGGTACCCAGTCCCTCCTGGATCTTCCACACACACGGCGCACATGTGCATATTAGGGACCAGTTCCCTCAGGATCTTCCCACCACACACATGTGCATATTAGGGACCAGTCCCTCAAGGATCTTCCACACAACACGCAATGCTGCATATTAGGGGACCAGCTCCCTCCAGGATCTGCCACCCACACGCGCACATGTGCATATTAGGGACAGTCCCTCAGGATCGTCCACACACACGCGCACATGTGATATTAGGGACCCAGTCCTCAGGATCTTCCACACACACACCACACACATGTGCATATTAGGGGACCAGTCCCTCCAGATCTTCACACCACGCACACATGTGCATATTAGGGACCAGTCCCTCCATGTTCTTCCACACACACGCACCATGTGCATATTAGGGGACCTGACCCTCCAGATCTTCCACACCCACACCATGTGCATATTAGGGACCCAGTCCCTCCAGATCTTCGCACAACACACACACCATGTGATATTAGGGACCAGTCCCTCCTGGATCTTCCAACACACGCGCACATGTGCATATTCGGACCAGTCCTCCAGGATCTTCCAAACACGCAACATGTGCATATTAGGACCAGTCCCTCAGGATCTTCCCACACCACATCCACACAGTATGATGATGCATATTAGGAGACCAGTCCCTCCAGGATCTTCCACCACACACACACACATGTGCATATTAGCGGACCAGTCCTCCAGGATCTTCCACACACACACACACATGTATATTGGACCAGTCCTCCAGATCTGCACACCACACACGCGCACCTGTGACAATATTAGGGACCAGTCCCTCCAGGATCTTCCACACAACGCTCACATGTATGCATATTAGGGACCAGTCCCTACAGGAATCTTCCACACACCCACGCTCAATGTGGCATATTAGGGACCAGTCCCTCCAGGATCTTCAACACACGGACTCATGTGCATATTAGGGACCATCCCGCCAGGATCTTCCACACACACACACACATGTGCATATTAGGGACCAGTCCCTCCAGGATCTTCCACACACACACACACACATGTGCATATTAGGGACCAGTCCCTCCAGGATCTTCCACACACACGCTCACAAGTTCTGACAACTTTCAACACTGCTGACGACGAGACGACACTGGAATAAAACATGTCCTTGATGCCCAAGAGGAGCTCTTGATATGTCCTTGATGCCCGAGAGGGGCTCTTGAGATGTCCTTGATGCCCGTGAGTGGCTCCTGAGATGTCTTTGATGCCCGAGAGGGGCTCTTGAGATGTCCTTGATGCCCGAGAGGGGCTCTTGAGACGTCCTTGATGCCCGTGAGGGGCTCCTTAGATGTCCCTGATGCCCCTGAGCGGGCTCCTGAGATGTCCCTGATGCCCCTGAGGGGCTCCTGAGATGTCCTTGATGCCCGTGAGGGGCTCCTGAGATGTCCCTGGTGCCCCTGAGAGGCTCCTGAGATGTCCTTGATGCCCGTGAGGGGCTCCTGAGATGTCCTTGATGCCCGTGACGGGCTCTTGATTCAAGTAAACCTTAAACTAAACCTAATTACATTCGGTTCTCCATGCGCTCTATCACCCCTGAGGGTTTAGCGATTTACTCCTGACTAATAACACACTCGGAAGTCCCAGGAGCTGCAGCTCAGCACTCAACAGACCCAGGAGCTCGAGCTCATGTACAACAGAGTGCAGGTGGCACTGTGCCTCCCACCACGACCACTACTGCAGAGTGCAGGTGGCACTGTACCTCCCACCACCACCACTACTGCAGAGTGCAGGTGGCACTGTACCTCCCACCACCACCACTAATGCAGAGTGCAGGTGGCACTGTGCCTCCCACCACGACCACTACTGCAGAGTGCAGGTGGCACTGTACCTCCAACCACCACCACTACTGCAGAGTGCAGGTGGCACTGTACCTCCCACCACCACCACTACTGCAGAGTGCAGCTGGCACTGTACCTCCCACCACCACCACTACTGCAGAGTGCAGGTGGCACTGTACCTCCCACCACCACCACTACTTCAGAGTGCAGGTGGCACTGTACCTCCCACCACCACCACTACTGCAGAGTGCAGGTGGCACTGTACCTCCCACCACCACTACTGCAGAGTGCAGGTGGCACTGTACCTCCCACCACCACCACTACTGCAGAGTGCAGGTGGCAGTGTACCTCCCACCACCACCACTACTGCAGAGTGCAGCTGGCACTGTACCTCCCACCACCACCACTACTGCAGAGTGCAGGTGGCACTGTACCTCCCACCACCACCACTACTGCGGAGTGCAGGTGGCACTGTGCCTTCCACCACCACCACTACTGCAGAGTGCAGGTGGCACTGTGCCTCCCAGCACCACCACTACTGCAGAGTGCAGGTGGCACTGTGCCTCCCAGCACCACCACTACTGCAGAGTGCAGGTGGCACTGTGCCTCCCACCACCACTACTGCAGAGTGCAGGTGGCACTGTACCTCCCACCACTACTGCAGAGTGCAGGTGGCACTGTACCTCCCACCACCACTACTGCAGAGTGCAGGTGGCACTGTACCTCCCACCACCACTACTGCAGTGCAGGTGGCACTGTGCCTTCCACCACTACTGCAGAGTGCAGGTGGCACTGTACCTCCCACCACTACTACTGCAGAGTGCAGGTGGCACTGTACCTCCCACCACCACCACTACTGCAGAGTGCAGGTGGCACTGTACCTCCCACCACCACCACTACTGCAGAGTGCAGGTGGCACTGTACCTCCCACCACCACTACTGCAGAGTGCAGGTGGCACTGTACCTCCCACCACCACTACTGCAGAGTGCAGGTGGCACTGTACCTCCCACCACCACTACTGCAGAGTGCAGGTGGCACTGTACCTCCCACCACCACCACTACTGCAGAGTGGAGGTGGCACTGTACCTCCCACCACCACCACTACCGCAGAGTGCAGGTGGCACTGTACCTCCCACCACCACCACTACTGCAGAGTGCAGGTGGTACTGTGCCTCTCACCACCACTACTGCAGAGTGCAGGTGGCACTGTGCCTTCCACCACCACTACTGCAGAGTGCAGGTGGCACTGTACCTCCCACCACCACCACTACTGCAGAGTGCAGGAGGCACTGTACCTCCCACCACCACCACTACTGCAGAGTGCAGGTGGCACTGTACCTCCCACCACCCCCAAACTACTGCAGAGTGCAGGTGGCACTGTACCTCCCACCACCACCACTACTACAGAGTGCAGGTGGCACTGTACCTCCCACCACGACCACTACTGCAGAGTGCAGGTGGCACTGTACCTCCCACCACCACCACTACTGCAGAGTGCAGGTGGCACTGTGCCTCCCACCACTACTGCAGAGTGCAGGTGGCACTGTACCTCCCACCACCACCACTACTGCAGAGTGCAGGTGGCAGTGTACCTCCCACCATCACCACTACTGCAGAGTGCAGGTGGCACTGTGCCTCCCACCACCACTACTGCAGAGTGCAGGTGGCACTGTACCTCCCACCACCACTACTGCAGAGTGCAGGTGGCACTGTGCCTCCCACCACCACTACTGCAGAGTGCAGGTGGCACTGTGCCTCCCAGCACCACCACTACTGCAGAGTGCAGGTGGCACTGTGCCTCCCACCACCACTACTGCAGAGTGCAGGTGGCACTGTACCTCCCACCACTACTGCAGAGTGCAGGTGGCACTGTACCTCCCACCACCACTACTGCAGAGTGCAAGTGGCACTGTGCCTCCCACCACCACCACTACTGCAGAGTGCAGGTGGCACTGTGCCTCCCACCACCACTACTGCAGACTGCAGGTGGCACTGTGCCTCCCAACACGACCACTACTGCAGAGTGCAGGTGGCACTGTACCTCCCACCACCACCACTACTGCAGAGTGCAGGTGGCACTGTGCCTCCCACCACCACTACTGCAGAGTGCAGGTGGCACTGTACCTCCCACCACCACCACTACTGCAGAGTGCAGGTGGCACTGTACCTCCCACCACCACCACTACTGCAGAGTGCAGGTGGCACTGTGCCTCCCACCACCACCACTACTGCAGAGTGCAGGTGGCACTGTACCTCCCACAACCACCACTACTGCAGAGCGCAGGTGGCACTGTACCTCCCACCACCACCACTACTGCAGAGTGCAGGTGGCACTGTACCTCCCACCACCACCACTACTGCAGAGTGCAGGGGGCACTGTACCTACCACCACTACTGCAGAGTGCAGGTGGCACTGTACCTCCCACCACCCCTACTGCAGAGTGCAGGTGGCACTGTACCTCCCACCACCACCACTACTGCAGAGTGCAGGTGGCACTGTACCACCACCACCACTACTGCAGAGTGCAGGTGGCACTGTGCCTCCCACCACCACTACAGAGTGCAGGTGGCACTGTACCTCCCACCACCACCACTACTGCAGAGTGCAGGTGGCACTGTGCCTTCCACCACCACTACTGCAGAGTGCAGGTGGCACTGTGCCTCCCACCACCACCACTACTGCAGAGTGCAGGTGGCACTGTACCTCCCACCACCACCACTACTGCAGAGTGCAGGTGGCACTGTACCTCCCACCACCACCACTACTGCAGAGTGCAGGTGGCACTGTGCCTTCCACCACCACTACTGTAGAGTGCAGGTGGCACTGTACATCCCACCACCACCACTACTGCAGAGTGTAGGTGGCACTGTGCCTCCCACTACCACCACTACTGCAGAGTGCAGGTGGCACTGTACCTCCCACCACCACTACTGCAGAGTGCAGATGGCACTGTACCTCCCACCACCACCACTACTGCAGAGTGCAGGTGGCACTGTGCCTCCCACCACCACTACTGCAGAGTGCAGGTGGCACTGTGCCTACACCACCACTACTGCAGAGTGCAGGTGGCACTGTACCTCCCACCACCACCACTACTGCAGAGTGCAGGTGGCACTGTACCTCCCACCACCACCACTACTGCAGAGTGCAGGTGGCACTGTGCCTCCCAGCACCACCACTACTGCAGAGTGCAGGTGGCACTGTGCCTCCCAGCACCACCACTACTGCAGAGTGCAGGTGGCACTGTGCCTCCCAGCACCACCACTACTGCAGAGTGCAGGTGGCACTGTACCTCCCACCACCACCACTACTGCAGAGTGTAGGTGGCACTGTACCTCCCACCACTACTGCAGTGTGCAGGTGGCACTGTACCTCCCACCACCACTACTGCAGAGTGCAGGTGGCACTGTACCTCCCACCACCACCACTACTGCAGAGTGCAGGTGGCACTGTGCCTTCCACCACTACTGCAGAGTGCAGGTGGCACTGTACCTCCCACCACCACAACTACTGCAGAGTGCAGGTGGCACTGTACCTCCCACCACCACCACTACTGCAGAGTGCAGGTGGCACTGTACCTCCCACCACTACTGCAGAGTGCAGGTGGCACTGTGCCTCCCACCACCACTACTGCAGAGTGCAGGTGGCACTGTACCTCCCACCACCACTACTGCAGAGTGCAGGTGGCACTGTACCTCCCACCACCACCACTACTGCAGAGTGCAGGTGGCACTGTACCTCCCACCACCACCACTACTGCAGAGTGCGGGTGGCACGTACCTCCCACCACCACCACTACCGCAGAGTGAAGGTGGCACTGTACCTCCCACCACCACCACTACTGCAGAGTGCAGGTGGCACTGTACCTCCCACCACCACCACTACTGCAGAGTGCAGCTGGCACTGTACCTCCCACCACCACCACTACTGCAGAGTGCAGGTGGCACTGTACCTCCCACCACCACCACTACTGCAGAGTGCAGGTGGCACTGTACCTCCCACCACCACCACTACTGCAGAGTGCAGGTGGCACTGTACCTCCACCACCACCACTACTGCAGAGTGCAGGTGGCACTGTACCTCCCACCACCACCACTACTACAGAGTGCAGGTGGCACTGTACCTCCCACCACCACCTCTACTGCAGAGTGCAGGTGGCACTGTGCCTCCCACCACTACTGCAGAGTGCAGGTGGCACTGTACCTCCCACCACCACCACTACTGCAGAGTGCAGGTGGCAGTGTACCTCCCACCATCACCACTACTGCAGAGTGCAGGTGGCACTGTGCCTCCCACCACCACCACTACTGCAGAGTGCAGGTGGCACTGTGCCTCCCACCACTACTGCAGAGTGCAGGTGGCACTGTGCCTCCCACCACCACCACTACTGCAGAGTGCAGGTGGCACTGTGCCTCCCACCACCACCACTACTGCAGAGTGCAGGTGGTACTGTACCTCCCACCACCACCACTACTGCAGAGTGCAGGTGGCACTGTTCCTCCCACCACCACTACTGCAGAGTGCAGGTGGCACTGTACCTCCCACCACCACCACTACTGCAGAGTGCAGTTGGCACTGTGCCTCCCACCACCACCACTACTGCAGAGTGCAGGTGGCACTGTACCTCCCACCACCACCACTACTGCAGAGTGCAGGTGGCACTGTACCTCCCACCACCACCACTACTGCAGTGCAGGTGGCACTGTGCCTCCCACCACCACCACTACTGCAGAGTGCAGGTGGCACTGTGCCTCCCACCACTACTGCAGACTGCAGGTGGCACTGTGCCTCCCACCACGACCACTACTGCAGAGTGCAGGTGGCACTGTACCTCCCACCACCACCACTACTGCAGAGTGCAGGTGGCACGGTGCCTCCCACCACCACCACTACTGCAGAGTGCAGGTGGCACTGTACCTCCCACCACCACTACTGCAGAGTGCAGGTGGCACTGTACCTCCCACCACCACCACTACTGCAGAGTGCAGGTGGCACTGTGCCTCCCACCACCACCACTACTGCAGAGTGCAGGTGGCACTGTACCTCCCACCACCACCACTACTGCAGAGTGCAGGTGGCACTGTACCTCCCACCACCACCACTACTGCAGAGTGCAGGGGGCACTGTACCTCCCATCACCACCACTACTGCAGAGTGCAGGTGGCACTGTACCTCCCACCACCACAACTACTGCAGAGTGCAGGTGGCACTGTACCTCCCACCACCACTACTGCAGAGTGCAGGTGGCACTGTGCCTCCCACAACTACTGCAGAGTGCAGGTGGCACTGTACCACCACCACCACTACTGCAGAGTGCAGGTGGCACTGTGCCTCCCACCACCACCACTACTGCAGAGTGCAGGTGGCACTGTACCTCCCACCACCACCACTACTGCAGAGTGCAGGTGGCACTGTGCCTTCCACCACAACCACTACTGCAGAGTGCAGGCGGCACTGTGCCTCCCACCACCACCACTACTGCAGAGTGCAGGTGGCACTGTACCTCCCACCACCACCACTACTGCAGAGTGCAGGTGGCACTGTGCCTTCCACCACCACCACTACTGTAGAGTGCAGGTGGCACTGTACCTCCCACCACCACCACTACTGCAGAGTGTAGGTGGCACTGTGCCTCCCACTACCACCACTACTGCAGAGTGCAGGTGGCACTGTGCCTTCCACCACCACCACTACTGCAGAGTGCAGGTGGCACTGTGCCTCCCACCACTACTGCAGAGTGCAGGTGGCACTGTACCTCCCACCACCACTACTGCAGAGTGCAGATGGCACTGTACCTCCCACCACCACCACTACTGCAGAGTGCAGGTGGCACTGTGCCTCCCACCACCACCACTACTGCAGAGTGCAGGTGGCACTGTGCCTCCCACCACCACCACTACTGCAGAGTGCAGGTGGCACTGTACATCCCACCACTACTGCAGATTGCAGGTGGCACTGTGCCTCCCACCACCACTACTGCAGAGTGCAGGTGGCACTGTGCCTCCCACCACCACTACTGCAGAGTGCAGGTGGCACTGTGCCTCCCACCACCACTACTGCAGAGTGCAGGTGGCACTGTGCCTCCCACCACTACTGCAGAGTGCAGGTGGCACTGTACCTCCCACCACCACCACTACTGCAGAGTGCAGGTGGTACTGTGCCTCCCACCACCACCACTACTGCAGAGTGCAGGTGGCACTGTGCCTCCCACCACTACTGCAGAGTGCAGGTGGCACTGTACCTCCCACCACCACCACTACTGCAGAGTGCAGGTGGCACTGTACCTCCCACCACCACCACTACTTCAGAGTGCAGGTGGCACTGTACCTCCCACCACCACCACTACTGCAGAGTGCAGGTGGCACTGTACCTCCCACCACCACCACTACTTCAGAGTGCAGGTGGCACTGTACCTCCCACCACCACCACCACTCCTTCAGAGTGCAGGTGGCACTGTGCCTCCCACCACCACCACTCCTTCAGAGTGCAGGTGGCACTGTACCTCCCACCACCACCACTCCTTTAGAGTGCAGGTGGCACTGTACCTCCCACCACCACCACTCCTTCAGAGTGCAGGTGGCACTGTACCTCCCACCACCACCACTCCTTCAGAGTGCAGGTGGCACTGTACCTCCCACCACCACCACTCCTTCAGAGTGCAGGTAGCACTGTACCTCCCACCACCACCACTCCTTCAGAGTGCAGGTAGCACTGTACCTCCCACCACCACCACTCCTTCAGAGTGCAGGTAGCACTGTACCTCCCACCACCACCACTCCTTCAGAGTGCAGGTGGCACTGTACCTCCCACCACCACCACTCCTTCAGAGTGCAGGTGGCACTGTACTTCCCACGACCACCACTCCTTCAGAGTGCAGGTGGCACTGTACCTCCACCACCACTCCTTCAGAGTGCAGGTGGCACTGTACCTCCCACCACCACCACTCCTTCAGAGTGCAGGTGGTGCTGTACTTCCCACCACCACCACTCCTTCAGAGTGCAGGTGGCACTGTACCTCCCACCACCACCACTCCTTCAGCGTGCAGGTGGCACTGTACCTCCCCACCCCCAAACTCCTTCAGAGTGCAGGTGGCACTGTACCTCCCACCACCACCACTCCTTCAGAGTGCAGGTGGCACTGTACCTCCCACCACCACCACTCCTTCAGAGTGCAGGTGGCACTCTACTTCCTACCACCACCACTCCATCAGAGTGCAGGTGGCACTGTACTTGCCACCACCACTACTCCTTCATAGTGCAGGTGGCACTGTACTTGCCACGACCACAAGTCCTTCAGAGTGCAGGTGGCACTGTACTTCCCACCACCACTCCATCAGAGTGCAGGTGGCACTGTACTTCCCACCACCACCACCAGTCATTCAGAGTGCCAGTGGCACTGTACATCCCAGCCCCGGTGGCTCGGTGGCTAAAGCTCCCGCTTCACACACGGAGGGCCCGGGTTCGATTCCCGGCGGGTGGAAACATTCCGACACGTTTCCTTACACCTGTTGTCCTGTTCACCTAGCAGCAAATAGGTACCTGGGTGTTAGTCGACTGGTGTGGGTCGCATCCTGGGGACAAGATTAAGGACCCCAATGGAAATAAGTTAGACAGTCCTCGATGACGCACTGACTTTCTTGGGTTATCCTGGGTGGCTAACCCTCCGGGGTTAAAAATCCGAACGAAATCTTATCTTACCACCACCACTCTTTCAGAGTGCAGGTGGCACTGTACTTCCCACCACCACCACTCCTTCAGAGTGCAGGTGACACTGTACCTCCCACCACCACCACTCCTTCAGAGTACAGGTGGCACTGTACCTCCCACCACCACCACTCCTTCAGAGTACAGGTGGCACTGTACTTCCCACCACCACCACTCCTTCAGAGTGGAGGTGGCACTGTACTTCCCACCACCACCACTCCTTCAGAGTGCAGGTGGCACTGTACTTACTGCCACCACCACCACTCCTTCAGAGTGCACGTGGCACTGTACTTCCCACCACCACCACTCCTTCAGAGTGCAGGTGGCACTGTACTTCCCACCACCACTCCTCAGAGTGCAGGTGGCACTGTACTTCCCAACACCACCACCACTCCTCAGAGTGCAGGTGGCACTGTACTTCCCACCACCACCACTCCTTCAGAGTGCACGTGGCACTGTACTTCCCACCACTCCTTCAGAGTGCAGGTGGCACTGTACTTCCCACCACCACTCCTCAGAGTGCAGGTGGCACTGTACTTCCCAACACCACCACTCCTTCAGAGTGCAGGTGGCACTGTACTTCCCACCACCACCACCACTCCTTCAGAGTGCACGTGGCACTGTACTTCCCACCACCACCACTCCTTCAGAGTGCAGGTGGCACTGTACTTCCCACCACCACTCCTCAGAGTGCAGGTGGCACTGTACTTCCCAACACCACCACTCCTTCAGAGTGCAGGTGGCACTGTACTTCCCACCACCACTCCTCAGAGTGCAGGTGGCACTGTACTTCCCACCACCACCACTCCTTCAGAGTGCAGGTGGCACTGTACTTCCCACCACCACTCCTTCAGAGTGCAGGTGGCACTGTACTTCCCACCACCACTCCTCAGAGTGCAGGTGGCACTGTACTTCCCAACACCACCACCACTCCTCAGAGTGCAGGTGGCACTGTACTTCCCACCACCACCACCACTCCTCAGAGTGCAGGTGGCACTGTACTTCCCACCACCACCACCACTCCTTCAGAGTGCAGGTGGCACTGTACCTCCCACCACCACCACTCCTTCAGAGTGCAGGTGGCACTGTACCTCCCACCACCACCACTCCTTCAGAGTGCAGGTGGCACTGTACCTCCCACCACCACCACTCCTTCAGAGTGCAGGTGGCACTGTACTTCCTACCACCACCACTCCATCAGAGTGCAGGTGGCACTGTACATGCCACCACCACTACTCCTTCATAGTGCAGGTGGCACTGTACTTGCCACGACCACAAGTCCTTCAGAGTGCAGGTGGCACTGTACTTCCCACCACCACTCCATCAGTGTGCAGGTGGCACTGTACTTCCCACCACCACCACCAGTCATTCAGAGTGCCAGTGGCACTGTACTTCCCAGGCCCGGTGGCTCGGTGGCTAAAGCTCCCGCTTCACACACGGAGGGCCCGGGTTCGATTCCCGGCGGGTGGAAACATTCCGACACGTTTCCTTACACCTGTTGTCCTGTTCACCTAGCAGCAAATAGGTACCTGGGTGTTAGTCGACTGGTGTGGGTCGCATCCTGTGGACAAGATTAAGGACCCCAATGGAAATAAGTTAGACAGTCCTCGATGACGCACTGACTTTCTTGGGTTATCCTGGGTGGCTAACCCTCCGGGGTTAAAAATCCGAACGAAATCTTATCTTACCACCACCACTCTTTCAGAGTGCAGGTGGCACTGTACTTCCCACCACCACCACTCCTTCAGATTGAAAGTGGCACTGTACTTCCCACCACCACCACTCCTTCAGAGTGCAGGTGGCACTGTACTTACTGCCACCACCACCACTCCTTCTGAGTGCACGTGGCACTGTACTTCCCACCACCACCACTCCTTCAGAGTGCAGGTGACACTGTACTTCCCACCACCACCACTCCTTCAGAGTGCAGGTGGCACTGTACTTCCCACCACCACCACTCCTTCAGAGTGCAGGTGGCACTGTACTTACTGCCACCACCACCACTCCTTCAGAGTGCACGTGGCACTGTACTTCCCACCACCACCACTCCTTCAGAGTGCAGGTGGCACTGTACTTCCCACCACCACCACCACTCCTTCAGAGTGCAGGTGGCACTGTACTTCCCACCACCACCACCACCACTCCTCAGAGTGCAGGTGGCACTGTACTTCCCACCACCACCACCACTCCTCAGAGTGCAGGTGGCACTGTACTTCCCACCACCAACCACCACTCCTCAGAGTGCAGGTGGCACTGTACTTCCCACCACCACCACCACTCCTTCAGAGTGCAGGTGGCACTGTACTTCCCACCACCACCACCACTCCTCAGAGTGCAGGTGGCACTGTACTTCCCACCACCACCACCACTCCTCAGAGTGCAGGTGGCACTGTACTTCCCACCACCACCACCACTCCTCAGAGTGCAGGTGGCACTGTACTTCCCACCACCACCACCACTCCTTCAGAGTGCAGGTGGCACTGTACCTCCCACCACCACCACTCCTTCAGAGTGCAGGTGGCACTGTACCTCCCACCACCACCACTCCTTCAGAGTGCAGGTGGCACTGTACCTCCCACCACCACCCCTCCTTCAGAGTGCAGGTGGCACTGTACCTCCCACCACCACCCCTCCTTCAGAGTGCAGGTGGCACTGTACCTCCCACCACCATCCCTCCTTCAGAGTGCAGGTGGCACTGTACCTCCCACCACCACCACTCCTTCAGAGTGCAGGTGGCACTGTACCTCCCACCACCACCACTCCTTCAGAGTGCAGGTGGCACTGTACCTCCCACCACCACCACTCCTTCAGAGTGCAGGTGGCACTGTACCTCCCACTACCACCACTCCTTCAGAGTGCAGGTGGCACTGTACCTCCCACCACCACCACTCCTTCAGAGTGCAGGTGGCACTGTACCTCCCACCACCACCACTCCTTCAGAGTGCAGGTGGCACTGTACCTCCCACCACCACCATCCTTCAGAGTGCAGGTGGCACTGTACCTCCCACCACCACCACTCCTTCAGAGTGCAGGTGGCACTGTACCTCCCACCACCACCACTCCTTCAGAGTGCAGGTGGCACTGTACCTCCCACCACCACCACTCCTTCAGAGTGCAGGTGGCACTGTACCTCCCACCACCACCACTCCTTCAGAGTGCAGGTGGCACTGTACCTCCCACCACCACCACTCCTTCAGAGTGCAGGTGGCACTGTACCTCCCACCACCACCACCTTCAGAGTGCAGGTGGCACTGTACCTCCCACCACCACCACTCCTTCAGAGTGTAGGTGGCACTGTACTGTGAACAACTGTGCTCCAGAAGGCACAGCATTTGCTCCCATCTTGTTCCTCATCCTCATACTGTATCTGACACAGACAAGGATGTAAGCCATAGTGCCGTGTCTTCCTTTGCAGACACTGCAAGGCTCCAGGCAGACATTGCAGACACTGCAAGGCTCCAAGCAGACATTGCAGGCACTGCAAGGCTCCAGGCAGACATTGCAGACACTGCAAGGCTCCAGGCAGACATTGCAGACACTGCAAGGCTCCAGGCAGACATTGCAGACACTGCAAGGCTCCAGGCAGACATTGCAGACACTGCAAGGCTCCTGGAAGACAATGCAGACACTGCAAGGCTCCAGGCAGACATTGCAGACACTGCAAGGCTCCAGGCGGACATCAACCAAATCTTTCAGTGGGCCGCAGAAAAAAATATGAAGTTCAACGATGAGAAATTTCAATTACTCCGATATGATAAACATGAGGAAATTAAAACTTCATCAGAGTACAAAACAAATTCCAGCCATAAAACAGAGCAAAAAACTAATGCAAAAAGACCTGGGAGTGATCATGTCGGAGGATCTCACCTTCAAGGACCATAACATTTTATCAATCGCATCTGCTAGAAAAATGACAGGATGGATAATGAGAACCTTCAAAACTAGGGAGGCCAAGCCCATGATGACACTCTTCAGGTCACTTGTTCTATCTAGGCTGGAATATTGCTGCACAATAACAGCACCTTTCAAGGCAGGTGAAATTGCTGACCTAGAAAATGTAGAGAACCTTCACGGCGCGCATAACGGAGATAAAACACCTAAATTACTGGGAGCGCTTGAGGTTCCTGAACCTGTATTCCCTGGAATGCAGGAGGGAGAGATACATGATTATATACACCTGGAAAATCCTAGAGGGACTAGTACCGAACTTGCACACGAAAATCACTCACTACGAAAGCAAAAGACTTGGCAGACAATGCAACATCCCCCCAATGTAAAGCAGGGGTGTCACTAGCACGTTAAGAGACAACATAATTGTCAGGGGCCCAAGGCTGTTCAACTGCCTCCCAGCATACATAAGGGGGATTGACCCTCTGGCTGTCTTCAAGAAGGCACCTGACCAGCCGGGCTGTGGTTCATATGTCAGGTTGTGTGCGACCAGCAGTAACAGACTGGTTAATGAAACCCTGATCCACCATAAGACCTGGTCCCAGAGCGAGCCGCAGGAGCGTTGACCCCCGAAACCAGGTAGACTCATGTGCATGTCACACTCAACTCCAACCCCTCTCACTCATGTATTTATCCAACCTAAATTTGAAACAACCCAACATGTTAGCTCAATTATCCTATATCCAACTGCTGCACAGTTGGATATCTTTATTGATGAAATGTTTCACTTGCACAGTGGGTTTCGTCAGTCAAATACAAAGGCAACAGTAGTAATCAAAGATAATGTAATCAGTCCATCAACCTTGGAGGAAAAAATATTTGAGAAGGTGAGTCCCTCAGCCTCCATGGTCTGGAGACCATGGAGGCCACCAGGCCTGGTGGCAAAAGCTCTTGCTTCACATGGTGAGGGTCCGGGTTCGATTCCCAGTGAAGGGATGGAAACATCAGACGTGTTTCCTTACACAAGTTGAGTACTTTCACCATCACTAAAATAGGTACTTGAGTGTTACTGGACTGATGTGGGTCACATTCTGGGTGTTAGTGGACTGGTGTGGGTGGCATCCTGGGTGTTAGTGGACTGGTGTGGGTCACATCCTGGATGTTAGTGGACTGGTGTGTTCTCAGTAGTACCAGTTACCAGTAACCAGTTACCAGTAGATGACTCACTACCAACCGTCTGTGTGAATCACTGTTATTCACGTTGCTGCTGACCATAGCATGTTTTTGAACACCGCTCGTCCTCTAGGCACTGGTGGGTCAGTCTGAGATAGAGAGCAGAGAGAGGCAGGGCGGCTGATGGTGCTTCCCATACTTTCCGTTAAAATTATACGTACTAACCAGCCTACGTGAGTGTTTTTACCCCATCCACGCCATCGAACCCACATGACAGTGGGAGGCATCCTGGGTGTTAGTGGACTGGTGTCGGTGGCATCCTGGGTGTTAGTGGACTGGTGTGGGTCACATCCTGGATGTTAGTGGACTGGTGTGGGTCACATCCTGGGTGTTAGTGGACTGGTGTGGGTCACATCCTGGGTGTTAGTGGACTGGTGTGGGTCACATCCTGGGTGTTAGTGAACTGGTGTGGGTCACA
Organism: Cherax quadricarinatus; assembly: GCF_026875155.1. Taxonomy (NCBI): domain Eukaryota; kingdom Metazoa; phylum Arthropoda; class Malacostraca; order Decapoda; family Parastacidae; genus Cherax; species Cherax quadricarinatus. Next base: position 16,217,422 of record NC_069452.1, on the reverse strand, counting down.
TCCTGGGTGTTAGTGGACTGGTGTGGGTGGCATCCTGGGTGTTAGTGGACTGGTGTGGGTCACATCCTGGGTGTTAGTGAACTGGTGTGGGTCACATCCTGGGTGTTAGTGGACTGGTGTGGGTGGCATCCTGGGACAAAACTGACATAATTTGCGGGAGATGCTCAACATAGCAAGGGACTTTCTATATAGTAGCATGTCACTGATGTCAGCTATGGTCTGTATACCTTGTACAGTATATGTACTGGTATACCGTATACATGTATTTGTATACCTTGTACATGTACTTGTAGTAAATAAAGATATTATTATTATTCTACAGGCTGAGGTACTGTCCACATCAATACACTTTCTCCATTACTACTGTTGCCTCTGTATTTGACTGAAGAAGTCTACTGTGTAAGTGAAACATTTCATCAATAAAGATACCCAACTGTTGCACATGTGTCTTAATCTTCACCTTGTGAGTATTTTACATCATTTTCAACAATGGAGAAGTGATGAGTGAGGTCACGAATGACTGTTAAAAGGCTGGTGTGTTCCCGCACCTCCTGACCTTAGTAGAGCAGGACAGTCGCCTCAGGAAATACTTTCCCAGACATCCTTCTTTAACCCTTAAACTGTCCAAACGTATATCTACATTGATGTGTGTAGCGCTCCAACCTTTATTTTCTCTATTTGAAAGCATGTAAAATTGGAACTAGATCTACGTTTGGAGCACTACAGACGTCAACGTAGATCTACGTTTGGACAGTTTGAGGGTTAATCCAAATGCATCCAGGGAAAGATCACTGTCGTTATGTAATAGACCCCGGACCTTCGCTGAACACCAGCTGGTGAGTCATTAAACCCCAGACCGACACGTTAGCCACTGGCCCAGCTGGCTACAATAACATTCATCTAACTAGGTATATTTATACACCATAAGAAGGTTAGCATAGGTACCACTGTGACCACAAATTCAAGTTTTTACAGACATCAATAATTCAGATAATATCAGTGAAGTGTTCCATTCTCATGTACATTTTCCCATTCTCATGTACATTTTGTCTGTAGAAAGAATTGAAGGAAAGGTAGTTACATTAATGTTCAATGAGGTTGATGAAATTTTGTAAGGGTTAAGGTAAATCAATCGTAGGAGTGATGATCCAGAGCAGTAGAGTAACAGAAGCAACATCAAGGTTGACCTGTTTCTTGTGATGTTGAAGTAACAGAATAGTTCAGTGACCCCAGTAAAGAGGAAAGCAACATCAAGGTTGACCAGTTTGTTGTGATGCTGAAGTAACAGAATAGTTCAGTGACCCCGGTAAAGAGGAAGGCAACATCAAGGTTGATCTGTTTCTTGTGATGCTGAAGTCTCTATCTGTGGATGAGATCTCCAGAGATGAAGGTGTGAGTTACTAATGATACCTGGCACCTTAGAGAGGTGTATACGACACTGTCAATACCAGAAGTGATAAATGGTTTTGAAAACTGACAAGTTGAAGATTGAGACACTTATGCAACATATGGGAATCTTTATTGAAGAAATGTTTTGCCACATAGTGGCTTCATCAGTCCAATACAAAGCAGAGAGGGGTAAGGAGAGGAAGAGTTTGAGGTAATCAGTCCCTCAGCCTGGAATCGATACCAAAAGTAATTGACCTATTAGGAACATTGGTATGTTTTGGTAAAGCTGAGCATGCTGGCTAATTTCTGGTTGCCAAATGACAACAGTACCTCACTGCTGACAAGAGAAAACAGGTGGTCAAGAACATCAATACCAACATACTGTAGATAGAAAGATGGACCTCTGTAACACCACCAATATTAATTAAATGATTACCCTCTGTGACTTTGAGAAAGAAACAAAGCAATTCCTTACTGATACTCATGCCATTCTCAAGAGTCTGCAAGGCAGAAGTCTGCTACCTCATTCCTATCAACCTGAAACCAGCCATAATGTATGGCTTGCCTGAAACCAATCTTCCCAAGATTGATCTCTGGTATCAAGCTATTGCTTTGCTACACTTGGCCAGACACTAAGCCATTGCTTTGCTACACTTGACCAGATACACTAAGCCACTGGTATGGTACACTTGACCAAACACTAAGCCATTGCTATGCTGTTATAATGTTGGTAGAATTACCGACAATATGTAAAGTAAAAGGGCACAAGTGCAACTAATGTGACATTTTATTGTGGCAACGTTTTGCTCTCCAGGAGCTTTGTCAAGCTTGACAAAGCTCCTGGAGAGTGAAACGTTGCCACAATAATATGTCATATTAGTTGCACTTGTGTCCTTTTACTTTACATTGCTATGCTACAATGGACCAGACACTAAGCCATTGATATGTTATACTTGACCAGATACTAAGCCATTACTGTGCTACACTTGACCAGATACACTAAGCCACTGGTATGGTACACTTGACCAGACACTAAGCCATTACTATGCTACACTTGACCAGATACACTAAGCCACTGGTATGGTACACTTGACCAGACACTAAGCCATTACTATGCTACACTTGACCAGATACACTAAGCCACTGGTATGGTACACTTGACCAGACACTAAGCCATTACTATGCTACACTTGACCAGATACACTAAGCCACTGGTATGGTACACTTGACCAGACACTAAGCCATTACTATGCTACACTTGACCAGATACACTAAGCCACTGGTATGGTACACTTGACCAGACACTAAGCCATTACTATGCTACACTTGACCAGATACACTAAGCCACTGGTATGGTACACTTGACCAGACACTAAGCCATTACTATGCTACATGTGACCAGATACTAAGCCATTACTATGCTACATGTGACCAGACACTAAGCCATTACTATGCTACATGTGACCAGATACTAAGCCATTACTATGCTACATGTGACCAGATACTAAGCCATTACTATGCTACATGTGACCAGATACTAAGCCATTACTATGCTACATGTGACCAGATACTAAGCCATTACTATGCTACATGTGACCAGATACTAAGCCATTACTATGCTACATGTGACCAGATACTAAGCCATTACTATGCTACATGTGACCAGATACTAAGCCATTGCTATGCTACATGTGACCAGACACTAAGCCATTACTATGCTACATGTGACCAGATACTAAGCCATTACTATGCTACATGTGACCAGACACTAAGCCATTACTATGCTACATGTGACCAGATACTAAGCCATTACTATGCTACATGTGACCAGATACTAAGCCATTACTATGCTACATGTGACCAGATACTAAGCCATTACTATGCTACATGTGACCAGACACTAAGCCATTACTATGCTACATGTGACCAGACACTAAGCCATTACTATGCTACATGTGACCAGATACTAAGCCATTACTATGCTACATGTGACCAGATACTAAGCCATTACTATGCTACATGTGACCAGATACTAAGCCATTACTATGCTACATGTGACCAGATACTAAGCCATTACTATGCTACATGTGACCAGATACTAAGCCATTACTATGCTACATGTGACCAGATACTAAGCCATTACTATGCTACATGTGACCAGATACTAAGCCATTACTATGCTACATGTGACCAGATACTAAGCCATTACTGTGCTACACTTGACCATTCACCCAAACACTAAGCTACTCTTATCGTAAGTCTGATAAGGATATATACTAAACAAGTAAACGTGTCACTGAATAAGTAAATAAACAAATAACTACTGTAACTAATTGCTTTTGTACTATCATAAAGTTGAATCATTGTAAGTCAAACCATCGTAAATTAAGGAGCAACTGTACAATGATTTTTTGTGAATGTGAATGAAAAAGTACAATCAAAATTGTACTATGATTGTACTATAATTCTGAATGTACTTTCCACCCTCATTAACAAAACAAAAAAACACTTTAAGAGGAACTTTATAAAAGTATTGACTATATCCCTAAGTGAGTGGGAAGTCAGGTAACTGGATGAAGGTGTGGTCTTCCAGTTACGCCAAATGCTTGGTAAATGCCAGAGCAAGCAGCAGAGTTTACCGTGCGGAAAGAATAAAATGGCACCATACTGTGGTGGAACAATAAAATAACCCACTCTTCTGTATGACTAGTTTATGATCCAAGTCAGACCAAAACAATATCATAGGTTTGTTTCTCTTATGTGACAGTTACTTGTGTAAATACAGTGGACCCCCCCATAACGATTACCTCCAAATGTGACCAATTATGTAAGTGTATTTATGTAAGTGCATTTGTACGTGTATGTTTCGGGGTCTGAAATAGACTAATCTACTTCACAATATTTCTTATGGGAACAAATTCGGTCAGTACTGGCACCTGAACATACTTCTGGAGTGAAAAAATATAGTTAACCGGGGGTCCACTGTACAGTGAAGTGCACGGAGAAAAATAAGTTCTTTTGAAAACCTCCTCTTTGTAGTGCAATTATTTTGTAAATGAGGCTGAAAAAGTTCATGTAAAATTGAATAGCATGTAAAATGTCCTTTATAGTACATGCTATTTAATTTTGGATGCACCTTTTCAATTACATTTACAGAGGTTAAGATGTAGGCATAACAGGGGAGACTATTTTGCCTGAGTGTGTGCTTAGCCAAAGTCAACGGTGGACATGATGCTACTTGCTGTGGATTGGCACCATTTTCTCAGCCTGGGATTGAGGTGTAAAGAGCTGTAGATGTAATTGCTGTTGGGTTTTATTTTTGCTCCATGGCTGCTAGGCCTGATGCTGCCATCTGGTGGGACAAGTTGTAACCTAGACCTGAATTCACCAGATGTTGAATCTGCCTCACTACCACACCGGACAACGTACCAGCTGGACTCTCATCAGGTTGTAAACCTGGCAGACCTAGCATCCACCCACACTGTTGTGTACGTTTATACAAACCCTGAGGTTTGCCTCTGAAGAGGAATCCTTACCCTACTGGATAAATACTATTATATAGAAAGCCTCTTTACACTTGCCAAAAAATCACACTATACATTATATGACTGGCAGAGGTAGTGAAGCAGTGAGGGAGGAAGGGAAGCAGGTGGCTGGGGTGCACAGTCATGCCATCCAGCCAAACATCGGGAAATTGTAAAGAAATATAACGCTGAGTATACCAGGAAAAGTATACGGTAGGGTTATTATTGAAAGAATTAGAGGTAAGACAGAATGTAGGATTGCGGATGAGCAAGGAGGTTTCAGAGTGGGTAGGGGATGTGTAGATCAAGCATATATATGAACAGTATTTAGATAAAAGTAGGGAAGTTTTTATTGCATTTATGGATTTAGAAAAGGCATATGACAGAGTGGATAGAGGAGCAATGTGGCAGATGTTGCAAGTATATGGAATAGGTGGTAAGTTACTAAATCCTGTAAAGGGTTTTTATGAGGATAGTGAGGCTCAGGTTAGGGTGTGTAGAAGAGAGGGAGACTATTTCCCGGTAAAAGTAGGTCTTAGACAGGGATGTGTAATGTCACCATTGTTGTTTAATATATTTATAGATGGGGTTGTAAAAGAAGTAAATGCTAAGGTGTTCGGGAGAGGGGTGGGATTAAATTATGGGGAATCAAATACAAAATGGAAATTGACACAGTTACTTTTTGCTGATGATACTGTGCTTATGGGAGATTCTAAAGAAAAATTGCAAAGGTTAGTGGATGAGTTTGGGAGTGTGTGTAAAGGTAGAAAGTTGAAAGTGAACATAGAAAAGAGTAAGGTCATGAGGGTATCAAATGATTTAGATAAAGAAAAATTGGATATCAAATTGGGGAGGAGGAGTATGGAAGAAGTGAATGTTTTCAGATATTTTGGAGTTGACATGTCGGAGGACGGATTTATGAAGGATGAGGTTAATCATAGAATTGATGAGGGAAAAAAGGCGAGTGGTGTGTTGAGGTATATGTGGAGACAAAAAATGTTATCTATGGAGGCAAAGAAGGGAATGTATGAAAGTACAGTGGACCCTCACATAACGATATTAATTGGTACCCGAGAATGAATATCGTTAAGAGAGTTTTTTAACGTTATCCGAGGGAAAATGTTAGCGTTAAAAGTATCGTTATGCGAATTTAACGTTGTGTGATGCCAACGTTATGCGAGGGTCCACTGTATAGTAGTACCAACACTCTTATATGGGTGTGAAGCTTGGGATGTGAATGCAGCAGCGAGGAGGTGGTTGGAGGCAGTGGAGATGTCCTGTCTAAGGGCAAAGTGTGGTGTAAATATTATGCAGAAAATTCGGAGTGTGGAAATTAGGAGACTGTGTGGAGTTAATAAAAGTATTAGTCAGAGGGCTGAAAAGGGGTTGTTGAAGTGGTTTGGTCATTTAGAGAGAATGGATCAAAGTAGAATGACATGGAGAGCATATAAATCTGTAGGGAAAGGAAGGCAGGGTAGGGGTTGTCCTCGAAAAGTTTGGAGGGAGGGGGTAAAGAAGGTTTTGTGGGTGAGGGGCTTGGACTTCCAGCAGGCGTGCGTGAGCATGTTCGATAGGAGTGAATGGAGACGAATGGTATTTGGGACCTGACGAGCTGTTGGAGTGTGAGTAGGGTAATATTTAGTGGAGGGATTCAGGGAAACTGGTTATTTTTATATAGCCAGACTTGAGTTCAGGATATTGGCAGTTTGGAGGGATATGTTGTGTATCTTTATACGTATATACTTCTGAACTGTTGTATTCTGAGCACCTCTGCAAAAACAGTGATAATGTGTGAGTGTGGTGAAAGTGTTGAATGATGATGAGAGTATTTTCTTTTTGGGGATTCTTTCTTTTTGGGCCACCCTGCCTCGGTGGGAGACGGCTGACTTGTTAAAATATATATTTACATGTATTATTTTTATTATCACACTGGCCGATTCCCACCAAGGCAGGGTGGCCCGAAAAAGAAAAGCTTTCACCATCATTCACTCCATCACTGTCTTGCCAGAAGGGTGCTTTACACTACAGTTTTTAAACTGCAACATTAACACCCCTCCTTCAGAGTGCTGGCACTGTACTTCCCATCTCCAGGACTCAAGTCCGGCCTGCTGGTTTCCCTGAACCCCTTCATAAATGTTACTTTGCTCACACTCCAACAGCACGTCAAGTATTAAAAACCATTTGTCTCCATTCACTCCTATCAAACACGCTCACGCATGCCTGCTGGAAGTCCAAGCCCCTCGCACACAAAACCTCCTTTACCCCCTCTCTCCAACCTTTCCTAGGCTGACCCCTACCCCGCCTTCCTTCCACTACAGACTGATACACTCTTGAAGTCAATCTGTTTCGCTCCATTCTCTCTACATGTCCGAACCACCTCAACAACCCTTCCTCAGCCCTCTGGACAACAGTTTTGGTAATCCCGCACCTCCTCCAAACTTCCAAACTACGAATTCTCTGCATTATATTCACACCACACATTGCCCTCAGACATGACATCTCCACTGCCTCCAGCCTTCTCCTCGCTGCAACATTCATCACCCATGCTTCACACCCATATAAGAGCATTGGTAAAACTATACTCTCATACATTCCTCTCTTTGCCTCCAAGGACAAAGTTCTTTGTCTCCACAGACTCCTAAGTGCACCACTCACTCTTTTCCCTCATCAATTCTATGATTCACCTCATCTTTCATAGACCCATCCGCTGACACGTCCACTCCCAAATATCTGAATACATTCACCTCCTCCATACTCTCTCCCTCCATTCTGATATTCAATCTTTCATCACCTAATCTTTTGTTATCCTCATAACCTTACTCTTTCCTGTATTC
>NC_069452.1:16174675-16204675 GCF_026875155.1 Cherax quadricarinatus | reverse complement strand
AGGCTATTTCACCAGGCCACCCCACCCACACATACTATTCTATGATATTTAAGCATCCCAGAGCGATAAAATGTATATACAGTTCACTCATTACTTACCTTAAAATATTTGTAGTCTTAATGTAGGGTCAGGAGTAAGTAAATGAGAATAAAACGAATAAATGAGAGAGAGAAAGAATGAATACATGAGAGGTGACAGGCGCAGAGTTATGTAAACAAACCAGGCTCCCACATCTTATATTTATGTTTATTTATTCTATTGTGGGGTGTATTTATCATCTTTTTATGTTATGTATCGTGTTTATTATATAATTTTGAAAAAAATATCATGGCTGGATTAATGAAAATGTGTATATTAACGTAATATACGACATTTAATGAGACTCAGTATTGTTATTATCACCACTTGTGGAAGTCGTCTGCTACACAGCTCACATTTGTTTATTTATTCTACTGTGGGGTGTATTTATCTTATTTATATGTTATGCATCGTGTTTATTATATAATTTTGAAAAAAATATCATGGATGGATTAATGAAAATGTGTATATTACCGTAATATACGACATTTAATGAGACTCCGTGACTATTGTTATTATGGCGTCACTTGTGGAAGTCGTCTGCTACCAGAGATCACATTTATGTTATTTATTCTACTGTGGGGTGTATTTATCTTATTTATATGTTATGTATAGTGTTTATTATATAATTTTGAAAAAAATATCATGGCTGGATTAATGAAAATGTGTATATTACCGTAATATACGACATTTAATGAGACTCAGTATTGTTATTATCACCACTTGTGGAAGTCGTCTGCTACACAGCTCACATTTGTTTATTTATTCTACTGTGGGGTGTATTTATCTTATTTATATGTTATGCATCGTGTTTATTATATAATTTTGAAAAAAATATCATGGATGGATTAATGAAAATGTGTATATTACCGTAATATACGACATTTAATGAGACTCCGTGACTATTGTTATTATGGCGTCACTTGTGGAAGTCGTCTGCTACCAGAGATCACATTTATGTTTATTTATTCTACTGTGGGGTGTATTTATCTTATTTATATGTTATGTATAGTGTTTATTATATAATTTTGAAAAAAATATCATGGCTGGATTAATGAAAATGTGTATATTACCGTAATATACGACATTTAATGAGACTCAGTATTGTTATTATCACCACTTGTGGAAGTCGTCTGCTACACAGCTCACATTTATGTTTATTTATTCTACTGTGGGGTGTATTTATCTTATTTATATGTTATGCATCGTGTTTATTATATAATTTTGAAAAAAATATCATGGATGGATTAATGAAAATGTGTATATTAACGTAATATACGACATTTAAATGACTTGATGTATGTAAGTTTATTTAGGTACAGGTATACATAAGTATAATTATCAGAGTATATATAAAATATGAAATAACTTTTAAAAACATTTGAAATTTTGGAGTTTCCAGACAAAATGGAGAGACTTAGTGCTTACTGAGCTCATGGAGAATGTAAACAAACAGGGTGGGGCACGGTGACCGTATTAGAAAGTCAGGTGGGGGGAGCCGTATAGTGAGTTTTGGTCATAATTTGAAATGTCCGTATTAGCGGAACGCCGTAAAGTGAAACGCCGTAAAGCGGGGCCTTCCTGTATATATAATGCTGATGACCAAAATACCAAAATTTGCATGATACCAGTCCTTAATTTCTTTTAGATTTATGACATACAACACAGTACCAATGAACAATGTGGCAATTTGGAGAACCATCTTAACTGTGACATCAGAATACTTCTGGCCAGACAGCAATTTTATGAATGATGGTGAATGCGTTTCCTCTATCTTTTGGGTCCACTGCCTTACCAGGAGTATACAGGGGTCAAAACCCCCATGGCCCAGTCCATGATTAGGCATCATGGTGGATCAAGGTCTGATCAACCAGGCTGTTACTGCTGGTCGCATGTAAACCAACGTACAAACCACAGCCCGGCTGGTTAGGTACTGACTAGGTGCCTGTCCAGTGCCTTCTTGAAGACATCCAGGAATCTATTGGTAATCCCCATTATGTATGCTGGGAGGCAGTTGAACAGTCTTGGGCCCCGGACACTTATTGTGTTATCTTTCAGCGTACTCGTGGCGCTCCTGCTTTTCAATAGGAGGAGGATGCATCTCCTGCCAAGTCTTTTGCTTTTGTAGGGAGTGAATTTTATGTGCAGATCTGTTACTAGTCCATCAAGAATTTTCCAAGTGTATGTGTCTTTATTGCCTGCATTCCAAGGAATACAGATCAAGGGACTTCAACCATTCTCAGTAACTGAGGTATGAGATAGCTGATGTGTTACAAAGAAGTACAGTACCAACTTTTTTCAGCACTAAAACACTTAATTTTGTGGTTAAATAAGTAGTGTAAAAATAAGGGTTTACTATACAGGCATTCCTCACTTAATGACCTACTTGTTTAATGACATACTTGTTTAACCATTAAACTATCCAAACGTAGCTCTACGTTTTTTCAACATTTGAAAGTATGTAAAAAAAGTAGATCTTTTTTTTGTTTACATTTGAAAATGTAAAAAACTGATCTACGTTTTTTTTTGGTTATATTTGAAAATATGTAAAAAAAACATATATCTACTTTTGGAGCACTACACATGTGAACGTAGATCTGCTTGGACAGTTTAAGGGTTAATGACCTACTTGTTTAATGACCTACTTGTTTAATGACCTACTTGTTTAATGACCTACTTGTTTAATGACCTACTTGTTTAATGACCTACTTGTTTAATGACCTACTTGTTTAATGACCTACTTGTTTAATGACTGCTCGGACTTACGACCAGCTCTCTGGCCAGTCGGTGTACACTATACAGTACCCTACTGTATAAACATTTAAATACAAAAAAAAATTTATAAATGGTACAAAGGTGACATTAAAACAATATGTAAAGACGGTCGACAAAAACCTACTACCAGTACAGTATGTTTGAAATACAGTGGAACCTCAAATATCGAACTGCTCCCAACACGACCAATTATGTAAGTGTATTTTTGTAAGTGCTTTTATAAGTGCATTTTTGAGGGTCTGAAATGAAGTAATCTAATTTACATTATTCCCGATGGGAATAAATTCATTCGGTAACAGCACTCGAACAGCCGTCTGGAATGAAGAAAGTTCGATATTTGAGGTTCCACTGTACATGTATTGGTAAGGGGTGGCCCCTCGCTCATCGACCAATTCACTTAACGATCTAGTTGGAGGAACAGAACTCGGTCGTTGAGTGAGGATTGCCTGTGTAACAATTTGGTGTTCAACTCTTAAACAAGAATTTTGTACTATACATAACATGCACTTAACTCACATGAAATTTGCTGAAGTGGAGCTCAGGGAGAACAACAGCTAGTGGATCATTGGCCTGCAAAGCAATAAACAAATACTCTGTAATTATTACACTGATGTTATGCTAACTGAAAATGCAGAGAACAAAAGAACAAAAATGAACAATTACTAAATTTAAAAAGAAAAATTCATTTTTTTTTAGGTTACCCTCCTTTGGTGGGATATGGCCAGTTTATTGAAAAAAAAAATACAGTAAATCCTCGACTGAAAAACACATTGGGGACCTTCTGTATTGTGTATAATAATGATTGTGAGGGAAAAGTAGGCGTAAGTGGGGTTAGGGTTGTTCAGGCAACCAGGAACCATTAGCGAGTTACGCCACACACCCCATCCCCCCTCTGGCGGGCTGGGGTGAAACTAGTTCCTTGTGTCAGATTTGTTTCAATTTCTACTCCTGGTAGTATTGACCTTACCTGGTGCGGGTTGAAGTTTGGAGAGTCACTTCACCTCCACTCTTCTCCTGATCAGGTAAGGTGATCTACCAGGAGTATTGCTGTTCATTGTTTTCTTTTGTTTGCTGGTTACCAGTAATGATTTTGACATTTACCACTCTTTTTCATTCTTAAATGTTATATTATCATAACCATTGGTAACCAGTTTATTTTTTCTTATTACCAGCTGTGTTCCTGGCGTGGTCATCCAGGATAGACGCCAGATAAAGGAGCAAGACATTTGTTAATTGGACTTATTAACATTATTCGACTACTGTCGACCCTTATTTATTCTACTTGTGGTGCTCCAACCAAGTGGTAGAGGAGATTCCAAAACATCGGACAATTACCATCCGCCCAGGATAACCTACATCTTTAACATCAGAGATCTGTCCAGGGCCTTACCTACTCCTGCCCAACTACAGCACCAGAACCAAAGGCCATTTTTATTATATTTAAATTTTAAGTAAAATCCTCAAAAGTCATTATTCTTATTTTTCCTAGAGTGGTTTCTTTATTTATTTATTTTTCCATTAGTTTTTTGTTCAGATGGAAGGCGTTCCACTGACAATGATGTACTATTTGCAAAGACATAAATAAATAAATAAATATTATACACAATAATGATATTATACACGATAATGATATAATAATGATATTATACAGATTCTCAACATGTTTCCAAGTCAAGAACTTACTGTACTGTGAATGCAACAAATAACCCACACATAGGAAAGACAATCTTGCAAGGACATTTTGGTCCACTTCCTTCTTTCTTCCCCTCTTTGTCCCATCCCTAAGATAATACAAGATTTCATTTGGATTTTTAACCCCGGAGGGTTAGCCACCCAGGATAACCCAAGAAAGTCAGTGTGTCATTGAGGACTGTCTAACTTATTTCCATTGTGGTCCTAAATCTTGTCCTCCAGGATGCAACCCACATCAGTCGACTAACACCCAGGTACCTACTTACTGATAGGTGAACAGGACAACAGGTGTAAGGAAACATCAAAATGTTTCCGCCTCACCGGAATCGAACCCAGACCCTCCGTGTGTGAAGCGAGAGCTTTGTCAGCTAGGCCACAGGGTTCCTATCCTCCTCTCCTATATACATATATATATATAAGAGAAGTAAATGCGAGGGTCTTGGCAAGAGGTGTGGAGTTAAAAGATAAAGAATCACACATAAAGTGGGAGTTGTCACAGTTGCTCTTTGCTGATGACACTGTGCTCTTGGGAGATTCTGAAGAAAAGTTGCAGAGGTTGGTGGATGAATTTGGTAGGGTGTGTAAAAGAAGAAAATTGAAAGTGAATACAGGAAAGAGTAAGGTTATGAGGATAACAAGAAGATTAGGTGATGAAAGATTGGATATCAGATTGGAGGGGGAGAGTATGGAGGAGGTGAATGTATTCAGATATTTGGGAGTGGATGTGTTAGCGGATGAGTCTATGAAAGATGAGGTGACTCATAGAATTGATGAGGAGAAAAGGGTGAGTGGTGCACTTAGGAGTCTGTGGAGACAAAGAACTTTCTCCTTGGAAGCAAAGAGGGGAATGTATGAGAGTATAGTTTTACCAATGCTCTTATATGGGTGTGAAGCATGGATGATGAATGTTGCAGCGAGGAGAAGGCTGGAGGCAGTGGAGATGTCATGTCTGAGGGCAATGCGTGGTGTGAATATAATGCAGAGAATTCGTAGTTTGGAAGTTAGGAGGAGGTGCGGGATTACCAAAACTGTTGTCCAGAGGGCTGAGGAAGGGTTGTTGAGGTGGTTCGGACATGTAGAGAGAATGGAGCGAAACAGAATGACTTCAAGAGTGTATCAGTCTGTAGTGGAAGGAAGGCGGGGTAGGGGTCGGCCTAGGAAAGGTTGGAGGGAGGGGGTAAAAGAGACTTTGTGTGCGAGGGGCTTGGACTTCCAGCGGGCATGCGTGAGCGTGCTTGATAGGAGTGAATGGAGACAAATGGTTTTTAATACTTGACGTGCTGTTGGAGTGTGAGCAAAGTAACATTTATGAAGGGATTCAGGGAAACCGGCAGGCCGGACTTGAGTCCTGGAGATGGGAAGTACAGTGCTAGCACTCTGAAGGAGGGGTGTTAATGTTGCAGTTTAAAAACTGTAGTGTAAAGCACCCTTCTGGCAAGACAGTGATGGAGTGAATGATGGTGAAAGTTTTTCTTTTTCGGGTCACCCTGCCTTGGCGGGAATCGGCCAAGGCAGGGTGAAGCAAAAAGAAAGAAAATCCCCCCAAAAAAATACTTTCATCATCATTCAACACTTTCACCTCACTCACACATAATCGCTGTTTTTGCAGAGGTGCTCAGAACACAACAGTTTAGAAGCATATATATCTTTGATATACCTTTGAAGAATTTTGAGAGTATATCTACTCTCTGAGCCTGGCCATGGGCCAGGCTCATCTGGTGCTCTCCTGGTCAACCAGGCTGTTGCTGCTGAAGGCCCGCTGCCCCACATACCCATCACAGCCTGGTTGATCTGGCACCTGGTGAAGATACTTGTCTAGTTTCCTCTTGAAGGCTTCAACACTTGTTCCAGCAGTGTTTCTGATATCTTCTGGTAAGATGTTGAAAAGTCTGGGACCTCAGATGCTGATACAGTGTTCCCTTATTGTCCCCACCGCACCCCTGCTCCTCACTGGGTTTATTTTACACTTCCTCCCATATCTCTCACTCCAGTATGTTGTTATGGCAGTGTGCAGATTTGGGACCAAGCCCTCGAGTACCTTCCAGGTATATATTATCATGTACCTCTCTCTCCTCCATTCCAATGAGTACATGTTCAAGACTTGCAGGCATTCCCAGTAGTTTAAGTGCTTTACTGGCTCAATGTGAGCCGTAAACGATCTCTGTATTTGTTCCAGCTCTGATATTTCTCCTGTTCTGAATGGGGCCATCAGCACTGAGCAATATTCTAAGTGAGGGAGCACTAGCGATTTGAAGAGTGTCACCATCGGCATTGTTTCCCTTGTTTTGAAAGTTCTCAATACCCACCCAGTCATCTTCCTGGCTGTTGTGATCTTTGTCTTGTTATGGTCTTTAAAAGAAAGGTACACTGACATAATTATTCCTAGGTCTTTTACGTATTCCTTATGTTCTATTTGGTGACCCTCTTGAGTTTTGTATATAGTGTTCCTTTTGAGTTCTTCATTCTTTCCATACTTAAGCAGCTGCAACTTATTACCATTGAACGTCATGTTGTTTTCCACTGCCCACTGGAAAACCCTGTTTATGTCTTCCTGTACTTTTTCAGTGTCCTCTACCGTACTGACTTTCATGCTTATTTTAGTGTTATCTGCAAATGATGATACAAAAGTGTGCCGGGTGTTTTTGTCTATGTCTGCTGTGAGGATGAGGAACAGCAGAGGTGCCAGGACAGTGCCTTGGGGCACTGAGCTTTTGACCTCGCTGATGCTGGATCTTGCCCTGTTCACTACTACTTTTTGTGTTCTGTGTGTTAGAAAACCGAAAATCAATCTGACTACCTTTCCCATAATGCCCATGGCCTTCATTTTGTGCGCTATCACTCCATGATCGCATTTGTCAAACGCCTTTGCAAAATCTGTGTAAATCACATCTGCGTTTTGGTCGTCTTCCAGTCCCTCCGTAATTCTGTCATAATGGTTCAGCATCTGTGAGAGACATGATCGTCCTGCTCTAAAATCATGCTGGTTCAGATTATGTTGGTTGTGCTGGTCCATGAAATTTGTAACCTGCCGTCTCATCACTCTTTTGAAGATTTTTATGATGTGAGAGGTTAGGGCTACTGGTCTGTAATTTTTAGCTAGTGCTCTACTACCTCCCTTGTGCAAAGGAGCTATGTCTGCACTCTTTAAGGCCTCCGGTATTTCACCTAGATCTAAGCTCTTTCTCCAAAGAATACTGAGGGCTCGTGCTAGTGGTACTTTGCACTTCTTTATAAATAGAGCATTCCATGAATCTGGTCCAGGTGCTGAGTGAGTGGGCATGTTATCCATTTCTTTTTCAAAATCTATGGAATTTGTACTGTCATTTAGTTGGTCTGTGCGGCCTTCTTCTGGAGTGAAAAATATTTCTGCATTTTCTATCTTGCTGTCATTTAGTGGGTTGCTGAACACCGACTCATACTGTTCTTTTAGGATTTCACTCATTTCCTGTTCATCGTCAGTATACGAGTCTCCTCTCAGTAGTGATCCAATTCTACAGGTAGTTCTTAGCTTGGATTTTGTGTAGGAATATAAATATTTTGGGTTTCTTGCAATGTCCTGTATGGCCCTTTGTTCCCTTTGTACTTCTTCTGTCAGGTATGACATCCTAAGTTTTTGCTCTAATTCAGTGATCTCTCTGCTAAGTCTATCTTTCCTCTGTTGTAGCATATTTGTGTTTTTAAGCAGTTCAGTAACCCGTTTTCTTCTTCTGTACCATCTCCTATGCTCTCTCTCTATATCTGATCTTCCTCTGGGTTTCCTCAATGGTACATGTTTCATACATACTTTGTATGCTTCTGTATTCAGCTTCTCTAGGCACTGGTGTGGATTTAGGTCGTTCATGTCTGATTCCCAGGGTATGTCTGATAGCTCTTGGTTTATTTTTTCCCAGTTAATTCTATGGTTGTTAAAATTAAACTTACTGAACATCCCATCTCTAACTTTAGCGATGCAGTTTACTACCCCTGAGTTAATACTAGTTTGAACCTCTATGATGTTATGATCAGAGTAAATAGTTTTGGAAACTTATGCCTCTGATCAGTTCCTCGTTGTTTGTGAATATCAAATCCAGGGTATTTTCATTTCTAGTGGGATCAATTACTTGTTGGTTTAACCCTTTGAGGGTCGACAAGCCCTCTCCGAGACTCGTTCTCAGGGTCGGCCAAATTTAAAAAAAAAAAAAAAATTCTCTTAGGAAAAGATAGAGAATCTTTTCCCGATCATAATGACACCAAAAGTTTAAAATTTGATGGAAAACTTACGGAATTATGCTCTCGCGAAGTTAGTGGTCTCGGCAATGTTTACACTGGTGATTTTGCCCACTTTGAGCCCCATTTTCGGCTAATTCCACTGTACTAGTCGACAAAACACATGAATATTTCGCTAGAACTTCATTTTTTCTATCGAATGAGTGCAAAAAACCACCCATTTACCAATTTCAACTATCCAGTACAGTGGTCAGAATTTAGCAATTTTGCCAATTTCACACAAATTTCAAAAGATGTCAATTTCCGAATAGGATAAAGAATAAACAAGAAAGACATTCCTGGCACTAAAATGACATTTCCTCTGTTCATTAGTTACGTCTCAAGGCCCCTCTTACATTCTTTTGCTTTCCACTTTGAATTTTTATTCTCACAAACAATAGAAGATTTACTGTTATGCAGACTACTGCATTAGTGCAAAAAATGGTATAAATAATATTGGCGCACTTGCAAAAGAATATTAGACTCACCAGTTGACGTGTATTGGACGCTTGGCATGATTTGTTTACTTTTGAACTTTGGTAAAAATCGAACATTTCTGCTACTTTGAGCTCAATTTCAAGGTACTTTTCATTGTAAAACCAGTCAAAAGCATCTTAATTTCTATAATATGTCTTCCATTCTATAAAATGAGACCAAGAAAACTAGAATACAACAATAAATACCATACAAAAATACAGTGCAAAGTCGCTGCTTTATTCCAAAAAAACGGTCAGTTTTTTTTTTCTCATTATGCACTGTGTGCTGCAGGATTTTTTTATACTGTGCACACTGACCACATAGACCCATTCTTTCATATGTAGGCCTACCAGCTTTCTCCCACTAGATTTGAGGGCGCTAGAATTCAGGCGCACTAATACGTCAAAAACCCTGGGTCATAAGCCTACTGGTACAGCCGAAACCCTCAAAGGGTTAAAGAGTACTTTTCACAAAACCTCCTTATTTCCCTGGTATGTGCCTGTTGAGCCAGGGTGCTTCCCGGGGATATTTCTGGTATAACATTACGGTGTGCCATTTTCCATTTTACATGAGGGAGATTAAAATCTCCAAGGAGTAAAATATTTGGTGTAGGACTTTCTAGCCTATCCAGATAGCTATCTATCTTACTTAAATGATCTGTGATTTCCTCAGCAGTTGCCGATGGTGGTTTATATACTAGGATAATTGCCAAATTCCTATTTTCAACTTAAATGCCTAGAATTTCTACTATATCATTCGTAGAATTCAGCACTTCTGTGCAACATAAAGTATCCTTTACATAGATTCCTACTCCTCCCTGTGACATATTGATTCTATCACATCTATACATGTTGTAGTTTTCTATCTTTATCTCTCCGTCTAAAACATCCCTTTTGTGTGTTTCTGTAAATGCTCCGAATATGGCATTCACTTCTGTCAGGAGCCCACTGACGTAACTAACATTGTCATTTTTATTTGATTTCAAACCCTTTGCAAATATGAAGCAGGAATTACCAAGTGGGATGTTATGTCTCACTTTGTTTCATTAGTACTACTGGTGGTGTACTACCTAGTATGTCCCCTGGTGTACACTCCCCTGGTTTCTCCAGTACTGGCTTCGTGTTTGTTTGCTTATTTGGCCTTGACGGGCTGAAGCCTGATTTGGTATGCCCCATTTTACTGCCCACCTGTCCTCTCTGTGCCATTCCCCCTGTTTGTCTCTTCCTTTGTGTATAAAGATACATAACATATCCCTCCAAACCGATAATATCCCAAACCCCTCCTTTAGAGTGCAGGCATTGTACTTCCCATTTCCAGGACTCAAGTCTGGATATATAAAAATAACCAGTTTCCCTGAATATCTTCACTAAATATTACCCTGCTCACACTCCAACAGCTTGTCAGGTCCCAAACACCATTCGTCTCCATTCACTCCTATCGAACACGCTCATGCACGCCTGCTGGAAATCCAAGCCCCTCGCCCACAAAACCTCCCTTACCCCTTCCTTACAACCTTTTCGAGGATGACCCCTACCCCGCCTTCCTTTCCCTACAGATTTATACGCTCTCCATGTCGTTCTACTTTGATCCATTCTCTCTAAATGACCAAACCACTTCAACAACCCCTCTTCAGCCCTCTGACTAATACTTTTATTAACTCCACACCTTATCCTTATTTCCACACTCTGAATTTTCTGCATAATATTTACACCACACACTGCCCTTAGACAGGACATCTCCACTGCCTCCAACCACCTCCTCGCTGCTGCATTTACCACCCAAGCTTCACACCCATATAAGAGTGTTGGTACTACTATACTTTCATACACTCCCTTCTTTGCCTCCATAGATAATGTTTTTTGTCTCCACATATACCTCAATGCACCACGCACCTTTTTTCCCTCATCAATTCTATGATTAACCTCATCCTTCATAAATCCATCCGCCGACATGTCAGCTTCCAAGTATCTGAAAACATTCACTTCTTCCATACTTTTCCTCCCCAATTTGATATCCAATTTTTCTTTATCTAAATCATTTGATACCCTCATCACCTTACTCTTTTCTATGTTCACTTTCAACTTTCTACCTTTACACACACTCCCAAACTCATCCACTAACCTTTGCAATTTTTCTTTAGAATCTCCCATAAGCACAGTATCATCAGCAAAAAGCACCTGTGTCAATTCCCGTTTTGTATTTGATTCCCCATAATTTAATCCCACCCCTCTCCAGAACACCTTAGCATTTACTTCTTTTACAACCCCATCTATAAATATATTAAACAACCATGGTGACATTACACATCCCTGTCTAAGACCTACTTTTACCGGGAAGTAGTCTCCCTCTCTTCTACACACCCTAACCTGAGCCTCACTATCCTCATAAAAGCTCTTTACAGCATTTAGTAACTTACCACCTATTCCAAGCTTGGTTCTGACCAACCGGTCGTAAGTCAAAATGGAGGTAAGTCGAACCTTTGAAAATTGCCGACATACTGGGTAGGGCATAATGTCAAAACTTTCCTATATAAACTACCTACAAACCATTCATCATAATACAGTGGACCCCCGGTTAACGAACTTTTTTCATTCCAGTAGTATGTTCAGGTGCCAGTACTGACCGAATTTTTTCCCATAAGGAATATTGTGAAGTAGATTAGTCCATTTCAGACCCCCAAACATACACGTACAAACGCACTTACATAAATACACTTACATAATTGGCCGCATTTGGAGGTGATCGTTAAGCGGAGGTCCACTGTACTGTAATGTAATGTACAATCATTATTTCATTCTTTTTACCATAATTTACTTCTATTGTTATATTTTAATTATTTACGTACTGTATATAATGTATACATGGTAGTGAACTGCATTGTAAATTTTACATCACATACAGTATCATATGCTACTGTTATCTTTATGTATTGTCGACACAGTGGAATGGGAGAATACCACTGGTAGTGTCATCCTGCCAGAATGTTGTATAACCTATACCCTAAGTAAAGAGAAACAACTCTGGAACATGTGTAATACGTATCCGGTTGGCTGGCTGGGTGGGTGGCCTTGTGGGTGGCTGGGTGGGTAGCCGGGTGGGTGGCTGGGTGGGTAGGTGGGTGGGTAGGTGGGTGGGTGGGTGGTTGGCTGACTGAATGTGGATGTCTCTCTGTATCTCTCTCTCTCTCTCTCTCTCACACAGGTACACATAAGTGAAGTTATCATACATAGTATAAATTACCTAGGAAACCCAAAAAATCCAGACAAAGTGCTACACAGTGGATCTGTGATCCAGTGCCCTAAATTAATAATAATAATAATAATAATAATTATTATTATTACAATAATACATATGTACTAATATTAATAATATTATTATTAAACTATAATATAATAATCGTGTTCATTCATTGCTTACCTTAAAATATCTTTAGTCTTAATGTAGAGTTGGTGTGGCTTAATGGGAAACAATTACCAAGAAACAATTAACCCCGGAGGGTTAGCCACCCAGGATAACCCAAGAAAGTCAGTGTGTCACCGAGGACTGTCTAACTTATTTCCATTGGGGTCCTTAATTAATCTTGTCCCCCAGGATGCGACCCACACCAGTCAACTAACACCCAGGTGAACAGGAAAAAATGCCTGGAACTAGTGCTCATATTGGTGAATTTAACCCCTTGACTGTTGCAACCACAAATCCTGAGGTGTCTCCTGGTGTCGCAAAGTTTCAAAAAAAAAAAAAAAAAATTTTCTTATGAAATGATAGAGAATCTTTTCCCAATTGTAATGATACCAAAAAAAAGAAATCTGATGGAAAACTGATGGAGTTACGCTCTCAAGAAGTTAGCGACCTCGGCAATATTTACAAATCGGCAATTTTGCCCACTTTGAGCCCTATTTTTGGCTAATTACATTGTTCAAGTCGACCAAATTCATAGCTATTTCTTTAGAATTCCATTTTTTCTATCAATTGAGTACAAGAAACCGCCCATTTACCAATTTCAACTACCCAATAATGTGGTCAGAAATTTGCAATTTGGCCAATTTCACGAAAATTAAAAAATATGACAATTTCAAAACAGGGTCCAGAATGAACAATGCAGACATTCCTGGCTCTAAAATAACATTTTCTTTGTTCATCAGTCACGTCTCCAGGCTCCTCTGATATTACTCTTGCTTTCTATTTTGAATGTTTATTCAAACAAAAAAATAGAAGATTTACTGTTATGCAGACTACTGCAATACTGTAATAATTGTATAAATAACATCAACCCATTCATGACTGCATATTAGAATGGCTAGTTGGACATTTATTGGAAAATGACATCATTTGTTTACCTTTGAACATCGGCAAAAATCAAATATTTCCCCTACTTTGAGCTCCATTTCAAGGTTCTTTTCATAGTAAAATCAATCAAAATCACCTCAATTTCTATAATATATTTTCAATTCTATCAAATGAGACCAAGAAAACGAAAATACAACCATAAATACTATACGAAAATAGACCACAAAGTCGGCATTTTAATTGAAAAAAATGTCGGAGTTTTTTTTTCTCATTATGCACTGCGTGCTGCAGGATTTTTTTTATGTGATGCACACTGACCACACAGACCCATTCTCTCACATGTGGGCCTACCAGCTTTCTCCTGCTTGATTTGAAGCCGCTAGAATTTATGAGTATATATACGTCAAAAAACTTTGGCTCGTAAGACGTATATATACAACCAAAAAAGTCAAAGGGTTAAGGCCAGCAATGGTTGGTTTGAGAGATTTAACCCTTTCAGGGTCGAGAGGCCCTCTCCTAAACTTGTTCTCAGAGTCAAAAAATTTTCGGAAAAAAAAAATTATTTTTTCTTATGAAATGATGGAGAATCTTTTCCCGATCATAATGACACCAAAAGTATGAAATTTGATGGAAAACTTACTGAATTATGCTCTCACGAAGTTAGCCATCATGCCGATCTTTACGCATCAGCGATTTTGTCCACTTTGAGCCCTATTTTCGGCCAATTCCTCTGTACTAGTCGACAAAAATCATATTTATTTCGCTAGAACTCCATTTTTTCTATCCAATGAGTACAAGAAACCACCCATTTACCAATTTCAACTATCCAATAAAGTGGTTAGAAATTGGCAATTTTGCCAATTTCACACAAATTTCAGAAGTTGCCAATTTCCAAATAGATTCCAGAATAAACAAGACAGACATTCCTGGCACTAAAATAACAAGTTCTCTGTTCGTTAGTCACATCCCCAGGCCCCTCTTATATTTCTTTTGCTTTCCACTTTGAATTTGTATTCTCACAAAAAATAGAAGATTTACTGTTATACAGACTACTGCATTAGTGTAGAAATGGTATAAATAATATCAGCGCACTTGTGAAAGAATATCAGACTCACCAGTTGATGTATATTGGATGCTTGGCATGATTTGTTTACTTTTGAAATTTGGTAAAAATTTATTATTTCTGCTACTTTGAGCTCAATCTCAAGGTACTTTTTATTGTGAAACTAATCAAAATCATCTCAATTTCTGTAATATGTCTTCCATTCTATAAAATGAGACCAGGAAAACTAGAATACACCCATAAATACCATATGAAAATACAGTGCAAAGTCGCTGTTTTAATCCGAAAACACTGTCAAAGTTTTTTTTCTCATTACACACTGTGTGCTGCAGGATTTTTTTTATACTGTGCACACTGACCACATAGACCCATTCTTTCACATGTAGGCCTACCAGCTTTCTCTCGCTAGATTTGAAGGTGCTAGAATTTAGGTGTTCTAGTACGTCAATAATCCTGGTGCCTAAGCCGTACTAGTAAGTCGAAAACCCTAAAAGGGTTAAGAATTGTAGTGGCATACACAGTGTGATAAGGCATGGTGAAGCTGAAAAATTCCAACCCCAACAAGTGTTCAATTGTGACGAAACAGGCCTGTTCTGGAAGAAAATGCCAAACAGGACCTACATTACTCAGGAGGAAAAGGCACTCCCAGAGCACAAGCCTATGAAAGACAGGCTAACTCTCATGTTTTGTTGTAATGCTAGTGGGGATTGCAAAGTCTTTACTGGTGTATCACTCTGAAAATTCCAGTGTTCAAGAAAAACAGTGACTCATCACTCATCAATACTCTTCAATAAAGGTAAGTGTCATTTTAACATTTATTTATATAGTTATTGTGCATGTCTCATTGTTTTCTTTGTAGGGAAATGTATATTTCATGAAAAAAAATTATTTTTTTAATACTTTTAGCTGTCTGGAACGGATTAATTGGATTTCCATTATTTCTTATGGGGAAAATTAATTCGGCTAACGATAATTCCGTCAAACAATAAGCTCTCAGGAACAGATTAATATCGTTAGCCGAGGGTCCACTGTATATATAGTACCTAAATGAGTAATGAAATAGATAATAAACATTTAAATAAACATTTAAAATCACATGTATGTACCTTTATTGAAGACTCTTGTTGGCATCTGGAAGATAGGGAGGAGGAGAGAGGGAGGACTTATTATTGCCTCAACCACTGCCTCAAGCACTGCCTCAAGCACTGCCTCGACCACTGCCTCAACCACTGCCTCAACCACTGCTTCAATCAATGCCTTAACCACTGCCTCACCCACTGCCTCAGCCCTGCCTCAACCACTGCCTCAACTACTGACTCAGCCAGTGCCTCACCAACTGCCTCAACCAATGCCTCAACCACTGTCTCAACCACTGCCTCAGCCACTGCCTCATCCACTACCTCATCCACTGCCTCAACCACTGCCTCAACCACTGTGGCAGTGATAGAGGCAGTGGCACTGCCTCCACCACTGTGGATATTGACGTTGTGTTAGTGGTGGGCAGGTGTGGAAGCCCAGGAGGGATGTTCCTGTCCAGGACAGGTTCATTCAGTGGCTGAGACACAACCTTCACACACAATACTGGCACGCACTCACCCACCCACCCACCCATTCCTCTCACATTCACCCCTACATCTTCCCACCCTCTCACAGTGGCTGAGACAGTGGTGGAGGCAGTCCCACTGCCTCCACCACTTCCTCCACCACTGCCTCAACCACTGCCTCAACCACTGCCTCAACCACTGTTCACTCGAGGATAAACAAAGCCACACTGACTCATCATGCCTGCGCAGACAGGTCTGATACTCCAGCCAAAACTCAGGGCACAGTGCGAAACTAGAGACAAAATTTAGCCAAAAAAAGCAATCAAAACTCAAAGCAGTCGAAGCTCGGGGTTCCACTATACGTGTAAATGAAAAACAACTTATATATAGGGTTCACTACTATCTGAGGCAGGTACAGCCTCTCCTCGCTTAGTGACATACTCGTTTACTGATGACTTGGACTTATGACTGGCTCTCTGATTAGTATTAATACCTAAATAATGTATATTAGAGCTAATTTCCTCTATTCTGTATAATACAATATACAGTACACTACTGTATAAACATTTAAAAATATAACAGAAACGTTATAAATGGTGCAAAGGTGACATTAAAACAATATCATAGATGGTTGACACAAACTCGTTACCATTGTAGTATGCTCCTCAGTGACGAATTCATTTGCCAATGTGGTTTTAGGAACGAAACTCATTAAGTGAGGAGAGGCTTTTGGAATGCAACCCCTGCAGATACAGGGGTCCTACTGTACATACTGTGTTAAATGAAAAGACTTACAGCTTTGCTATAAGCAGCCTTGCAGTGCTTAAGTGACTCCATCTTGGAGTCGACAGTGAAGAACAGTGCCAGGTAGGCATTACCCAAGACCAACCACGAGTGACCATCACTCATATCCAGCTGTATTGCCTTCCTAGCATATTCCAAACCCTGAAACATAATAGAAATAATTAGAGAAAAGAAATGAAGGACAAAATGCTTGAGAATAAAGCAGATTGACATGAAACAATGACAATAATTATTTTTTAACAATTACTTTTTGTTTCAATGGACCAGCTGTATCTCATCTAAGCAGGATGACCTAAAAAGAAAAAAACTAAAGTTTTTATTATTAAATTTAGTAATTTATACAGAAGGGGCTACTAGCCCCTTGCTCCCTGTAATAATAATTAGGTAGTAGGTTGGTAGACAGCAACCATCCAGGGAGGTACTACTGTCCTGCCAAGTGAGTGTGAAACAACAGCCACCCAGGGAGGTACTACTGTCCTGCCAAGTGAGTGTGAAACAACACCACCCAGGGAGGTACTACTGTCCTGCCAAGTGAGTGTGAAACAACAGCCACCCAGGGAGGTACTACTGTCCTGCCAAGTGAGTGTGAAACAACAGCCACCCAGGGAGGTACTACTGTCCTGCCAAGTGAGTGTGAAACAACAGCCACCCAGGGAGGTACTACTGTCCTGCCGAGTGAGTGTGAAACAACAGCCACCCAGGGAGGTACTACTGTCCTGCCAAGTGAGTGTGAAACAACAGCCACCCAGAGAGGTACTACTGTCCTGCCAAGTGAGTGTGAAACAACAGCCACCCAGGGAGGTACTACTGTCCTGCCAAGTGAGTGTGAAACAACAGCCACCCAGGGAGGTACTACTGTCCTGCCAAGTGAGTGTGAAACAACAGCCACCCAGGGAGGTACTACTGTCCTGCTGAGTGAGTGTGAAACAACAGCCACCCAGGGAGGTACTACTGTCCTGCTGAGTGAGTGTGAAACAACAGCCACCCAGGGAGGTACTACTGTCCTGCCAAGTGAGTGAAACAACAGCCACCCAGGGAGGTACTACTGTCCTGCCAAGTGAGTGTGAAACAACAGCCACCCAGGGAGGTACTACTGTCCTGCCAAGTGAGTGTTTAAACAACAGCCACCCAGGGAGGTACTACTGTCCTGCTAAGTGAGTGTGAAACAACAGCCACCCAGGGAGGTACTACTGTCCTGCCAAGTGAGTGTGAAACAACAGCCACCCAGGGAGGTACTACTGTCCTGCCAAGTGAGTGTGAAACAACAGCCACCCAGGGAGGTACTACTGTACTGTCCTGCCGAGTGAGTGTGAAACAACAGCCACCCAGGGAGGTACTACTGTCCTGCCAAGTGAGTGTGAAACAACAGCCACCCAGGGAGGTACTACTGTCCTGCCAAGTGAGTGTGAAACAACAGCCACCCAGGGAGGTACTACTGTCCTGCCGAGTGAGTGTGAAACAACAGCCACCCAAGGAGGTACTACTGTCCTGCTAAGTGAGTGTGAAACAACAGCTACCCAGGGAGGTACTACTGTCCTGCCGAGTGAGTGTGAAACAACAGCCACCCAGGGAGATACTACTGTCCTGACAAGTGAGTGTGAAACAACAGCCACCCAGGGAGGTACTACTGTCCTGCCAAGTGAGTGTGAAACAACAGCCACCCAGGGAGGTACTACTGTCCTGCGACTGTGAAACAGAAACCTGTAATTGTCTTACATGATGGAAGGATTAATTGGGTCTTTTTTTTTGTCTTGTAAACACTCTGGATACAAAGTATATCTTGCTACTTCTACTTACACTTAGCTCACACTACACATGAATATACAAGCATATATATATATACACACCCCTCTGGGTTTTCTTCTATTTTCTTACCAATTCTTGTTCTTGTTTATTTTCTCTTATCTCCATGGGGAAGTGGAACAGAATTCTTCCTCCGTAAGGCATGTGTCATAAGAGGCGACTAACCTGCCGGGAGCAAAGGGCTAGTAACCCCTTCTCCTGTATACATTACCAAAGTTAAAAAGAAAAACTTTCATTTTTTCTTTTTAGGTCACCTTGCTTAGATGGGATACAGCCAGTTCAGTGAAAAAAAAAATCATAATTTTTTAACACATCAGGCACCTCCCACCACGGCAGGTGTCACCTGAAACAGGAGAAACAAAAGTTTTTCTTAATTTTACATTAAATAATTTATATAGAAGGGGTTACTAGCCGCTTGCTAATATTAATACAGCCTCTCCTCACTTAGCGACGTACTCGTTTACCGATGCCTCGGACTTACGATGCTCTCTGACCAGGATGCATACCTAAATAATGCATATTAGAGCTGATTTCCTCTATTCTTTTCATTACAATATACAGTACACTACTGTATAAATATTTAAAAATATACCAGAAATGTTATAAATGGTGCAAAGATGACATTAAAACAATATCAAAGATAGTTGACACACACTCACTACCATTATAGTGTGCGCCTCACTTAACGACAAATTTGTTTACCGACGAGGTCTTACGAATGAAACTCAATCGTTAAGTGAGGAGAGGCTGTAATACTAATACAGTGGACCATCAACCAGCGATGGCATCGATTAACGATAAATCTGACTAGCGATACATTTTAACGCAAAAATTTTACCTCGACTAGCGCTTAACCCTTTGAGGGTCCATCCCATAGATCTACGGCTTTACGTTCAGGGTCCAAACCGTAGATCTACGTCATGAGCTCAGCTCACTCTGATAAACTGTGAGTGGTACATTTGGGCCTAGATATGAGAGAATACATCTATGTGGTATGTGTGCACCACATAAAACAGATCCTGCAGCACGCTGTGTATAATGAGAGAAAAAACTTAAATCATGATTTTTCGATTAAAACAGCGACTTTGCAGTGTTTTTTCATATGTTTTTTATAGTTCTATTTGCGATTTCTTGGTCTCATTTGATAGAATGGAAGACATATTACAGAAATAGAGATGATTATGATTGGTTTTAGCACTGGAAATGGCTTGAAACTGAGCTCAAAGTAGCAGAAATGTTAAATTTTTGCCGATATTCAAGAGTAAACAAACGACCTCACACGTCTAATACACGCCAGCTGGTGGGTCTAATATGCATTCACAAATATGGTGATGATATTTATACAATTATTACAGTATTGCATAACAGTAAATCTTCTATTTTTTGGTGTGAATAAAAATTCATTATGTGAATAAAAAATCAAAATGGAATTTATTTGTAAAGCCTCAAAACATAACTAATGAACAGATGAAATGTTAGTTTAGTTCCAGGAATACCTACATTGTTTATTCTGGATCCTATTTTGAAATTGGAATATTTTGAACTTTGTGTTAAATTGGCCAAATTAACAATTTCCAATCACTTTAATTTGTAGTTGAAACAGTTGACTTGGCGATTTCTTGTGCTCAATTGATAGAATAGAAGTAATACTAGTGAAATAGCTAAGAATTTGGTTGACTGGAATAATGTAATTGGCCTAAAATGGGAGTCAAAGTTGGCAAAATCGCCGATTCGTAAATATCGCTGACACATCAAAATTCGCGAGAGCATAATTTCGTCAATTTTCCATCAAATTTCGTACTTTTTGTTTTATTACCTTAACAAAAAGATTCTCTACTATTTCATAAGAAAAAATAACAAATTTTTTTTTTTGAAAATTCTTGGACACTGGGGCACCACTTCAGATTTGGGCCTTGGACCCTGAAGGGGTTAAAAACCCGACCAGCGCTATTCGTTCCGTACGAGACTCGTCCACCTTGGCCTGAGCGCACCTCACTTGTCCCGTGGGTGCCAGTGTTTACAAGCCAGCCACCACAGTCGCTTCCAAACATACAACTGGAACATTTCATATTATCACAGCCTTTGTAGTGATTGCACCTGCAAAATAAGTCACCATGGGCCCCAAGAAAGCTTCTAGTGCCAACCCTACAGCAAAAAGGGTGAGAATTACTATGGAGATGAAGAAAGAGATCATTGCTAAGTATGAAAGTGGAGTCCGTGTCTCTGAGCTGGTCAGGTTGTATAATAAACCCCAATCAACCATCGCTACTATTGTGGGCAAGAAAACGGCAATCAAGGAAGCTGTTCTTGCCAAAGGTGCAACTATGTTTTCGAAACTGAGATCGCAAGCGGTAGAAGATGTTGAGAGACTCATGGGTGTGGATAAACGAGAAACAGATAGCAGGAGATAGCATCTCTCAAGCGATCATATGTGAAAAGGCTAGGAAGTTGCATGACGATTTAATTAAAAAAATGCCAGCAACTAGTGATGTGAGTGAATTTAAGGCCAGCAAAGTTTGGTTTGAGAGATTTGAGAAGCGTAGTGACATTCATAGTGTGATAAGGCATGGTGAGGCTGCCAGTTCGGACCACAAAGCGGCTGAAAAATATGTGCAGGAATTCAAGGAGTACATAGACAGTGAAGGACTGAAACCTGAACAAGTGTTTAATTGTGACGAAACAGGCCTGTTTTGGAAGAAAATGCCAAGCAGGACGTACATTACTCAGAAGGAAAAGGCACTCCCAGGACATAAGCCTATGAAAGACAGGCTTACTCTGTTGATGTGTGCCAATGCTAGTGGTGATTGCAAAGTGAAGCCTTTATTGGTGTATCACTCTGAAACTCCCAGAGTGTTCAGGAAAAACAATGTCGTCAAGGCTAATTAGTGTGTACCATCCTGAAGTAGTAAGTTGGTAGACAGCAACCACCCTGGAAGGTACTACCATCCTGCAGTAGTAGGTTGGTAGACAGTAACCACCCAGGGAGGTACTACCATCCTGCAGTAGTAGGTTCGTAGACAGTAACCACCCAGAGAGGTACTACCATTCTGCAGTAGTAGGTTGGTAGATAGCAACCACCCTGGGGGGTACTACCATTCTGCAGTAGTAGGTTCATAGACAGTAACCACCCAGGGAGGTACTACCATCCTGCAGTAGTAGGTTGGTAGACAATAACCACCTAGGGAGGTACTACCATGCTGCAGTAGTAGGTTGGTAGACAGTAACTACCCAGGGAGGTACTACCGTCCTGCAGTAGTAGGTTCGTAGACAGCAACCACCAGAGAGGTACTACCGTCCTGCAGTAGTAGGTTGGTAGACAGCAACCACCCAGGGAGGTACTACTGCCCTGTGGCAGTAGGTTCGAAGACAGCAACCACCCAGGGAGGTAGTACCGTCTTGAAGCCTTTTGTTGGCGTATGGAAGATGGCAAGGAGGGGAGAGGGAGGAGGAGAGGTTTTTGCTTGGAAGAGGAATCCCCCTCCACAAGGACTTCAGGTATCAAGGCACTATCTGGGGTTACTTCCCTTCTTTGTCTTTTACTGGCACTAGTACAAGCTTGAGAGTCACTGTACCCCTGTCACACAGATAATCTGTCCAGAGAAGTCTGTTTCTGGCATCTCTTTAACCCTTTGACTGTTTCAGTTGTATATATACGAGCCACTGTTTTTGAAGTACATATACTCATAAATTCTAGCGGCTTCAAATCAAGCAGGAGAAAGCTGGTAGTCCCACATGTGAGAGAATGGGTCTGTGAGGTCAGTGTGCACCATATAAAAAAAATCCTGCAGCACGCAGTATATAATGAGAAAAAAAAAACTCCGACTGTTTTTTTTTAATTAAAATTCCGACTTCACGGTCTACTTTCATATGGTATTTATGGTTGTATTCTCGTTTTCTTGGTCTCATTTGATAGAATGGAAAACATATTATAGAAATAGAGGTGATTTTGATTGGTTTTACTATGAAAAGAACCTTGAAATGGAGCTCAAAGTAGGGGAAATGTTTGATTTTTGCCAATGTTCAAAAGTAAACAAATGATGTCATTGTTCAATAAATGTCCAACTAGCCATTCTAATATGCAGTCATGAATGGGTTGATGTTATTTATACAATTATTACAGTACTGCAGTAGTCTGCATAACAGTAAGTCTTCTATTTTTTGTTTGAATAAAAATTCAAAATAGAAAGCAAGAGTAATATCAGAGGGGCCTGGAGACATGACTGATGAACAAAGAAAATGTTATTTTAGAGCCAGGAATGTCTGCATTGTTCATTCTGGACCTTATTTTGAAATTGTCATATTTTTTAATTTTCGTGAAATTGGCCAAATTGCAAATTTCTGACCACGTTATTGGGTAGTTGAAATAGGGAAATGGGCAGTTTCTTGTACTCAATCGATAGAAAAAATCGAGTTCTAAAGAAATAGCTATGAGTTTGGTCGACTGGAACAATGGAATTAGCCGAAAATAGGCCTCAAAGTGGGCGAAATTGCCAGTTCGTAAATATCGCCAAGGTCGCTAACTTTTGCAAGAGCGAAATTTCGTTAGTTTTCCATCAAATTTCGTTCTTTTGGTGTCAATACAATCGGAAAAAGATTCTCTATCATTTCACAAGAATTTTTTTTTGTTTTTTTGGAAAATTTGCAACACCAGGAGTTACCTCAGGATTTGGGGTTGCAACAGTCAAGGGGTTAAGATTTGCCTAAAATGGGACAAGGCATTGTCATTGAACATGTTGCAGACACAGCTTGCAGCAGCTTTGTTAGGATGATATTTCTCCACAAAACTTTGTACCTCACTCACTTTTCACAAATGTCCTTAATTAATCACTGAAGAAGGCACATTCTCCCCTCTCTCTTCCTCTTCCTCTGAAGCAACTTCCTCAGCTGCAGTATGTTGCTGTTTCAGCTGAAGGTCTTGCAGCTCTTCAGCAATTAGCTCTTCCCTGTGATCATCCACCAACTCTTCCACATCCTGGCCGCTCACATTCAACCCCATGAACTTCCCCAAAGACACAATAGATTCCACAAAATGCATAGGGTCATCAGGGTCAGCCTCAAACCCTTCAAAATCAGAAACGAATGGGATGTTTTGTGTGGGCGCTCGATTCCTGGAAATGAGTGGCTGAGTCACGCGGGCAGGTGGAGGAGTTTGGTACAGACGATTTTCAACTGTACAAAAACTGAGCGGATGTATGAAAACTGGGAAAAAAATTTGACAAAAAAAGTCGTCGAAAACCGAATCGTACAAAAGCTAGGGCATGCGAAAACCGAGGTTCCACTGTACATCTTGCTACTTCTACTTACACTTAGGTCACACTACACATGCACGTACAAGCAAATATATATATGTACAGCCTTTAGGGTTTTCTTCTATTTTCTTACTAGTTCTTGTTCTTGTTTATTTCCTCTTATCTCCATGGGGAAGTAGAACAGAATTCTTCCTCTGAAAGTCATGTGTATCATAAGAGCCAACCAAAATGCCAGGAGCAAAGGGCTAGTAACCCCTTCTTCCATATACATTACTGAAGTTTAAAAGAGAAACTTTTATTTTTATATTTGCGCCACCCCGCCTCGGCAGCATATAGCCAGTGCGGTGGAAGAAGAATAAGCAATGTGGAAATAAATGGTATAAACTTGTCCAATCTCCTTTCCAAGCTACCCAAGATTTTAGACTCTATAACCCCACTCGGTACATCATCAGATGCAGCATTCTCCACCTGACCTCAGCACTCTGAACCTGACTATAAATACTCGCGTTCCTTCCACCCCAGGTAGTTCTGTTTGTGACTTGAAAAAGCCCACTGTGTGGACGAAACGTAGTCAATAAAGGATCACATTATACTGCATTTTTTTTTTTTTTTTTTTTTTTTTTTTCAACAAGTCGGCCGTCTCCCACCGAGGCAGGGTGACCCAAAAAAGAAAGAAAATCCCCAAAAAGAAAATACTTTCATCATCATTCAACACTTTCACCACACTCGACATTATCACTGTTTTTGCAAGGTGCTCAAATACAAAGTCTGAAGCATAAACAAAAAAGAACACAACATACCCCCAAATCCCAAATTTCCCCAAAAACCCCTTTTTAAAGTGCGGGCTTTACTTCCCTTTTCCCCAGGCTAAAGTCCGACTTATGAAAAAACCCGGTTTCCCTGAATCCCTTCACAAAAATTACCCTGCTCCACCCAACAACGTCAGGTCCCAATCCCATCGCCCCAAAATTCACCCTATCAACACGCTCACGCACGTTTGCTGGAAGTCCAACCCCCTTACCCCAAAACCTCCTTTACCCCCTCCCCAACCCCTTTCGAGGACGCCCCCTCCCCCGCCCTTCCCTTCCCCTTAGATTTAAATCTTTCCTGTCATTCTACTGTGACCATCTCTTAAATGCCAAAAACCACCTCAAAACCCCTCTTTCCCCTTGACTAATACTTTTATTAACTCCCCCCCTTCTCTAATTTCCACACTCCGAATTTTCTGCATAATTTTACACCACACATTGCCCTTAAACAGGACATCCCCGCTCCTCCAACCGTCTCCTCGCTGTTTGCATTTACCACCAAGCTTCACACCCTATAAGAGTGTTGGTCTACTATACTTTCATACATTCCCTTTTTTTGCCTCCAAGATAACGTTTTTTGACTCCACAAAAACCCTAAAACGCACCACTACCTTTTTTCCCCTAAATTCTTGTTAAACCCATCCTTCATAAATCCACCGCCGAACGTCAACTCCCAAGTATCGAAAACTTTCACTTTTTCCCTACTCCTCCCCCCCAATTTGATATCCAATTTTTTTTACAAATCATTTGACCCCCATCCCTTACTTTTTTCTATTTCATTTTCAATTTTTCCTTTAACACATTCCCAAACTCATCCACTAACCTTTTCAATTTTTTTTTAGAATCTCCCAAAGCACAGTACATCACAAAAAAATAACTTGTCAATTCCCTTTTGAATTTGATTCCCCCCCAATTAATCCCACCCCCCTTTCCCAAAAAACCCAGCATTTATTCCTTTACAACCCCATCAAAATATATTTAAAAAACCATGGGACATTTTCACATCCCTCTAAACCCCACTTTTACCGGGATAGTCTCCCTCTCTTCTACACCCCCTTAACCGAGCCTCACTATCCTCTAAAAAATCTTTCAGCTTTAATAACTTCCACCTATTCCATATACTTGCAACATCTGACATTGCTCCTCTTCCACTCTTCATTTTCCTTTTCTAAATCCATAAATGCAATAAAAACTTCCCCATCTTTACTAAAAAATGTTCACATAAATTTCTTTAAAAGTAAACACCTGATCTAAACCCTCCCCTCCCCCTCAAAACCCCTTGTCATCCCAATCCAACATTCTGTCTTACCCCTAATTCTTTCAATTTTTAACCCACAAAAACCCCTTTTCCCGGTATACTCAGTAAGCTTTTCCTCTATAATTTTCAGCTCTTTTGTCCCCTTTCCCTTTATATAAAAAGGGTAACAGCCCTGCCAATCCCTAGTACCTTCCCCTCTTTCTACATTTTTTTAAAAAAAAGACCAACCCCTCCAACCTATATCCCCCCCCCTGTTTTAACATTTCGCATGCCCACAGTTCCAGCTGCTTTTCCCCCTTTATTTTACGTAAAGCCCTCACTACCCCCCACATTACATTCCCCTTCTTCATCCTAAAAAAATGGTATACCCCCTGACCAGTGCATGAAAATTTCTGCCCCTGTTTTTTCCTTAAATTTAAAATTCCTCAAAAATTCCGCCTTACCCAATACCCCCATCTCCCCATTATAAATCCCCTACTCTGTTTTTAATGACAAATCCCTATTTTCCCCAGCTTTTTAACTTTTTAACCACCCAAAAATTTTTTCTTTTTCTTTTAAAAAATTTTTTGAGGCCCCTCCCATTATCATCTGCTCTCCTTTTTGCACTCTCTCACCACCTTTTTTACCTTCTTTTTCTCTCCATATACTCTGTCTTTTTTAAACCTTGTTTGTAAAAACCTCTCATAAGCTACCTTTTTTTTTTTTATCCACCCTTTCTTCATATTCCACAATCACCCTCTTTCCTCCTGCCCCCACCCTCCAAATAACCACAAACTTCTGCCCCACATTCAATACTGCATTTTTAAAAACTTTTCCAACCCCTTTAAAACCCCCCCCTACTCACTTTGCACTGCCCACCTTTCTGCCAATAGTCCTTATATCTCCCCCAAAACTCCTCCTCCCTTAGTTTATACTTTTTCCCTTTCCCCCTTTTCTGGGTTGCCCCCTTCCTCTTTTCCCCTACCCTTACTCTAACTGTAGCTACAACAAATAATGTCCGAATTCAGTTGCCCCTCTATTACTGCATAGGGTTTTTTATATTTCCTTTTCCCCATTTCCAATAAAAATGTGGTTTTGAATATCCCTTTTTTTAAAACCCTAGTTTTTTGCACACTTAAATTTTAAGTGTAAACATATATCAGGCTTTTATAGCATTTTTAAGTGAAGAAAAGGCTGTATTCACTTTCAGCAAATTTTTTCTTTAAAAAAGCAGCCTGGAACCTAAAAACCTGTGCCCCCATTTTTTAAAAGCAAGTTAGTTTCCAGGCACTGCGACAGGAGGACCCAACTATACGCAAGTTAGTTTCCCGGGTACGCTGTAAGGGACCCCAAATTTACAGCAGGTTTTGTTTCCAGCTTGCGTACAGGAGGACCCAACTTATACAGCAAGTTAGTTTCCAGGCACTGCTGTAAGGAGGGCCCAACTTTTACAGCAGGTTAGTTTTCCAAGGGTCTGGTGTACAGAGGGCCCAACTTTTACACAGGTTATTTTTTCCCGGCACTGCTGTACAGGAGGACCCAACTTTTAAAAGCAGGTTTTTTTCCCCGGCACGCGTACAGGAGGACCCAACTTATACACAAGTTGTTTCCAACTACTGCTGACAGGAGGACCCAACTTTTTCAGCAAGTTATTTCCAGGCTAAAATGCTTTAAAAGGAGGGGCCCCCCTTTACAGCAAGTTAGTTTCCCAGGGTACTGCTTTTCAGGGGGACCCCCTTAAACAGCAAGTTAGTTTTTCCGGGTACTGCGTACAGGGGACCCAACTTATACGCAAGTTAGTTTCCAGGCTACTGCGACAGGGGGGCCCCATTATACAGCAAGTTAGTTTCCAGGGTCGCTATACAGGAGGACCCAACTTTTTACGCAAGTTTTTTTCCGGGTACGCTGTTCAGGAGGGCCCAACTTAACAGAAAGTTTTGTTTCCAGGCTACTCTGTACAGGGGGGACCCCCAAAATAAGCAGGTTAGTTTTTCCGATACTGCTGTACAAGGGGGGCCCCACTTATACAGCAAGTTAGTTTCCGGGTTTCGCTGCGGGGAGGGCCCCCTTATCAGAAGTTAGGGTTTCCCGGACTGCTAAAAGGAGGGCCCCCCTTATACAGCAAGTTAGGTTCCAGGCTACTGCGTACAGGGGGACCCAACTTTACCAAATTTGTTTCCAGGGTACGCTGTCAGGGGGCCCCACTTATACAGCAATTTTGTTTCCCGGCTACTGCTGTACAGGAGGACCCAAATTATCAGCAGGTTAGTTTTCCCGGGTACTCTGTACAGGGGACCCAACTTAACAGCAGGTTAGTTTCCAGGCTACGCGTACAGGAGGACCAAATTATACAGCAGTTTTTTTTCCAGGTATGTGACAGGAGGGCCCAACTTATACGCAAGTTAGTTTCCAACTCTGCGTACAGGGGGACCCAACTTAAAAGCAATTAGTTTCCCCGGCTACTGCTGTACAGGGGGGCCCCACTTAAAAGAAGTTAGTTTCCAGGCACCGTACAGGAGGACCCCCAAATTATACGCAATTAGTTTCCAGGCTACTGCTTTTCAGGGGACCCCAATTATCAGCAAGTTAGTTTTCCAGGCTACTGCGTACAGGAGGGCCCACTATACAGCAATTAGTTTCCCGGCTAGCTAAACAGGAGACCCAAAATTATACAGCAAGTTAGTTTCCAGGCACTGCTGTACAGGGGGACCCAACTTATACAGCAAAATTATTTCCAGGCTACTGCGTACAGGAGGACCCCAAATTTTACACAATTTTTTTCCAACTACTGCTGTACAGGGGGCCCCACTTATAGCAAATTAGTTTCCAGGGTTTCTGCTGTACAAGGACCCCCCTTATACAGCAATTAGGTTCCAGGGGTACTGCTGTACAGGAGGGCCCCCCTTATACAGCAAGTTAGGGTTTCCCGGCTATGCTGTAAGGAGGGCCCAACTTATACAGCAAGTTTGTTTCCGGGTACTGCTGTACAGGGGGGCCCACTTATACAGAAGTTAGTTTCCAGGCTACGCTGTACAGGGACCCCAAATTAACAGCAAGTTTTTTCCCGGTACGCTTTACGGAGGACCCCCAAATTATACAGCAAGTTTTGTTTTCCCGGACTGCGAAAGGGGGACCCCCCTTTTACCAGGTTATTTAATAGTGTACAGGGGGCCCCACTTATCAGCAATTAGTTTTCCAGGTTTCTGCTGTACGGAGGACCCCCCTTATACAGCAAGTTTGGGTTTCCCGGCTACTGCTGTAAGGGGGGCCCACTTATACGCAAGTTAGGTCCGGCTACGCTTACAGGAGGGGCCCCCCTTATACAGCAAGTTAGGTTTCCCGGCTACTGCGTAAGGGGAGCCCCATTAACAGCAAGTTAGGGCCAGGAAATTTCTGTACAGGAGAGCCCCACTTAACCAATTGGTTCCCGATGCTGCTGTACATGGGGGCCCCAACCCACACAATAGGTTTTCCCGACAAAAGCTTTCAGGAGGGCCCCACTTATACGCAAGTTTGGTTCCAACTACTGCTGTACAGGAAGCCCCCCCTTATACGCAATTTTTGGGTTTGTATATAATTTTTTAAGACTGGAGATATTGGAAGTATCCTGTGTTTTCAGGCAAAAACAAAATTGGACTAAAATATAAGAGAAAAAACAAAAAATTCGCTTCAGTTAACATTAAATTTTAAATAAAAATATCAAAACCTGAAAAAAACGTACAAACTGTAAAGTGATACCTTTAAAATTGTAATCAACAAGGTTTAATAAGCTAGGATGTTAATTTTAAAACATTACTACACAGTGTATATATTTATACTACAGATAATTATCACACAATGTTTTCTGGGAAAAAAAAGCTAGAAGAGGGCCTTTTCAGGAAGGTTCTTAAATAACATATTTTAATGTTTCTTCATGTCCAGGGCAACTTTCAGCCTC
>NC_069452.1:16103434-16174175 GCF_026875155.1 Cherax quadricarinatus | reverse complement strand
TATAACTTGTACTGTATGGTTCCCTTGTACAGTACGGGTATCCCTTGTACATGACGGGTATTCCTTGTACATTTTCGGGTATAACTTGTACATGTAGGGTATCCCTTGTACATTACTGGTATACCTTGTACATGTACGGGTTCCTTTAATGTACGGTTTTAAACCTTGTACATGTACTGGTATACCTTGTCTGTACTTGTATCCCTTTTTACAGTACTGGTTACCTTGTACATTACTGGTATACCTTTACATGTACTGGTATCCCTTTCATTTTGGGTATCCTTGTACATGTAGGGTATACCTTTTCATGTAAATAAAGATATTTTTATATTTTATTATTTTATTATATTTTATTATTATTATTATTATTAAATTTGATTTAAAAATTCCATGTAAAATAAATGAAAGAGAAAGAGAAAGTCCACAGTAAAAAGAAAAAAGATTTCGTTGGGTTTTTTTAACCCGGAGGGTTACCACCGGGAAACCCCAAGAAAGTCATGCGTATCGAGGACGCTAACTTATTTCCCATTGGGTCCTTAATCTTCCCCCCAGGATGCCACCCCCCCAGTCCACAACCCAGGTCCCTTTTGCGCTAGGGAACAGGACAACGGTTAAGGAACGTGCAAAAAATGTTTCCCCCCGCCGGGAACGCCCCGGGCCCTCCGTGTTGAAGGGGGAGCTTTAGCCACAACACCGGGCACAGACTGTGACAAACGTGAAAGTATTAGAAAAAAAAAGACCGGGAGTTATCTTTGAAAAATAATGCTTCAGAAAATCATAAAAATGAAGTTAGAAAAGGGGATGGAAGATATAAAAATTTTTTTTACATATCAAAAGGCAAAAAAAAAAAAAAATAAAATTTAGTAGTGCCACAGTCAAAAAAAACATGTGGGTGAGTTAGGAAAAGGTTTAAAATGACTAGAGAGGTGAAGAAACAGAATGAAAAATTTAAAACCCGGTGATGGTAGGAGAGAGGAATTGATGCAACATACAAGAGTTAAGAAGCAAGAAACATTTTATGAGTGATTTTTTTGATTACACAGTGGTTTCAGGATAACCAATTTTTAAAGTGGTGGAGTGGTAAAAACCCGTGGAAAAGGTCTCGGCCAGATGACCCCAACTCCATTATAGACAAAACCCGGGTCAGGAAAAAAAATTGTCCCGTAACAAGGTTTAAACCAACAACACCAAAAAACTACATATTCACACACATTTTACTTTCACACACAACACATACACACTCGCAACCACAATTAGGTGAGTACAATTAAATACACTAATATTAACTAGGTTTCCTCTCTCTCACCTGGTAATAGCAATATTCTTTTTTAAATTTTTAAAAGAAGTGATTTTCTACTGCTTTTCCCCCTTGTATTCTACTCTGTGTCTCCCTTGGGGCCCCATAGCATAGGCAATCGTGGTGAAGAGTGATCGTTGCAGTCCAATGGAGGGGTTCAAAAGTAGCATGAACCTCAAAGGATGGTCAGTTGGAAGGTGACCACCACTTGGGTTTCCTCACCGGTGACACCACTAGCTCCTCAACATACGATTGTGTTGCTTTGAAGGTGTCCTGACACAGCTCTGACACGCATCTGTTTATGGAGAGGAGAGAGAGAGGGGTGGGGGAGTCATAGAGGATGTCTGAGAGTGATATAACACTACTTTTGTTCTGCCAAATGGGGGAGTTAGAGGGTGTCTGGTGATAAAAAACCATGTTTTTGACCTTTTTGGGAGTAAAGGTGTCTGGAGAGGTGATTCATATGTTTTTCTACCTATAGGGGGCTGGGGGGTTTGAGGGGGGAGTGTTTTTAAAATTTGTTTTTCTCCCTACAGGGAGTCTGGGGTGTCTGGGAGAGTGTTTAACCTATTTTGTTCTGACAAAGGGTATAGGGGTGTCTAGAAGGTGAAAACAACTTTTTTTTGGGGTATAGAGTATAGGGAGTGTTGAGAGGGGATATAACATATGTTGTTCTGCCTTTTGGGGTATGAGGAGTTTTGAAAAGGGGATATCATCGTTGTTAAATATAGGGGTTTAAAGGTGTCGGGGGGTGAATAAAAATGTTTTCCTTCGGGGTCATGGATGTCGGGTATAAATACTGTTGTTAAACCTTGCAATTTTGGGTTTATTTTATTGAGGAAAGTTTCGCCACACATGACTCAAGCCTAAAAAGGGAATCTTGAAGAACGGGGAAATGAGTAATATCCCTTTGATGGACTGCCACAAGACTCAAGGTTGAGGGGATGATTAATTCCCTCCTGTTTTTAAAGTTTCTCCTTTTAGGATGATTAGCACTGTGGGGCAAAAAGTTTCTCAAAAAAAGTACCCAAGATTTGAAACATTGTCTAATTTATAACTGTCGGTTCTCTAAACCCATTCATTACAAAAAACACTGTTTTTTTGCCCAAAATAGGGAGTCAAGGGGAGTGTCTGAGAGATATAAAAGTATGTTGTTTTGACCTTTAAGAGTCATAGGGGAGTGTTAGGTAAGACACATATGAACATTTGGGTACTTTTTTCAAAACGTTTCGCCTACACATAGGCTTCTTCAGTCGATTACAGAAAGTTGATAGAAACAGAAGATACTTGAAGCGATTAAACAGTCCATCACCCCTTTAAAATTTTGGGTGGGCACCCTCATTGGAAAGGGATTTTCAGACAAAGGAACAATGTCTTCTCCAGACGAGGGAACCTCCTTTAAGGGTGAGGATGATTACTCGTTTAAATTTTCGCTTTATAAAATTTTTTTGTACTCTACTGAAGAACCTACTGGTAGGCGAAACGTTTTGAAAAAAAGATACCTAAATGTTGATATGTGTCTTTTCCTAACAAACTGTCGGATTTTTTACCATTTTTAAAGTTCATAGAGGAGTTCTGAAGAATATACACTCTGTTGTTTTGACCTATGGGATCATAGAGGGGGGTGTCTGAGAGTGATATAACACTACGTTGTTTGACAGTATAGGGGGTCATAGAGGAGTGTCTGAGAAGAGTGATATAACAACTGTTTTTTGGGGCCATATTGGGAGTATAGAGGGGTTCTGGATGATATAAAAATCTGTTTTTGACAGTATAAAGGGGGTCATAGGGAGGTCTGAGAGTGTAAACATACTGTTGTTTTGACCATTAGGGGGCATAGAGAGTGTCTGGAGTGATATAAATACTGTTTTTTGACCCTATAGGAGTCATAGAGGAGTGTCTGAGAGTGATATAAAGATCTAAGAAATAAAAATGGAGGAATACTGCAGAAGGGCCCACTGGCCCCTACAAGGGAGGTTTAAAAACACCTCTACCCAAACTACCCAAAAATTAACTCCCGTACCCCCGACACAAAACAAAAACCCGCCCCCCCCATCATATATTTTCCAATCCCTTCCCAAAGCCACCCCCCCGGGAAAAATTTTTTAAGAACATAAGAAGAAAAACACAAGAATGAGGAAAATGCAAAAGGCCTACTGGGCCCCCACTTGGGTCCATGTCAAACCAACCCCTTAAAAAAAATTTGCACAACCCTCCCCCGACCACCCAGCAACAAGCCCCCACAACCCCCCCCCCCCCCCCCCTTTTAAAGTGCAAGTCCGCTCAATCCCCCCCTCTCACCATAGAATACAGAAGAAGGAAAACTGCAGCAAACCACCCGGCCCCCATAGGCAGGTTCCCTCAAACCCCGACCCCCAAACAAAAAACCCCCCTGCTCAACCCCCCCTTTTATCCATCCCGGGAAAAGCTTTATAACCCGGGCATATTAAAGAGGGTACTGAGGGAGCAAGTCCTTTTCCATCACCAGGGCACGAAGCACCTGGTCCATCACCGGCATGAGGGAACTAAAAGCCCCTGGTCCATCCCGGGGGCACGGGGGGAATGAAGCCCGGGTCATAAAAGGCCGAGGGAACTAAGCACCTGTCCATCACCAGGGCCCCGAGGGAAAAGCCCTGGTCCATCACAGAGCCCCGAGGGAGCTGAAGGCCCCTGGTCATCCCCAGGGCACCGGGGGAGCTAAAGCGGGGGGTTCATCACCAGGGCCTAAAGGAGGAAGCACCAGGTCCATCACCGGGCCCAAGGGCGAGCACCAGGTCCATCACCAGGGCCCCAAAAGGGAAAGGAAGCACCGGCCATCCCCAGGGCACGAAGGAGTAAAGCCCCGGTCCATCCCGGGGCAGAGGGAGCTGAAGCACCAGGTCCATCACCGGGGGCACCGAAGGAGCTGAAGACCAGGTCCATCACCAGGGCCCCGAAGGAGCTGAAGCCCCAGGTCCATCCCGGGGCACCGGGGGAGCTAAGCACCAGGTCCATCACCAGGGCACCGGGGAGTGAAGCACCAGGTCCTCCCCGGGGCCCCGGGGGAGCTGAAGCACCAGGTCCATCACCAGGCACCGAAGGAGCTGAAGCACCAGGTCCATCACCGGGGCACCGAAGGACTGAAGCCCCAGGCCATCACCAGGGCACCGAGGGAGCTAAGCACAGGTCCATCCCCAGGGCCCCGAGGGAGCTGAAGCACCAGTCCACACCGGGGGCCCCAAAAAGGAGTGAAGCCCCGGGTCCTTCCCAGGCACGAAGGAGCTGAAGGCACCAGGCCCATCCCCAGGGCACCGAGGGAAAATGAAGCCCTGGTCCATCACCAGGGCACTGAGGGAGCTGAAGACCAGGTCCATCACCGGGGCCCCGAGGGTGAACCAAAACCCTGCTCGCCCCAAAAGCCTCTCGTCATAAGAGCCAAGAAAAAAGAAATACTGCAGAGGCCAGGGGGCCAAATGCTAGGCAGGTCCCCTTAAAATTAAACCCAAAACCAACCCCCAAACGAGAACACCTGCCACCCACTTTCCCTCCACCCTTTGGGTGTTGTTGGACTTTCCCCATAAAACCACACCGCCAGGTAGCACCGAAAATGGGTTTTAAAGTCTCCACAGCATCCTCCAGGTCTCGCTGTTTCTGCCCCTCCAACAGTCCCCGATCCCCAGCCCGGCCCCTGCTGCCCGGGCCCGCCAAACCCCCTCCCAATCCGGGAGCCAAACAGGAGGGCCCTCGAAACCCCCTGTCTCCTCCCTTAATCGCCGCATCTCCACCCGCAACCCCAAGCTTTTATCCTCAGCCCCTCGCAAAGTTCCTCAAGAGGGGCACCCTTTCAATTCCCAGAACCACAAACAGGGCCTCACAGAGCATGTACACGCCCCACTGAGCTAAGTACACGTCACCACTGTTGTTCGACCGTATAGGGGGCCAAGGGAGTTCTGAGAGTGATATAACAACTTTTTTGTTTTGACCAATAGGGGGCCATGAGGTGTTTGAGATGATATAAACTACTGTTGTTTTGACCCAAAAGGGGGTCTAGAGGATGTCTGAGAGTGTATAACTACTGTTTTTTTTGACCTATGGGACTATTAGGAGTGTTGAGGGGTGAAAATAACATACTGTTGTTTTGACCATTAAAGGGGTCATAAAAGGGGGTTTGGGTGATATAACACTACTGTTGTTTTGACCATATAGGGAGTCATAGAGGAGTGTCTGAGAGTGATATAACACTACTGTTGTTTTGACCATATAGGGAGTCATAGAGGAGTGTCTGAGAGTGATATAACACTACTGTTGTTCTGACCATATAGGGAGCCATAGAGGAGTGTCTGAGAGAGGGTTGTATAGCACCACTACTGCTGCTCTGACCAGTGACAGACATTCATTTCTGGGGGCCCTGAAGCTTGAACTGTTATGAGGCCATTCACAACTGTTATGGGGGCCCTTTGCAGCCCCTTCTCATACAGAAGACCCAAATTTTTTGAGATTTAGGGGACCCTCGAGGGTTAAGCTTCATTAGTTTCACAGTAGATTTGCCCTACCTGTGACCCTACGGTCGTACCGCTTCATGGTGTCCTGACAGCTCTGACACAGCATCTGTTGTAACTAGAGAATGGCAAGGGAGAGTGTGAGAGGCTGAGTGTGAGAGTGTGTGGGAGAGTGTGAGGGAGAGTGTGACAGGCTGAGTGTTTGTGGGAGTTGTGAGGGTGAGTGTGAGAGGCTGAGTGTGAGTGTGGGAGAGTGTGAGGGTGAGTGTGAGGGTGAGTGTGAGGGGGAGCGTGAGGGTGAGTGTGAGAGGGGTGAATGTGAGTGTGTGTGGGAGGGTAAAGCCAGACCTCATTACTCCTTCAATCACATACTTGCTTTGTCTCATAAATGAAACCTAACACAGATGCAATCACTGGCAGTAATGGTGAAGCTGGAGGTGCTGTCCTGGGAGACAGTAATGGTGAAGCTGGAGATGGTGTCCTGGGAGACAGTAATGGTGAAGCTGGAGGTGCTGTCCTGGGAGACAGTAATGGTGAAGCTGGAGATTTTGTCCAGGTAGTCAGGAATTATACGCAGGAAGGAATACATATAAATGACCTCATAGGGGACAGGAGCCATAGTAGGGAAACAAGTGTAGTCAAAGATAAGATAAAAC
Organism: Cherax quadricarinatus; assembly: GCF_026875155.1. Taxonomy (NCBI): domain Eukaryota; kingdom Metazoa; phylum Arthropoda; class Malacostraca; order Decapoda; family Parastacidae; genus Cherax; species Cherax quadricarinatus. The sequence continues at coordinate 16,167,744 of NC_069452.1, read as the reverse complement.
CAATATTGCAAACTAGAAATATCGCAGGAAATAGCAAACAAGAGGACTCCACTAGCAATAGTGAGGATATATTACCAAAAACAACTGGTGGGAGCTCCATTGTTGGTGCTAGGGAGGATAGGAATAAGACAGGGAAACATGCACCAACAGGGAATACAGTCACAGAAACCCAAGGCAAACGGAAACCAAGCCTGTGCACATACTATGCACTTGGTATCTGCTGGCATGGGAAATCTGGAAAAACAGACGGGACGTGCAACTATGACCACCCTAGAAAATGCCATGCCCATATGACAACAGGAAAATGCAAACTCCCTTCCTGTAAGCTTTTTCACCCTGAACTGTGTACCTCTTCAGTACAGGAAAGACTGTGCTATAACTTAAATTGCCAGGCATACCATCTAAAGGGGACAAAAAGATACAAAACATCCAGGCCATGGAAAAACCTGGGTAGCCACAGCCACTCAAGAGGGAGAGGTTTTTTAGTGCCAGGAAGGAAAAAAAACTGGCAGGAAATGGCAGAAATCGCACACCAAATCCAGTCATTCCTGGAGTGGAACCACAGTCGATGGCCTCCATTCCAAACCAACAGATACAGATACTAATGCCGGAAAAAAATCCCCCCCCCAGCACCAACAATACCACCAGTCCGATGACATTCTTCTTTGCAAATATAGAGTCTAAAGCCAGCAACAAACAACAAAATACCTTTCATCCGTGGACTGCTTGCAGAGGCAAAGGCAATGTTTGTGGCTTTCACTGAGACCCACATAAAGGATCACTTGGACAACGAAATATGGATCCCAGGTTACAACCTATACAGATGTGACAAAGTGAACAGGCAAAAGGGGGGGGGGGGTTGGCCTGTACATTGCAGAGTCACTTGTTTGCACAGAACTTCTTAATGCCTCAAATGATGTAGTGGAAGTTTTAGCAGTAAAGGTCGAGAACCAAAACCTAGTCATTGTGGTAGTCTACAAGCCTCCGGATGCAACATCCCAGCAATTCCAGGAACAGCTGTTAAAAATTGACCACTGTCTGGAAAAAACTTCCAGCTCCTGCACCCAACATCTTGCTCCTGGGGGATTTCAACTTAAGGCACCTAAAATGGAGGAATATAGCAAATAATATTGTTGCAGTAATAACACCAGGAGGCAGCTCTGAGGAAAACTCACACTCACACGAGCTTTTAAATCTCTGCACAAAATTCAATTTAAACCAGCAAATAATAGAGCCTACTAGACTGGAGAATACACTAGACCTCATCTTCACTAACAATGATGATCTGATAAGAAATGTCACCATATCAAAAACAATATACTCAGATCACAACATAATTGAGGTTCAGACATGTATGCGAGGAGCCCCAGACCGACATAATGAGACTAGTCACAAGGGAGCATTCACCAAATTCAACTTCAATAACAAAAACATAAAGTGGGACCAAGTAAACCAAGTCCTAACCGATATAAGCTGGGAAGATATACTAAGCAACACAGATCCCAACTTATGCCTAGAACAGATTAACTCGGTAGCACTCGATGTATGCACAAGGCTTATTCCTCTAAGAAAAAGGAGGAGTAGATGTAAAATAGAAAGAGACAGGCGCTCCCTTTACAGGCGACGGAAAAGAATAACAGAGCGGCTAAAAGAGGTCAATATATCTGAAATGCGTAGGGAGACACTGGTCAGAGAAATAGCAAGCATCGAACTTAAGCTAAAGGAATCTTATAGGAGTCAGGAATCGCGGAAGAACTAAAAGCCATAAATGAAATCGAAAGAAGCCCCAAAATATTCTTCTCCTATGCCAAATCAAAGTCGAGAACAACGTCCCCGTATTGGGCCCCTACTTAAACAAGATGGGTCCTACACAGATGACAGCAAGGAAATGATAGTGAGCTACTCAAGTCCCAATATGACTCAGTTTTTAGCAAGCCGCTAACCAGGACTGAGAGTCGAAGATCAAAATGAATTTTTATGAGAGAGCCACAAAATTTGATTAACACAAGCCTATCCGATGTTATCCTGACGCCAAATGACTTCGAACAGGAATAAAAAGACATGCCCTGCACTCTGCCCAGGCCAGACTCATGAACTCCGGTTCATCAAGAACTGCAAGAAGCCCCCATCACGAGCCTTTCCAATCCTATGGAGAGGGAGTATGGACCATGGGGGTCGTCCCACAGTTACTAAAAACAACAGACATTAGCCCCCCTCCCACAAAGGGGGCAGTAAAGCAACAGCAAAGAACTACAGACCAATAGCACTAACATCCCATATCATAAAAATCTTTGAAAGGGCCCTAAGAAGCAAGATCACCAACCATCTAGAAAAACCCTTTCAGTTACAAACCCCCAGGGCAACATGGGTTTGGGAACAGGTCGTTTCCGGCTGCTTAAAACTTTTGGGAAAAACCCCCATTTCGACCAAGGCCTAAATGCATTAAAAGGGACGAAAAGAATCCCAGTTTTAAATATATACAGACTTTCCCGGAAAAAGCCTTCGACAAGGGGTGACCATGGGCAATACCCGCACAAATGCGTGCAAAGGGAAAAACAGGAAAAGTGGGCCCGAGGGTCTAAAATTTTCCCTCACTAACGGGAACAGAGGGGAGTAGTCGTAAAAAGATTTAAAGTCGAGGCAGTCCCGGGTGAAATTGTTCCAAAGGCACAGTACCGCCCCCATTTGTTCCTCATCCTCATATTGACATAGACAAGGATGTCGGGGCCCCAGCACCCGTGTTTTTCCCTTTCGCAGATGCACCCGAATCTGCAGGGGACAGTGTTTCCATTGCAGCACTGCAAGGCCCCAAGGCGGACATCAACCCAAAATCTTTCGTGGGCTGAAAAAAAAATTTAATGAAGTTCAACGATGAGAAATTTCAATTCCCAGATAGGGTTTAAACACGGGGGGAAATTTAAAAATCTTCATAAGAGTACAAAAAAATTTTCGGGCCCAAAAAAAAGGAAGAAAAAAACCCCCAAACGTAAAAACTGGGAGTGTTTCATGTCGGAGGATCTCCCCTTAAAAGGACCAAAACCCTTGAAAATAAAATGGGCCATCTCCCTAGAAAAAAGGGCCCAGGATGATAATGGGAACCTTAAAAAACTAGGGATAAAAAACCCCATGAGACATCTTAAGGTCACTTTTTTCTTCTAGGGGGGAAAATTATTGCTGCACACAAACAGCACCTTTCAAGGCAGGTGAAATTGCTGCCCTTTGAAAATGTCCCAGAAAACCTTTTCACGGCGCGCTTTAACGGAGATAAAACACCTAAAATTACTGGGAGCGTTTTGAGGGTTTCCCTAAACCCTGTTTTTCCCCATGGAACCGAGGGGAAAGGAGGATACAGGTTTTTAAAATTACCCCTTTGGAAAACCTAGGGGGCCCTAGTACCGAACTTCCCACACGAAAATAAACCTCACTAGGGGAAACCCAAAAAAATTTGGCCCCGACGATGCCCCAACCCCCAATAAAAAGAAAGGGGGTCACTGGGCAGTTACGGGCCCATAAAATAAGTGTCGGGGGCCCCGAGACTTTAAAACTCCCTTTCCCAGAATAACTAAGGGTTCCCAACAGCCCCCGGGCAGTCTTCAAGGGGGCAGGGGAAAAGCCCCAAAAAGTGGGTTTTCCTGCCCAGCCGGGCTGTGGCTCGTATGTTGGTTTGCATGCAGCCCACCCGGCAACACCCGGGTTTTGATCAGGCTTGTTTCCACCAGGGGGCCCGGGTCCCCCAGGGGGGGCCCCCCGGGGGCGGGCTTTAAACCCCCGAACTCTCTAAAATTTAAAAACTCCTTTAAAAGGGGGGGAAGGAGGGTTAGAGAAAGTGGAGGGGGGAAAAGTGAAAAGGAGGAGGGGGGAGGGAGAGAGAGAGTGGGAAAAAGAAAAGGAGAGAGAGAGAGATGGGGAGAGACAAAAAGGAGAGAGAGATGGAGAAAAGAGAAAAGGAGAGAGAGGAAGAGAGAGGAGAAAAGAGAGAAAAGGGGAGAGGAAAGAAAAGAGGGGAAAGGGAGACAGTTGAGAAGAGAGAGAGAGATTTTGGAGAGGGAGGGGGGGAGCAGAAGAAGGAGAGAGAGGAGAGAGGAGAGAGATGAATTTTTTCCACCTCTAAATCGCCCGGGGGGGGGACCACCTCTATTTGAAATAAAGAGAAGGGGCCCCTCTTTGTAAAACCTTTGCTCCCAAAAAATGCAATTTCCTGAGCCGAGCAAGGGCCCCTTTCCTTGGCTAGCTCCCAAGAAACTGTGCCCCAAAAAACTGTCGGGTTGGTGACAAAAAGGGCCCGGAGGGGGTTGCTTTTTCCTTCTTAAATCGCTGGCCCCAAAAAAAGGGGCTGTGGGGCCCAGACAAGTTGACCCCAAGATTGTTAAAGAAGATGTGCAGACCGGCTAGAAAGCACCTCAAACCCTCGCATTTTAAACACTGCGGCTACAGTGTAAAGGGCCCCTCTCTATGGAAAAAGGGCAAATTAGCCCCTTTGTTCACAAAAAGAAGAGCAGAGCGGGAAAATCAGAAACTAAAAGCCCAGTGTACTTTTGGTCAATAAACTGGTAAGACCCTTGGGGGAAAATAATCTAAAGCCCAAAGACAGATTTTTTTTTTTGACTACCACTCACTACTTTGGGTCGTCAATATGGTTCGGGAAAAGGGTTTTTAACTCTGTGCTTTCTGTTGTTAAAACCTCTCCCTAAGGGGGCCCCCAAGTCACGGGGATGAACCCAAATTTCAGCTGTGTGGAAAGCACTGGCCCATTGTGGCGCTTTCAAACCGGGTGGGGGCACTGGGGGCCTTTTTAGCAAAATTTCAACCCACGGGGAAAATTTGCGGCTCTACGCTATGTCTCCTCAGTGATTCCCTTTTCATGGTAGTTTCTCTAAGTGTAGTTTCTAAAAATGGAACAAAAATTCAGAAAAGACATCCTTTTGGGGGAAAAGTTTTCCCCAAAAGGGAAGGGGTGCGGGGTTTCCATTGTTATGGAATGTTATTTCAACGACCTTCTTCATCTACCCCCGGGAATCAAGGGCAATGAGAGCCCTTTTCACTAAATTTTCCACTTTTTCCAAAGAGAAGAAATGCCAGTCCCTCTAAGCTACATCAATCACCGGGTGGAGCTGAAACCCACCCTTGGGGAAATAGATGCAAGTAACTTTTTGTACGGGAGAAAACGCAAATAAATGTGTTTCTAGGCACCCGAGGGTTTTAATGTGGGGGCAGTAGTAAGGAGGGTTTGGGGGATTTTGGCACCGGGGGGAAGAAGTTGATCCCCCTTTTGGGGTGAAATTTGACTCCAAACTAACCATGAAAACCATTTTTGGTAAATTTTTGAAAAAAGGCACCCAGGAAGCTTAAGCACTTCCCCGTATTCGCATTTGCTTGCCCAGTAAGGGTTGAAAGATCTGTACAGGCAAAAGTACGCTCACACCATGATTTTATGCCCCACTTTCTTGGTTTGCTGCCCCCCCCCCTTCATTTTGCGCTGCTTGACAAAGAAAGGGGAACAAAACCCAAGACTTTCTCATCTCTCGCCTGGACCCTTTCCTGGATGATCGGGTCTTTTTTCCAGCAGGCCTTAACATAGGAGGGATGGGGGTGGTTTAAATGTTATGTAAAAGGCCAATATTGTCAAAATACCCAAATTTGGGGATCCATTTTCGAGGACAGCTTTGAAACAAGTTTTTTATACCCCCAAGACGGGCAAAAAAGCAGAAAACTTCACTTGGCTGAAACCCTTCCCAGAAACATCACTCCATTGAGATCATACTTTACCCCAGGTGATCGATTTTGGGAAAACACATTTGTACAGAATAATGAGTCAACGAGAAAAAGTCGTTTAAATTAAAATGAAAATGCTGGCCCCAAAGATGGCTCCAACTTAATCCTTTTCCCTACTTGTATGTCTCATAAAAATTTTAAAAAATGCTTTAAAAATGAGCTGAGTAGGTAACAGCTCTTAGTTGCCCAAAAAATTTGGGAAACCCTTTTAACCTGTAAATAGCTTGTAAATAAAGTTAGGGACCCTTTTAACCCTTTTAAATAGCTTTTAAAAAAATTTTAAAAGGAATCCAAAAACCCTGTAAATAGCTTTTCAAAAAAGTTGGGAAAAATCTTTCCCTTTTAAAAATCCCTTGCTTTTAAAGTTGGGAAATTTCCTTTAACCCTCTAAATAGTTGTCAAAAAAGTTGGGGTTTCCTTTAAACCTGTAAATAGCTGTCAAAAAAGTTAGGAATCCTTAACCTGTAAATAGCTGTAAAAAACTTAGGGACCCTTAAACCCTGTAAAAATTCCCTTGTTTTTAAAGTTAGGAATCCTTAACCTGTAAATAGCTTGTAATAAAGTTAGGGACCCTTAAACCGGTAAATAGCTGTCAAAAAAGTTAGGGACCCTTTAAAACTGTAAATCCCCTTGCTAAAAAAGTTGGGGAACCCTTAACCTGTAAATGGGCTTGTAAAATAAAGTTAGGGATCCTTACCGGGTAAATAGCTGTCAAAAAAAGTTGGGGATCCTTAACCGAAAATACCTTGCAAATAAAGTTAGGAATCCTTTTAACCTGAAAAATAGCTTTTAAAAAAGCTAGGGATCCTTTAAACCTGTAAATATTTGTAAATTTAAAGCTAGGGATTTTTAACCCTTTTAAAATAGCTTGTAAATTTAAAGTTAGGGACCCTTTAACCTGTAAATAGCTTTGGCCAAAAAAAGTTGGGGAAACCCTTTAAACCTGTAAAAAATTTGCTAATAAAGTTGGGAATCCTTAAAACCCTGTAAAAATTGCTTGTAAATTTAAATTTTAGGGACCCTTAACCTGAAAATTAGTGTCAAAAAAGGGTTTGGGAAAACCCTTAAAACCGGAAAATTTGGGGCTGTCAATAAGTTAGGGACCCCTTTAAACCCTGAAAATTTGTGTCAAAAAATTTTTGGGGACCCTTTAAACCCTGTAAAATAGCTGTCAAAAAAAGGTTAGGGATTTTTAAACCCTTTTAAATTTAGCTGTCAAATTAATGTTAGGGATCTTAACCTGTAAAAACCCTTGCTATAAAAAGTTGGGAAATTTCCTTAACCGGGTTAAAAATTGGCTTTTTAAAAAAATTTTAGGGGAAACCCTTAACCTGTAAATGGGCGGGTTCCAATAAAGTTAGGGACCTTTAAACCTGAAAATACCTTGTAAAAAAGTTAGGAACCCTTAAACCCCTGTAAATAGCTTGTCAATAAATTTTTGGGGGACCTTTAACCTGAAAATACTGTAATTAAATTTTGGGATTTTAAACCCTGTAAAAAACCTTGTAATAAAGTTAGGAATCCTTAACCTGAAAATTTGCTTGTCAATAAATTTTAGGGATCCTTAACCTGTAAATAGCTTTTCAATAAATTTTGGGTTCCTTAACCTGTAAATAGCTGTCAAAAAAGGTTGGGAAAATCCAAAACCTGAAAATTAGTTTTGTCAAAAAAAAGTTAGGGACCCTTTAAACCTGAAAATTTAGCTGTAAATTAAAGTTGGGAAAACCCCTTAAACCAAAAAAATAGCTGTAAATTTAAAAGTTAGGAACCCTTTTAACCCTTGTAAATGTTTTGTCAAAAAAGTTGGGGAACCCCAAACCCTGAAAATTAGCTTGTCAAAAAATTTTGGAATCCTTAACCTTTTAAAAAACCCCGGGGGTTTAAAATTAAAGTTGGGATTTTTTACTGTAAAAAAAAAAATTTTTTTGTCAATAAAGTTAGGGACCCTTTAAACCCTGAAAATAGTTTGTAAATTTAAAGTTAGGGATCCTTAACCTGAAAATAGCTTTTCAATAAAGAAAGGGACCCTTAAACCTGTAAATTTAAGCTGTCAAAAAATTTGGGGGGGAACCCTTTAAACCCTGAAAAATTCCCTTGCTAATAAAGTTGGGGAAAATTTTAACCTGAAAAATAGCTGCAATAAAGTTGGAACCCTTTAAAACCTGAAAATAGCTTGTCAAAAAATTTTTAGGAACCCTTAAAACCTGAAATTAGCTGTCAAAAAATTTAAAGGGGTCTTAACCTGTAAATAGCTTGTCAAAAAAGTTAGGGATCCTTAACCTGTAAATAGCTGCCCAATAAAGTTGGGACCCAAAAACCCGGGTAAATAGCTTTTCAAAAAAGTTGGGGACCCTTTAAACCTGTAAATAGCTGTAAATAAAGTTGGGGATCCTTAACCTGTAAATAGTTGTCAATAAAGTTAGGGACCCTTTAAACCCTGAAAATAGCTGTAAATAAAGTTAGGGATCCTTAACTGTAAATAGTTTGGTGGGTTTAAGTTGGGGATCCTTAACCTGTAAAAAAGCTGTCAATAAAAGTTAGCGACCCTTAAAACTGTAAATAGTGTAAATTAAAGTTGGGGGGATCCTTAACCTGTAAATAGCTGTAAATAAAGTTAGGGTTTCCTTAACCTGAAAAATTAGCTGTCAATAAAGTTAGGGATCCAAAAACCTGAAAATTTAGTTTGTAAATTAAATTTTAGGAACCCCTTTTAACCCTGTAAATAGCTTGTAAATGAATTTTGGGAAACCCTTAACCTGTAAATAGCGTCAATAAAGTTAGGGACCCTTTTAACCTGAAAATTTAGCTGTCAATAAATTTTGGGGGATCCTTAACCTGTAAATAGCTGTCAATTAATTTTAGGGATCCTTAACCTTTAAATAGTTTGTCAATAAAGTTAGGGATTTTTTAAACCCTGTAAATAGTGCCCAAAAAAGTTAGGAACCCTTTAAACCTGTAAATAGCTGTCAAAAAAAAGTTGGGAACCCTTTAAACCCGGGTTAAATAGCTGTCAAAAAAGTTGGGAAACCCCTTAACCTGTAAATAGCGTAAATAAAGTTAGGAACCCTTTAAACCTTTGAAAATTTGCTTTTCAAAAAAAGTTAGAACCCTTAAACCTGAAAATTTGCTTCCCAAATTTTAAAGTTGGGAACCCTTTAAACCCTTTTAAAAGGTGTAAATTTAAATTTAGGAACCCTTTTAACCGGAAAATTTGCTTTTTCAAAAAAGTTAGGAACCCTTTAAAACCGGGAAATAGCTGTCTAATTAAAAGTTGGGTTTCCCTTAAACCTTTGTAAACCCCTGTGTAAAAAGAGGAAGAGATGGAGAGAGGAAGGGGAGAGAGAGAAAAGGGGTGGGGGGATGGGAGGGAAGGAGAAAATGGGAGAGGAGAGGAGGGAAAGAAAAGAGATGGAGGAGGAGAGGGGGAGAGAGGAGGAAATCCCCCCACATACAATGACTAAAGGGGCATTTGGGAACAAGTAATTTAGCCTTACTTAATATTTTCTTTAAATTTGTTTCACTTTCATTTTACTTTCACTGGATGGTGTTCCCACTGTCAAAATTACATAAACCTGGAGGGTGTTTCACTGTCATATTAAAATCCTGGATGGTGTTACACTGTCATATTACATCACTGGATGGTTTTTCACTGTCAAAATTAAAACTGGTGGGGGTTTTTCACTTCATATTACATCACTGGGTTGTTTTCACTGTCATATTACATCATGGATGGTTTTTTACACTGTATATTAAATCACTGGATGGTTTTTCATGTAAAATTACACCCACTGGATGGTGTTACACGTTCTTTTTTACATCACGGGTGGGGTTTCACTGTCATTTTTTACATAAACTGGGGGGTTTTATCACTGCCATTTTTTACATCACTGGATGGTGTTTTACTGTTATTACATAACGGGGATGGTGTTTTCATGTCTATTGCATCACTGGATGGTTTTTTTCACTGTCATATTAAACATCACTGGAGGGGGGTGTTCCCATTTCAAATTACACCCACTTTTGGGTTTGTTACACTGTCATATTCCATAAATGGTTGGTGTTTCACTTCATATTACTCACTGGAGGGTTTGGTTTAAAGTCTTTTTTACATCACGGGGGGATGGTTTACACTTTTAAATATTCATCATTGGAGGGGTGTTCACTGTCATATTAAATAAATGGAGGGTGTTTAAATGTCAAAACTTATACTGGATGGTTGTTTAAACTGTAATATTCCATCACTGGATGGTGGTTGTTTCACTGTCTTTTACACCCACTGGAGGTTTTTCCCACTTCTTTTTACTTCAGGGGGAGGGGTTGTTACACGTAAAATTCACCACTGGATGGTTTTTCCCACTGTAATTTTATATCACTGGAGGGTTTGTTAAAAGTCTTTATTCCTAAATGGATGGTGTTTTCACTGTCTTTATTACACCCAACTGGATGGTGTTTACTGTAAATTTTAAAATCACTGGAGGGTGTTTCACTGTCATTTTAAACATCACTGGATGGTGTTACACGGGTTCATATTAAAATAACTGGATGGTGTTTCACTGTCTTTATTAATCAGGGGATGGTTTTTTACACTGTCATATTACATCACTGGGGTGGGTGTTACCGGTATATTACATCACTGGAGGGTGTTACACTGTAAATTTACATAAATGGATGGTGTTTCACTGTCATTTTTTACTCCTGGAAGGTGTTTCACTGCCCAAAAAAAACATCACTGGATGGTTTTTTTTTCACTTCATTTTAACATCACTGGTTTGGGGTTCCCACTGTAAATTAAATTTTACATCACTGGATGGTTTTTAAACCTGCAAAATTTCATCACGGGAATGGGGGGTCCCTTGTCATTTAAATTTCACTGGATGGGGTTTAACCCCCCCGGGGCCCCGGGATCAGGAACCCGGTTCACAAGAACTGAAAGAACCCCCTTTTCACGAGCCTTTCCATCCTATGGGAGGAGAGGACAGGGGGGGTGCCCCCACAGTTACTAAAAAAAACAGCATACCCCCAACCCCAAAGGGGGCGTAAAGCAACAGCAAAGAATACAGACCAATAGCACTAACATCCCAATCATAAAAATTTTAAAAGGGCCCCTAAGAACAAGATCACCACCATCAGAAACCCATCAGTTAAAAAACCCCAGGGAACGGGGTTTTAGAACAGGTCGCTCCCGGGTGTCTCAACTATTATCACTCGACAAGGTCCTAAATCTTTATAAGCGAAAAGAAGCAGTTAAATATTACAGACTTTGCGAAAGCCTTCGCAAGTGTCCCATGGGCCAATAGCGCAAAATGCGTGCTAAAGGAATAACAGGAAAATCGGTCGATGGTCTTAATTTTCCCTCACTAACAAACAGAGAGAGTATCGTAAAACAGAGAAAAACCCGAGGCAGCTACGGTAAAAGTCGTTCCACAAGGCACAGTATCCTCCATTTGTTCCTCATCCTCATTCTGACATAGAAAAGGATGTCAGCCCCAGAAACCGTGTTTTCCCTTCGCAATCACCCGAATCTGCATGACAGTGTCTTCCATTGCAACACTGCAAGGCTCCAGGCGGACAAACCAAATCTTTCAGGGGGCTGAGAAAAAAAATATGAAGTTCAACGATGAGAAATTTCAATTCCCCGATATGGTAAACACGGGGAAAATTTAAAAATTTTCATAGAGTACAAAAAAATTCGGGCCACAAAAAAGCGAAACACCAAACGTAAAAAACCTGGGAGTGATCATGCGGAGGATCCCCCTTAAAGGGACCATAACCTTGTATCAATCGCATTGCTAGAAAAATGCCCGGAGGGATAATGGGAACCTTAAAAAACTAGGGACCCAAAGCCATGATGACTCTTCAGGTCACTTGTTCTATCAGGGGGAAATTTTGCTGCACACAAACAGCCCCTTTTAAAGGCAGGTAAAATTTGCTGACCAGAAAATGTACAGAAAACCTTCAGGGCGCGCAAACGGAGATAAAACCCTCAATTATGGGACGCTTGAGGTTCCGAACCTGATTCCCTGGAACGCAGGGGGGAGAGATACAATTATAACCGGAAAACCCAGAGGGGCTAGTACCGAATTGCACACGAAAATCACTCACTTCGAAAACAAAAGACTTGGCAACATGCACCACCCCCCCAAAAAAAGCAGGGGGCACTAGCAGTTACGGTCCATACAAAAAGTGTGGGGCCCCCGGGCTGTTCAACTGCCTCCCAAAATACATAAGGGGGGTTACCAACAGACCCCCGGAGTCTTCAAACTGGCATGGACAAGCACCAAAACGGTTCCTGACCCGCCGGGCTGGGTCGTATGTTGGTTTGCATGCAGCCAGCGCAACAGCCTGGTTGACAGGCTCTGAAACCACCAGGGGGGCTGGGCACAGGGCCGGGGCCCCGGGGGGGTTTACCCCCGGGAATCTCTAAAAAAAAACTCCCTGAGAGGGAGGTAGGAAAGTGAGGGGGGGAGAGTGAAAAGGGAGAGGGAAGGGAGAGAGAGAGGGGAGAGAAAGGAGAGAGAAGAAGAGAGGAGAGAAGAGAAAAGAGAGAGAGAGAGAGAGAGAGAGAGGAGAGGGGAGAGGAGGAGAGAGAGGGGAGAGAGAGAGAGAGACAGAGAAGAGAGGGAGAGAGAGAGAGAGGGGAGAGAGAGAGAGAGAGAAGGGGAGAGAGAGAGAGATAATTATTCCCCCCTCTAAATCGACAGGATGGGACCACCTCTACTAGTAATCAGAGAAGGCGGACCTCTTTGCTGAACACTTTGCTACCAAAATGCAAGTTCCTGATCCGAAAAGGGGACCCTCCTTGGCTAGCTGCAAAAAACTGTGTCAAAACTGTCAGTGGTGAAAATAAGGCAGGAGGGGGTTGCATTCCTTCTTAAATCGCTGGACCAAGAAAAGGCTGTGCGGCCCAGACAAGTTGACCCCAAGATTGTTGAGAAGATGTGCAGACCAGCTAGCAGCACCCTAACTCGCATCTTTCAGCACTCCCTAGTACAGTGTAAAGGGCCTCTCTATGGAAAAGAGGCAAATGTAGTCCCTGTTCACAAAAAGAAGAGCAGAGCAGAAATCACAAACTACAGACCAGTGTCACTCTGTTCAATCACTGGTAAGATCCTTGAGACAATAATCTCAAGACAAATGACAGAGTTTTTTGACTACCACTCACTACTTTGTGATCGTCAATAGGCTTCAGGAAAGGTTACTCTGTGCTGATCTTTTTTGTTAAACCCTCCACTAATGGCACAGTCACTGGATGAATCCAAAGTCAGCTGTGTGGTAGCACTGGACATTGCTGGCGCTTTCGCCCGGGGTGTGCACTAGGGCCCTTAGCAAAACTTCAAGCACTGGGAATTGCAGGCTCTACGCTATGTCTCCTCAGTGATTACCTTCAGGTAGATCTCTAAGTGTAGTTCTCAATGGAACGGGAATCAGCAAGACATCCTTTTGGGGGGCAAGTGTTCCACAAGGAAGCGTGCTGGGTCCATTGTTATGGAATGTTACTTCAACACCTTCTTCATCTCATCCCAGAATCAATGCATATGCAGACGACTGTTACACTGACATTCATTTATCCAAGAGAAAAATGCCAGCTGCTCTAAGCTACATCAATCACCAGTGAGAGCTGTATCAGCTTGGGAAATAGATGGCAAGTAACATTGTCCCTGAGAAAACGCAAATGATGATCGTCTCTAGGCACCCCGATGGTAATGCTGGGCAGTAGTAAGGATGAATGGGAGAATGTTGGCACCTGGAAAAGAAGTTGATATCCTTTGGGGGTGAAATTTAAACTCCAAACTAACCATGAAAAACCCATGTTGTAAATTTTGCAAACAAGGCAGCCGGGAAGCTTACAGCACTTCGCCGTATCTCGCATCTGCTTGACATTTAAGGGTTGAAGATCCTGTACGAGGCAAAAGTACGCTCACACCATGAGTATGCTCCACTTTCTTGGTTTGCTGCCCCCCCTCTCATCTGCGACTGCTTGACAAAGTAAGAGAACAGAGCAAGACGTCTCATCTCTCGCCTGGACCCATCCTGGATAGATCTGTCATTTCCAGCAGAGCCTTCAACATAGGAGGGAGGGTGGGGGGCCTTACTGTTATGTACAAGGCCAATATTGTCAAAATACCACACTTGGATCCACTTCGAGGACAGCGTGAAACAACTTTTATACCACAAGACGGGCAGAAAGCAGCAACTTCACTCTGGCTGTACCCTTCCCAGAACATCACTCCATCTGAGATCATACATACCCAGGATGATCGAGTATGGAACACATTTGTACAGCATAATGATGTCAACGAGATAAAGTCAGTTGATCAAATGAAAATGCTGGCCCACAGATGGCTCCAACATCATCCTGTTCCCTACTTGTATGTCTCATAACAATAAAAATGCTTTCAAATGAGCTGATGTAGGTAACAGCTCTTAGCTTGCCAATAAAGTTAGGAATCCTTAACCTGTAAATAGCTTGTCAATAAAGTTAGGGACCTTAACCTGTAAATAGCTGTCAATAAAGTTAGGAATCCTTAACCTGTAAATAGCTGTCAATAAAGTTAGGAATCCTTTACCTGTAAATACCTTGCTAATAAAGTTAGGAATCCTTAACCTCTAAATAGCTTGTCAATAAAGTTAGGGATCCTTAACCTGTAAATAGCTGTCAATAAAGTTAGGAATCCTTAACCTGTAAATAGCTGTCAATAAACTTAGGGATCCTTAACCTGTAAAAAACCTTGCTAATAAAGTTAGGGGAATCCTTAAACCTGTAAATAGCTTGTCAATAAAGTTAGGGATCCTTAACCTGTAAATAGCTGTCAATAAAGTTAGGGATCCTTAACCTGTAAATACCTTGCTAATAAAGTTAGGAATCCTTAACCTGTAAATAGCTTGTCAATAAAGTTAGGGATCCTTAACCTGTAAATAGCTGTCAATAAAGTTAGGGATCCTTAACCTGTAAATACCTTGCTAATAAAGTTAGGAATCCTTAACCTGTAAATAGCTTGTCAATAAAGCTAGGGATCCTTAACCTGTAAATAGCTGTCAATAAAGCTAGGGATCCTTAACCTGTAAATAGCTTGTCAATAAAGTTAGGGATCCTTAACCTGTAAATAGCTGTCAATAAAGTTAGGGATCCTTAACCTGTAAATACCTTGCTAATAAAGTTAGGAATCCTTAACCTGTAAATAGCTTGTCAATAAAGTTAGGGATCCTTAACCTGTAAATAGCTGTCAATAAAGTTAGGAATCCTTAACCTGTAAATAGCTGTCAATAAAGTTAGGGATCCTTAACCTGTAAATAGCTGTCAATAAAGTTAGGGATCCTTAACCTGTAAATAGCTGTCAATAAAGTTAGGGATCCTTAACCTGTAAATAGCTGTCAATAAAGTTAGGGATCCTTAACCTGTAAATACCTTGCTAATAAAGTTAGGAATCCTTAACCTGTAAATAGCTTGTCAATAAAGTTTTGGGAAACCTTTAAACCCGTAAATAGCTGTTCCAATAAAGTTAGGGATCCTTAACCTGTAAATACCTTGCTAATAAAGTTAGGAATCCTTAACCTGTAAATAGCTTGTCAATAAAGTTAGGGACCTTAACCTGTAAATAGCTGTCAATAAAGTTAGGGATCCTTAACCTGTAAATACCTTGCTAATAAATTAGGAATCCTTAACCTGTAAATAGCTTGTCAATAAAGTTTTGGGATCCTTAACCTGTAAATAGCTGTCAATAAAGTTAGGGATCCTTAACCTGTAAATAGCTGTCAATAAAGTTAGGAATCCTTAACCTGTAAATAGCTTGTCAATAAAGTTAGGGATCCTTAACCTGTAAATAGCTGTCAATAAAGTTAGGAATCCTTAACCTGTAAATAGCTGTCAATAAGTTAGGGAATCCTTAACCTGTAAATAGCTGTCAATAAAATTAGGAATCCTTAACCTGTAAATAGCTTGTCAATAAAGTTAGGAATCCTTAAACCTGTAAAAAAGCTGTCAATAAAATTTAGGGATCCTTAACCTGTAAATAGCTTGTCAATAAAGTTAGGGATCCTTAACCTGTAAATAGCTGTCAATAAAGTTAGGGATCCTTAACCTGTAAATAGCTTGTCAATAAAGTAAGGGATCCCTTTAAACCCGTAAATAGCTGTCAATAAAGTTAGGGATCCTTAACCTGTAAATACCTTGCTAATAAAGTTAGGAATCCTTAACCTGTAAATAGCTGTCAATAAAGTTAGGAATCCTTAACCTGTAAATAGCTTTTCAATAAAGTTTAGGAACCTTAACCTGTAAATAGCTGTCAATAAAGTTAGGGTCCTTAACCTGTAAATAGCTTGTCAATAAAGTTAGGGATCCTTAACCTGTAAATAGCTGTCCCAAAAAGTTAGGGATCCTTAACCTGTAAATAGCTGTCAATAAAGTTAGGGATCCTTAACCTGTAAATAGCTGTCAATAAAGTTAGGGATCCTTAACCTGTAAATAGCTGTCAATAAAGTTAGGGATCCTTAACCTGTAAATAGCTGTCAATAAAGTTAGGGATCCTTAACCTGTAAATAGCTGTCAATAAAGTTAGGGATCCTTAACCTGTAAATAGCTGTCAATAAAGTTAGCGATCCTTAACCTGTAAATAGCTGTCAATAAAGTTAGGGATCCTTAACCTGTAAATAGCTGTCAATAAAGTTAGGGATCCTTAACCCGTAAATAGCTGTCAAAAAGTTTTGGGATCCTTAACCTGTAAATAGCTGTCAATAAAGTTAGGAATCCTTAACCTGTAAATAGCTGTCAATGAAGTTAGGGAAACCTTAACCTGTAAATAGCGTCAATAAAGTTAGGGATCCTTTAAACCCGTAAATAGCTGTCAATAAAGTTTTGGGATCCTTAACCTGTAAATAGCTGTCAATAAAGTTAGGGATCCTTAACCGTTAAATAGCTGTCAATTTAAAATTAGGGATCCTTAACCTGTAAATAGCTGTTTAATAAAGTTAGGAATCCTTAACCTGTAAATAAACTGTCAATAAAGTTAGGAATCCTTAACCTGTAAATACTGTCAATAAAGTTAGGAATCCTTAACCTGTAAATAGCTGTCAATAAAGTTAGGAATCCTTAACCTTAAAAAAACTGTCAAAAAAGTTGGGAACCCTTAACCTGAAAATTTGTTGCCAATAAAGTTAGGAATCCTTAACCTGTAAAAGTGTCAAAAATTTGGGAACCCTTAACCTGTAAATAGTGTCAAAAAAGTTAGGAACCTTTAAACCTGAAATAGCTGTAAAATAAAAGTTAGAATCCTTCCCTTGTAAACCCTGTGTAAAAGAGAGAGAGAGAGGAGAGAGAGAGAGAGGGGGGAGAAAGAAAAGGGGAGAGAGGGGAGAGAAGGGGAAAGAAAAGGGGAGAGAGAGAGAGGGGGAAAATACCCACATACAATGACTCAAGAGGCAGTTGAACAAGTACAATTAGCCTTACATAATATATTTTCATTAAATTTGTTTCACTGTCATATTACATCACTGGATGGTGTTACACTGTCATATTACATCACTGGATGGTGTTTCACTGTCATATTACATCACTGGATGGTGTTACACTGTCATATTACATCACTGGATGGTGTTTCACTGTCTTTAAATCACTGGGGTGTCACTGTCATATTACATCACTGGGTGTTTCACTGTCATATTACATCACGGATGGTGTACACTGATTTAATCACTGGATGGTTTTTCATGTCATATTACATCACTGGAGGGTTTTTTTACCTGTATATTACATCACTGAGGGTGTTTCACTGTCATATTACATCACTGGAGGGTTTTTACATGCCATATTACATCACTGGATGGTGTTTTACGTCTTTTTACATCACTGGAGGGTTTTTTCATGTCATATTGCATAATGGATGGTGTTTCACTGTCATATTCCATCACTGGATGGTGTTTCACTGTCATATTACATCACTGGATGGTGTTTCACTGTCATATTCCATCACTGGATGGTGTTTCACTGTCATATTCCATCACTGGATGGTGTTTCACTGTCATATTACATCACTGGATGGTGTTACACTGTCATATTACATCACTGGATGGTGTTTCACTGTCATATTACATCACTGGATGGTGTTTCACTGTCATATTACATCACTGGATGGTGTTTCACTGTCATATTCCATCACTGGATGGTGTTTCACTGTCATATTACATCACTGGATGGTGTTTCACTGTCATATTACATCATGGAGGTGTTTCACTGTCATATTACATCACTGGATGGTGTTTCACTGTCATATTACATCACTGGATGGTGTTTCACTGTCATATTACATCACTGGATGGTGTTTACACTGTCATATACATCACTGGATGGTGTTTCACTGTCATATTACATCACTGGATGGTGTTTCACTGTCATATTACATCACTGGATGGTGTTTCACTGTCATATTACATCACTGGATGGTGTTTCACTGTCATATTACATCACTGGATGGTGTTTCACTGTCATATTACATCACTGGATGGTGTTTCACTGTCATATTACATCACTGGATGTGTTTACACGTCATATTACATCACTGGAGGTGTTTCACTGTCATATTACATCACTGGATGGTGTTTCACTGTCATATTACATCACTGGATGGTGTTTCACTGTCATATTACATCACTGGATGGTGTTTCACTGTCATATTACATCACTGGATGGTGTTTCACTGTCATATTACATCACTGGATGGTGTTTCACTGTCATATTACATCACTGGATGGTGTTTCACTGTCATATTACATCACTGGATGGTGTTTCACTGTCATATTACATCACTGGATGGTGTTACACTGTCATATTACATCACTGGATGGTGTTTCACTGTCATATTACATCACTGGATGGTGTTTCACTGTCATATTACATCACTGGATGGTGTTTCACTGTCATATTACATCACTGGATGGTGTTTCACTGTCATATTACATCACTGGATGGTGTTTCACTGTCATATTACATCATGGATGGTGTTACACGTATATTACATCACTGAATGGTGTTTCACTGTCATATTACATCACTGGATGGTGTTCACGTCATATTACATCACTGGATGGTGTTTCACTGTCATATTACATCACTGGATGGTGTTTCACTGTCATATTACATCACTGGATGGTGTTTCACTGTCATATTACATCACTGGATGGTGTTTCACTGTCATATTACATCACTGGATGGTGTTTCACTGTCATATTACATCACTGGATGGTGTTTCACTGTCATATTCACATCACTGGATGGTGTTTCACTGTCATATTACATCACTGGATGGTGTTACACTGTCATATTACATCACTGGATGGTGTTTCACTGTCATATTACATCACTGGATGGTGTTTCACTGTCATATTACATCACTGGATGGTGTTTCACTGTCATATTACATCACTGGAGGGTTTCACTGTCATATTACATCACTGGATGGTGTTTCACTGTCATAATTACATCACTGGATGGTGGTACACTGTCATATTACATCACTGGATGGTGTTTCACTGTCATATTACATCACTGGATGTGTTTCACTGTCATATTACATCACGGATGGTGTTTAAAACTGTCATTTTACATCACTGGAGGGTTTCACTGTCTATTACATCACTGGGGGTGTTTCCGTCATTTACATCACTGGATGGTGTTTCACCTTTAAAATACATCACGGAGGGTTTTTTACAGTCTATTCATCACTGGAGGGTTTTCCCACTGTCATATTCATCACGGATGGTTTTTTCACTGTTATTAATCATGGATGGGTTTCACGTCATATTACATCACTGGAGGTGTTTCACTGTATATTACATCACGGATGGTGTTTCACTGTCATATTACATCACGGATGGTGTTTCACTGTCAATTAAATCACTGGATGGTTTTCACGTCATATTACATCACTGGGGTGTTTCACGTCTAAAAATCACTGGAGGTGTTTCATGCATTTTCCCATCACGGATGGTGTTTCACTGTCATATTAATATCAGGGGTTTTGGGGTTTCACTGCTTTTACCATGGAGGGTGTTTCACTGTCATATTCCTCACTGGGGTGTTTCCTGTCAATTTTTCCATCACTTGGATGGTTTTTCACTGTCATATTCATCATGGGGGTGTTTCACTGCTTATTACATCACGGGAAATTGTTTCACTGTCATTTTCCCATCACTGGATGGTTTTTCACTGTCATTTTACACCTGGTGGTTTTTCACGTCATTTTCATCACTGGTGGGGGTTTCATGTCTATTCATCACTGGATGGTGTTAATGTCATATTCATCACTGGATGTGTTCCTGTCATTTTCACACGGATGGTTTTCACTTTCTATTCATCACTGGATGGTGTTTCACTGTCATATTCATCATGGTGGTTTTTCACGCAACCATAAAAGGGAGGGGTTTTTCCTGTCTATTACATCACGGGATGGTGTTTCACTGTCAATTACATCACTGGAGGGGGGTGTTTCACTGTCATTTTTCATATGGATGGTGTTTAAACTGTCTTATTCATCACTGGAGGGTGTTTCACGCAATTACATCACTGGATGGTTTCATGTCATTTAAAATCATGGATGGTGTTAAACTGTCATATTCATCACGGGAGGTTTTTCAGTCATATTACATCACTGGAGGTTTTTTCCCTGTCATTTACATCACTGGGATGGTGTTTCACTGTCATATTACTCACTGGTGGTTTTCACTGTCATATTCACACTGGATTGTTTCACTGTATATTACATCCCCCCTTTTTCCTTTTCAACACACTTTTTTCCCCTTAAAACACACACCCAAACACCCCTTTTTCACGCTAAACAAATCAACCACCCCCTTTTTCCCCCTTCATTCACCTTTTTAACCCCTATTACCCGGGTTGGGTCCCCACCAAACCCCCTATTTTCACCTTCCAAACTCCTATTTTTTTCCCCAAACACCTTTTTTCACTTCAAACACCCCCTCAAACCCCCTCCAAAACCCGGGGGGTTTCCCCAAAACCACGGGGGGTTTTCCCCCTTTTAAAAAAAATTTTTCCCCCATAACCCCCTTTTTAAATATTTTTCCCCAACCCCTTTTACCACCTATTTTACACCCTTTTCACCCCCGGGGTTTTTTCCCTTAAAAACTCCCGGGGGCCCAAACACCTTTTTTCACCCAAACCCCCTCCCCCTTTTTCCACCCCTTAACACACTATTTTTCCCCCCTTTCTATTCTCATACTTTGGGGCACTTCTTACTCAAAGGTTTTCACCAATTCACCCCCCCCAACCCCCAAATTTTACTCACACACCCTTTTTTACCTTCAATTTTACCCCTTTTTCCCCCTTTTCACCATTTACATCCTATTTTTCACTTAAATTAACACATTTTTTCACCTTAATCCCCTTTTTCACAACCTCCTATTTTAAAAACCCTTCTATTCCCCCAAAATTTTTCACTGAAATTTTACCCCTTTTCATTTCACCTATTTTTCACTTCTAACCCCTAACACTTAAACACCCCATTTTTCACCCCTTCATCCCCCCCCACTTTCCCCTCCACACCCCCTCCTCACCCCCCCAACCCCTCCTCACCCCCCCACAACCCCCCCCACCCCCTCCTCCCCCCCTCCACCACCCCCTCTCACCCCTCCACACCCCCCCTCCACCCCCCCCCCCACACCCCCTCCTCACCCCCCCCCCCCCCCCCCCCCCCCCTCAACCACCCCTTTCACCCCCCAAAAACCCCCTCCACAACCCCCTCCCACCCCCCCCCACCCCCCCCACACCCCCCCCTCACCCCCTCCACACACCCCCTCACCCCCCACCACCCCCCCTCCCACCCCCCCCCCCCCACCCCCCCCCACCCTCCTCACCCCCTCCACCCCCCCGCCCCCCCCCCCCACACACCCCTCCTCCCCCCCTCCACACACCCTCCCCCCCCCCCCACCCCCCCCTACCCCCCCCTCACCCCCTCCCACACCCCCCCCCCCCCACACACCCCCCCTACCCCTCCCAAAACCCCTTCCCACCCCCCCCCTCACCCCCCCCCTCCCCCCCCTTCCAAACACACCCCCCCCCTTACCCCTCCAAACACCCCCCTCCCCCCCAAAACCCCTCCAACCCCTCCTCACCCCCTCCAAAAACCCCCTCCTCCCCCCCTCCCCCCTTCTCACCACCCTCACCCCCCTCCCCCCCCACCCCCCTCCTCCCCCCTCCACTACCCCCCCTTCACCCCCCAACACCCTCCCACCCCTCCCACCCCCCCCTCCCACACATTCCCCCCCACCCCTCCAAAACCCCCCTCCCCCCCTCCACACCCCCCCAACCCCCCCCCAACCCCTCCACACACCCCCCCCCAAAAACCATCCCCCCCCAAACCCCTCCCCCCCCTTCCCCCCCCTTTCCCACCCCCTCCACCCCTTCCACACCCCCCCCACCCCCTCCCCTACCCCTCCTACCCCCTCCACATCCCCCTCCCCCTCACCCCCCTCCCCCCTCCACAACCCCCCTCCTCACCCCCCCCAAACCCACCCCTCCTCACCCCTAAATTCACCCCCTCCAAAACACCCCCACACCCCCCTTTTCACCCCCCCCACCCCCCCCCACAACCCCCTCCTCACCCCTCCACAACCCCCCCCCAAACCCCCCTCCAAAACCCCTACACACCCCCTCCAACACCCCCCTCCTCCCCCCCCACCCCCCCAACACCCCCCCCCCACCCCCCCACACCCCTCCTCCCCCCCCCCCCCCTCCACACACCCCCCTCACCCCCCTCACCCCCCCTCCACAACCCCTCCACCCTTCCCACCCCCTCCTACCCCCCCCACCCCCCGCCCCCCCCCTCACCCCCTCCCCCCCCAATTCCCCCCCCCTCCTCACCCCCTCCACTCACCCCTCCCACACCCCATCTTCCCCCCAAAACACCCCTCCACACCTCCTCCCCCTCTCCCACCCCCTCCCCCACCCCCCTCCTCACCCCTCCTCACCCATTCTACCCCCACCCCTCACCCCCTCCACCACCCCTCCTTACCCCCTCCACTACCCCCCTCCACACACCCCCCCCACCCCTCCAACACCCCCCCCACATCCCTCACCCCTCCACACACCCCTCCTCACCCCCCTCCAACACACCCTCACCCCTCCACCCCCCCTCCTAAAACCCATCCACACACCCCTCCACACACCCCCCCTCACCCCCCTCCACACCCCCCCTCCCCCCCTCCACACCCCTCACCACCCCCCCCTCTCAAACCCCTCCTTACCCCCTCCACATCCCCGCCCCCAACCCCCTTAACCCCCCGTCCTCCCCTTTCCCACACACCCCGTCCTCACCCCCCCCACTCACCCCTCAACCCCCTAAAATCACCCTCACACCCCTCTCACACCCCCCTCCACCTCCTACACCCACCCCCCCCACCCCTCCACACACCCCTCCTTACCCCCCCCAAAACCACCCCTCAAAACACCCTCCCCACACACCCCGTGCGCCCCCCTCCCACACCCCCCTCCTTTATTTCCACACACCCCCCCTACCCCTCCCCACACCCCCTCCACACACACCCTCCACACACACCCTCCCAACCCCTCCAAAACACCCCCCACAACACCCCCCACACACACCCTCCACACACACCCTCCACAACCCCCCCCACCCCCCCCCCCCTCCACACACCCCCCCACACACACCCTCCACACACCCCCTCCACAAAAACCCCCCCACACCACCCCCACAACCCCTCCACACCCCCCCCCCACCCCCCCTCCAACACACCCCCACACACACCCTCCACACACACCCCCTCCACACACACCCTCCACACACCCCCCCCACACCCCCTCCACACACCCCCTCCAACACCCCCTCCAACACACCCTCCACACACACCCCCACCACACCCTCCACACACCCCCTCCACACACCCCTCCACACACCCCCCCCACACACCACCCTCCCACCACCCTCCACACACCCCCTCCACACACACCCTCCACACCCCCCCTCCACACACCCCCCCACACACACCCTCCCACCACCCCCACACACCCCCCTCCACACACCCCCCCCACACACCCCCTCCACACCCCCCCTCCAACAACCCTCCCACAACCCCCTCCACACACACCCCCACAACAACCCCTCCACACACACCCCCCACACACCCCCACACACCCCCCTCCACACACCCCTCCACACCACCCTCCACACACCCCCCCACACACCCTCCACACACACCCTCCACACACACCCCCCACACCCCCCTCCAACCACCCTCCACACAAAACCCTCCACACCCCCCTCCCACCACCCCCCACCACACCCTCCCCACACCCTCCCCACACCCCCACACACACCCCCACACACCCCTCCCACACACCCTCCCACAAAACCCCCCAAACACACATCCCCCCACACACACCCTCCCACACACCCCCACACACCCCCTCCAACACACCCCCCACACACACCCCCACACACACCCTCCACACACACCCTCCACACCACCCTCCAAAAACCACACCCCCCCCACCCCCACACACCCCCTCCACACACACCCTCCCACACACCCTCCACACACCCCCTCCACACACCCCCTCCACACACACCCCCCACACACCCCCCTCCAACCCCCCCTCCACACACACCCCCACACACACCCCACACCACCCTCCACACACACCCCCACACCCCCCTCCACCCCAACCCCACACACACCCCCACACACACCCTCCACCACCCCCCCACACACACCCTCCACACACACCTCCACACACACCCTCCACACACACCCCCCCAACACCCCCTCCCACACACCCCCACACACACCCTCCACACACACCCCTCCACACACACCCTCCACACAACCCTAAAACCACACCCTCCCATACACCCCCCACACACACCCTCCACACACACCCTCCCACACACCCCCCACACCCCCCCCCACACACACCCTCCACACACCCCCTCCACACACACCCCCACACACATCCTCCACACAAAACCCCTCCACACACCCCCCCAGCACCCCCCCCACACACACCCTCCACACCCCCCCTCCCACCACCCCCACACACACCCTCCCACCACCCTCCAAAACAAACCCTCCACAACATCCTCCACACAAAACCCCCACACACCCCCTCCACACCACCCTCCACACACATCCCCACACACACATCCCAAAACCCCCCCCACACACCCCTCCACACAACCCCCCCACACCACCCCCCACAACCCCCTCCAAACCACCCCCACACACACCCTCCACACCCCCTCCCCACACATCCCCACACCACCCTCCACCACCCCTCCATCACCCCCCCACACACACCCTCCACACACCCCCCCGTCACCCCCAAACCCCAGGTATAAAAAAACCAGTTTTTCCTGGTTATTACTGAACTTGCTCCTGACAAGCCTAGATTGAAATTTGCAAAAGTCTCGCTTTATCAACCTCCTTCCGTAGTTATTTTCCAATTATATATTTTTATAAATATATATATATATATATATAAAATAATTATATATATATATATAAATATATAATATATTATATAAAAAAACGATTGATTTAGATTTTGCGGGGGAAATGGCTAGTTTATTGGCACCCCATCCAACCTGTGGACGGTAGCGCGAGGCAATGGATACACAAAAGGCCTAGGAACTGGGAAACCCAAAAGTGTTAACGGGGAATACTATGGATTTAACTACATATCTATAGTTCATTTATCGTTAAAGAAAATTTTTAGGAAATTTGCTTAGTATATCTGGTTCTTTTTCATTAATAAAAACGAACATTCACATAGGTTATTATACTGTCTGTCTCTTATTCCCAAATAATGGAAATTTAAAGCACATATTTTTAAAGGGAAGTGACCATATGCCTGTCAATAATTTACATTTAGTTTGATCATCACTGTGTGTCTCCCAAACTCAAATACTTGTAACCAAGCCAAGTCGGCCCTACAACATCATCAGTACTTGTAACCAAGCCTAATTTGGCCATAAAACATCATCACTACTTGTAACCAAGCCTAAGCCTGGCCACTACAACATCAGTCAGTACTTGTAACCAAGCCTAAGCCTGGCCACTACAACATCAGTCAGTACTTGTAACCAAGCCTAAGTCTGGCTACTACAACATCAGTCAGTACTTGTAACCAAGCCTAAGCCTGGCCACTACAACATCAGTCAGTACTTGTAACCAAGCCTAAGTCTGGCTACTACAACATCAGTCAGTATTTGTAACCAAGCCTAAGCCTGGCCACTACAACATCAGTCAGTACTTGTAACCAAGCCTAAGTCTGGTCACTACAACATCAGTCAGTACTTGTAACCAAGCCTAAGCCTGGCCACTACAACATCAGTCAGTACTTGTAACCAAGCCTAAGTCTGGCCACTACAACATCAGTCAGTACTTGTAACTAAGCCTAAGCCTGGCCACTACAACATCAGTCAGTACTTGTAACCAAGCCTAAGTCTGGCCACTACACCATCACTCAGTACTTGTAACCAAGCCTAAGCCTGGCCACTACAACATCAGTCAGTACTTGTAACCAAGCCTAAGCCTGGCCACTACAACATCAGTCAGTACTTGTAACCAAGCCTAAGCCTGGCCACTACAACATCAGTCAGTACTTGTAACCAAGCCTAAGTCTGGCCACTACAACATCAGTCAGTACTTGTAACTAAGCCTAAGCCTGGCCACTACAACATCAGTCAGTACTTGTAACCAAGCCTAAGTCTGGCCACTACACCATCACTCAGTACTTGTAACCAAGCCTAAGCCTGGCCACTACAACATCAGTCAGTACTTGTAACCAAGCCTAAGCCTGGCCACTACAACATCAGTCAGTACTTGTAACCAAGCCTAAGCCTGGCCACTACAACATCAGTCAGTACTTGTAACCAAGCCTAAGCCTGGCCACTACAACATCAGTCAGTACTTGTAACCAAGCCTAAGCCTGGCCACTACAACATCAGTCAGTACTTGTAACCAAGCCTAAGCCTGGCCACCACAACATCAGTCAGTACTTGTAACCAAGCCTAAGCCTGGCCACTACAACATCAGTCAGTACTTGTAACCAAGCCTAAGCCTGGCCACTACAACATCAGTCAGTACTTGTAACCAAGCCTAAGCCTGGCCACTACAACATCAGTCAGTACTTGTAACCAAGCCTAAGCCTGGCCACTACAACATCAGTCAGTACTTGTAACCAAGCCTAAGTCTGGCCACTACAACATCAGTCAGTACTTGTAACCAAGCCTAAGTCTGGCCACTACAACATCAGTCAGTACTTGTAACCAAGCCTAAGCCTGGCCACTACAACATCAGTCAGTACTTGTAACCAAGCCTAAGTCTGGCCACTACAACATCAGTCAGTACTTGTAACCAGCCTAAGTCTGGCCACTACAACATCAGTCAGTACTTGTAACCAAGCCTAAGTCTGGCCACTACAACATCAGTCAGTACTTGTAACCAAGCCTAAGTCTGGCCACTACAACATCAGTCAGTACTTGTAACCAAGCCTAAGTCTGGCCACTACAACATCAGTCAGTACTTGTAACCAAGCCTAAGCCTGGCCACTACAACATCAGTCAGTACTTGTAACCAAGCCTAAGCCTGGCCACTACAACATCAGTCAGTACTTGTAACCAAGCCTAAGCCTGGCCACTACAACATCAGTCAGTACTTGTAACCAAGCCTAAGCCTGGCCACTACAACATCAGTCAGTACTTGTAACCAAGCCTAAGTCTGGCCACTACAACATCAGTCAGTACTTGTAACCAAGCCTAAGCCTGGCCACTACAACATCAGTCAGTACTTGTAACCAAGCCTAAGCCTGGCCACTACAACATCAGTCAGTACTTGTAACCAAGCCTAAGCCTGACCACTACAACATCAGTCAGTACTTGTAACCAAGCCTAAGCCTGGCCACTACAACATCAGTCAGTACTTGTAACCAAGCCTAAGTCTGGCCACTACAACATCAGTCAGTACTTGTAACCAAGCCTAAGTCTGGCCACTACAACATCAGTCAGTACTTGTAACCAAGCCTAAGTCTGGCCACTACAACATCAGTCAGTACTTGTAACCAAGCCTAAGTCTGGCCACTACAACATCAGTCAGTACTTGTAACCAAGCCTAAGCCTGGCCACTACAACACCAGTCAGTACTTGTAACCAAGCCTAAGCCTGGCCACTACAACATCAGTCAGTACTTGTAACCAAGCCTAAGCCTGGCCACTACAACATCAGTCAGTACTTGTAACCAAGCCTAAGTCTGGCCACTACAACATCAGTCAGTACTTGTAACCAAGCCTAAGCCTGGCCACTACAACATCAGTCAGTACTTGTAACCAAGCCTAAGCCTGGCCACTACAACATCAGTCAGTGTTCACATTGCAAGTTGCTCCATAAACATACTTATCTAAGTTCATGTTATCATAGTGGGTTATAGATCTACTCAGGCTTCTAACTGCATTCCTATAACAATCATTTTCATTATTTACTTCTCTCCTAATATTATTCCTAATGCTAGACACAGTTATACCAAAGTTATATTCTACGTTCTACAAACACACACATATATATATACGTCACAAATCTTGCTGGCCAATAAGAGGCCTCAGAGTCACGGGGATGTGTGACATCAGCAGCGCAGTGGCCAATGATGCACAGTCCCCTGGCACGATGGCCAATCACAGGTAGCCACGTCACAGGACAAACAGCCAGAGGTAGGTGAGTAATGGCGGTGTTAAGAGGGAGGGAGGGAGGGAGATAGAGACAGAGAGAAAGAGAGAGGTACTCTTAGTATCAAAGTTACTGAAAGACAGAGAGAGGGAAGCAGGGAGGGGAGGAAGGACAGAAAGAAGGTGGAGGGAAGGACACACGGAGGGAGGGAAGGAAAGGAGAGAGGGAGGTAGGGAAGGAAGGAGGTGTTGTGAGGTTCGTAGGAGATATCTGAAGGAACAGAATACACTCGTAGGTCACCTTGGAGATGTATATTTAAGACTTAAGAGGATCCCAGGCTGCCTTTCTACTGTTCTGCGTCTAGCGAGGAAGTGACGACGAACGCTGTGGCCTACGGCTCTAAAGTGGGGACTGTCTATATAAGTGTACTACAGTGGTGTGAGGGAAAAGTTCAATAGATAGGAGTAGAGAGGGAATATATAGTAACAATAGTTTCATTGCCGGCTACTCGTTAAGGTAGGGTCAGTCTAGCTCCCGATATTCCCGCCTTTTCTACTCCAACCCCTAAATTGATAGTTTGTCTGCCGGCTACTAGTTAAGGTAGGGTAAGTCACGCTCCCGTTTTTCCCGCCTTTTCTCCCCCACCCCTAAAGTGATAGTTTAATTGCCGGCTGCTTGTTAACGTAGGGTCAGTCTAGCTCCCGCTATCCCTTCCCCTCCCTCTTCCCCCCCCGAAAGGTGACGTGTGGGGCTCTGATCAAACAGTAAATCACTCGACTCACAGCTCCCAACACTACTGTAAGTACATGCCTGCCTTGTATTCTAGTGGATTTATTGGTTAAAAGCTTCACTTTTGATCAATAATAAACTTAGTCTTTTCAGCCTTGCTCTATGTTGACTGTTGTAATAATCACCACATCTTTTAAGTATCAGACTTACCATGGAGAGTGATTATTTAAGCAGTGGGTAACCTGTCTGTCTTTCCAACTTGGATGTCAGAGAGGGTCACCTGGCAATCAACGAGCAGAACAGGAGAAGGACTAACATCCAGAGACTTCTCCATTTTGTATTGAACTACCTGTGCACCTGTATGAAAGTGCAGGACGTAACTCCACAGCATTGCAGCGGTAAAGAACCTGCTTTCCTGTCATCGGGATAATAATCACGGCGATTCTCTGTGAAGAACTAGCCAGTGGATGGTCACCAACACCTGCGACCCCCCCCTTATCATCAGCAACGGCTACGGTTTCAACAACAGTGTCACCAACACCAGACACCATTGTAGATATTAGCGTTGAGTTCAAATGTTATTTTATTCATTTCATTTTTCATTTTTCCTTCAAATAGGATATACCTTTCATGTTTTGTTGTTTTATGTTTGATTTAATAAATAGTGTTTATCTTTGTGAATTATTATTTCTTTTTCTATTCATTAATTTTCCTGAGGAGGAGCCAGCCTGAGTAATACTGTCTGAAGTTGTTACAGGGCTGAGTAAGCCTTCACAAGTGGGGACTGTCTATGTAAGTGTACTACAGTGGGTACTGTCTATGTAAGTGTACTACAGTGGGGACTGTCTATGTAAGTGTACTACAGTGGGACTGTCTATGTAAGTGTACTACAGTGGGGACTGTCTATGTAAGTGTACTACAGTGGGGACTGTCTATGTAAGTGTACTACAGTGGGGACTGTCTATGTAAGTGTACTACAGTGGGGACTGTCTATGTAAGTGTACTACAGTGGGGACTGTGTATATAAGGGTACTACAGTGGGGACTATCAAGAGTGATACACAAGTATCAGTGTTGACAGCTCGGCGACACTAACATGTGGCATCCCCGACATAAAGCTGACACATACACAGGATGGATGTTTGGCACTTCCACTCTGTGCTGAATCTATACAATACTACACCTGTACACAACAACTGGATATTAGTAATTATACATAATTCATTACGAATCATAGAATCAGTAAGGTTGCAGTTTAACAAAAGTGAGATGTATTGATCCGTATTCATGTGATCTATGGATTCTCAAGGACATATATTTACAAAGAACTGTTTAACAGACAAGGCAAACTTGGTACACACAAACTTCGTGCACACAAACTTGGTACACACAAACTTGGTACACACAAACTTGGTACACACAAACTTGGTACACACAAACTTGGTACACACAAACTTCGTGCACACAAACTTGGTACACACAAACTTGGTACACACAAACTTGGTACACACAAACTTGGTACACACAAACTTGGTACAAACTTGGTACACACAAACTTCGTGCACACAAACTTGGTACACACAAACTTGGTACACACAAACTTGGTGCACACAAACTTGGTACACACAAACTTGGTACACACAAACTTGGTACACACAAACTTGGTGCACACAAACTTGGTGCACACAAACTTGGTACACACAAACTTGGTACACATAAACTTGGTGCACACAAACTTGGTACACACAAACTTGGTGCACACAAACTTGGTACACACAAACTTGGTGCACACAAACTTGGTGCACACAAACTTGGTGCACACAAACTTGGTACACACAAACTTGGTGCACACAAACTTGGTACACACAAACTTGGTGCACACAAACTTGGTGCACACAAACTTGGTGCACACAAACTTGGTACACACAAACTTGGTGCACACAAACTTGGTACACACAAACTTGGTGCACACAAACTTGGTGCACACAAAACTTGGTGCACACAAACTTGGTGCACACAAACTTGGTACAACACAAACTTGGTGCACACAAACTTGGTGCACACAAACTTGGTGCACACAAACTTGGTGCACACAAACTTGGTGCACACAAACTTGGTACACACAAACTTGGTACACACAAACTTGGTGCACACAAACTTGGTGCACACAAACTTGGTGCACACAAACTTGGTACACACAAACTTGGTACACACAAACTTGGTGCACACAAACTTGGTGCACACAAACTTGGTACACACAAACTTGGTACACACAAACTTGGTACACACAAACTTGGTACACACAAACTTGGTGCACACAAACTTGGTACACACAAACTTGGTACACACAAACTCGGTACACACAAACTTGGTACACACAAACTTGGTACACATAAACTTGGTGCACATAAACTTGGTACACACAAACTTGGTACACACAAACTTGGTACACACAAACTTGGTACACACAAACTTGGTGCACATAAACTTGGTACACACAAACTTTGTACACACAAACTTGGTACACACAAACTTGGTGCACACAAACTTGGTACACACAAACTTGGTACACACAAACTTGGTGCACATAAACTTGGTGCACATAAACTTGGTGCACATAAACTTGGTGCACATAAACTTGGTGCACACAAACTTGGTACACACAAACTTGGTGCACACAAACTTGGTGCACACAAACTTGGTACACACAAACTTGGTACACACAAACTTGGTACACACAAACTTGGTACACACAAACTTGGTGCACATAAACTTGGTGCACATAAACTTGGTGCACACAAACTTGGTGCACACAAACTTGGTGCACATAAACTTGGTGCACACAAACTTGGTACACATAAACTTGGTGCACATAAACTTGGTACACATAAACTTGGTGCACACAAACTTGGTACACACAAACTTGGTACACACAAACTTGGTGCACATAAACTTGGTGCACATAAACTTGGTACACACAAACTTGGTACACACAAACTTGGTACACACAAACTTGGTGCACATAAACTTGGTACACACAAACTTGGTACACACAAACTTGGTGCACATAAACTTGGTGCACATAAACTTGGTGCACACAAACTTGGTACACACAAACTTGGTGCACATAAACTTGGTGCACACAAACTTGGTACACACAAACTTGGTGCACATAAACTTGGTGCACACAAACTTGGTACACACAAACTTGGTGCACATAAACTTGGTGCACACAAACTTGGTACACACAAACTTGGTACACACAAACTTGGTGCACACAAACTTGGTGCACATAAACTTGGTGCACATAAACTTGGTACACACAAACTTGGTACACACAAACTTGGTGCACATAAACTTGGTGCACACAAACTTGGTACACACAAACTTGGTGCACATAAACTTGGTGCACACAAACTTGGTACACACAAACTTGGTACACACAAACTTGGTGCACACAAACTTGGTGCACATAAACTTGGTGCACATAAACTTGGTACACACAAACTTGGTGCACATAAAGTTGGTGCACATAAACTTGGTACACACAAACTTGGTGCACACAAACTTGGTGCACATAAACTTGGTGCACATAAACTTGGTACACACAAACTTGGTACACACAAACTTGGTGCACATAAACTTGGTGCACACAAACTTGGTACACACAAACTTGGTGCACATAAACTTGGTGCACACAAACTTGGTACACACAAACTTGGTACACACAAACTTGGTGCACACAAACTTGGTGCACATAAACTTGGTGCACATAAACTTGGTACACACAAACTTGGTACACACAAACTTGGTGCACATAAACTTGGTGCACACAAACTTGGTACACACAAACTTGGTGCACACAAACTTGGTGCACACAAACTTGGTGCACATAAACTTGGTGCACACAAACTTGGTACACACAAACTTGGTGCACATAAACTTGGTGCACATAAACTTGGTGCACATAAACTTGGTACACATAAACTTGGTACACACAAACTTGGTACACACAAACTTCGTGCACACAAACTTGGTACACACAAACTTGGTACACACAAACTTGGTGCACATAAACTTGATGCACACTATTAAATCTCAGAATTCGGAGAGAATGTGAACACTTATTACAAAAAACTTGTGCCATAATTAAACTGCCATACTAGAAGACTTACTATATACACAGTTGAAAATTTTTATATTATTCATGTATACAGGTTATTTATATTTAAGCCCAACTGTGCTAGAGTGAGAGTTACATATACAGAGTGGTCATCTCTAGGAGGTCAAATTCTGTTACAATGGCTGACACATGCCGTGGTTGAGGAGGATATAAATTTACATTACGTACTGGAAATAACCAAAAAGGCACAATACTGTGACTGGAACGATACACAAATAACCCGCACATAAAAGAGAGAAGCTTACGACGACGTTTTGGTCCGACTTGGACCATTGACAAAGTTACACTGTGTGACTTTGTCAATGGTCCAAGTCGGACCGAAACGTCGTCGTAAGCTTCTCTCTTTTATGTGCGGGTTATTTGTGTAACATTAGGTACTGACACGGAAATGGATGTTCTCTTACAACGTGTAAGGAAGGCTCGATATACAACCCTTTACCTTGCAAGATTCACGAGGGACAACAGACACTGGTGGGTGCAGTAGCTGTGACAGAAACACCTCTCCGCAGATGACCTGTGTCATGACACGTTTCAAGTGGTCATTTTCTGACAAGGCGTCCCCTGTGGAGGAGCTACCACTTGAGCAAGTGGCCATCACAGGGAAAGTCTCAGTACCCAAGGTTGTGTGAGTTTCCACTTACACGTCAGTCAACTGTGCACTATCCTGCATGCACGATGTTGTAGGGACTGTATCCCAGACAGGAATATCAGTTTCACTAGTACCTGACCACTTGGTTACATTACTAGAGAATGCACAAGCCTGTAAGGACTTAATCCGAACTTGATAGATCCTGGATCCAAGTTGGTAGCCCCAGAATGGTACAATGAAGTCGTCACTGTGAGTATACCACTGGTAAGGATCAAGTCATCAGTGCTGGCATGCCATTGCTAAGTCCAGTTGCCTCAGGTGTCTGACGAACCTCAGGAGGAATGAGGAAAGGAGAGAATAAAAGCATAATAGCGGCAACAGCAAAGAAAATGGGGTGAAAGTAAAATGATCGTGTGTGTACTTGCCTAATTGTTCTCTCAGGAGTCTAGTCACGGTTCCTAGCACAGCCTTCCATTATCTCCTCTTATTACCCACTTCTTCCTCCATAGCTTTATAGTTAATGGGGTTTACAAGTTTAATCCACAATCAGGAGTCATTAGACTAGTCACATCTACCTATTCACACCAGACAAGAAACTTTAATACCTAAAGATAATTGATTAATATAAATACCAGTGTATATGTACATGAAATTGTCCCTCTCAGGGTATATCAGGTATATAAATATATATCATCTATTATATACATATATCTTCATAGCTTATATATAATTATATAAATTATATCTCCACCACTCAGGTATATTAATTACACACATACCCACCACAATACTACAACAAACATATTATTATTCTCATCTACTCCATGTATTTCTCTCAGTCTGTCTCTCTCTCTATATTATTTCCCAAAACTATCAATAAAAACACAACTCTCTCTTTCATCTATTCATCTTCATCTCTTCTCTCTCTTCCACCCAAACTCGCATATGAACACAACCTACCCACACTCCACACAACACATACTTCTCTTCTTTCCCCCCCCCCTCTCAATCTCTCTAAAAACGCCTTTCCCGCAATATAAAAATTATTCTCTCCTCTCTACGCCTCATTAAATACCGCCGCCATAATTCCCTGAAAGAACAAGCCCCCATACTACTGAAGACTGAATTTCAGTCCATATTTACTGGAAAAAACGTGAAGCCCAGCCATATTTATCTGAAGACCGTGAAGCAGCCATTCTGGTAAATAAGCCGCCATATTTACTGGAAAGAACGTGAAGCGCCATATTTACTGTAAAGAACGTGATGCAGCCATATTTACTGGAAAGAACGTGAAGCAGCCATATTTACTGGAAAGAACGTGAAGCAGCCATATTTACTGGAAAGAACGTGAAGCAGCCATATTTACTGGAAAGAACGTGAAGCAGCCATATTTACTGAAAGAACGTGAAGCAGCCATATTTACTGGAAAGAACGTGAAGCAGCCATATTTACTGGAAAGAACGTGAAGCAGCCATATTTACTGGAAAAACGTGAAGCAGTCCATATTTACTGGAAAGAACGTGAAGCAGCCATATTTACTGGAAGAACGTGAAGCAGCCATATTTACTGGAAAGAACGTGATGCAGCCATATTTACTGGAAAGAACGTGAAGCAGCCATATTTACTGGAAAGAACGTGAAGCAGCCATATTTACTGGAAAGAACGTGAAGCAGCCATATTTACTGGAAAGAACGTGAAGCAGCCATATTTACTGGAAAGAACGTGAAGCAGCCATATTTACTGGAAAGAACGTGAAGCAGCCATATTTACTGGAAAGAACGTGAAGCAGCCATATTTACTGGAAAGAACGTGAAGCAGCCATATTTACTGGAAAGAACGTGAAGCAGCCATATTTACTGGAAAGAACGTGAAGCAGCCATATTTACTGGAAAGAACGTGAAGCAGCCATATTTACTGGAAAGAACGTGAAGCAGCCATATTTACTGGAAAGAACGTGAAGCAGCCATATTTACTGGAAGAACGTGAAGCAGTCATATTTACTGGAAAGAACGTGAAGCAGTCATATTTACTGGAAAGAACGTGAAGCAGCCATATTTACTGGAAAGAACGTGAAGCAGCCATATTTACTGGAAAGAACGTGAAGCAGCCATATTTACTGGAAAGAACGTGAAGCAGCCATATTTACTGGAAAGAACGTGAAGCAGCCATATTTACTGGAAAGAACGTGATGCAGCCATATTTACTGGAAAGAACGTGAAGCAGCCATATTTACTGGAAGAACGTGAAGCAGTCATATTTACTGGAAAGAACGTGAAGCAGCCATATTTACTGGAAGAACGTAAAGGAGACATACGAGTATAGTCCACCAAGGATTTTCCAGGTGTGATTATGAGGGATCTTTGTCGCCAGGATTCTAAGAGTACAGATCAAGGGACTTCAAACATTCCCAGTAATTAAGGTGCTTGACTGAACTAATATATTTAGTGAAGGTCCTTTGTACATTCTCCAGATCGGTAGTTTCGCCTGTCTTGAAATGGGTTGTTAGTAGAGTACTCCAGTGTGAGTACCTCCCTGAATCTTGAGATCAAATCACAGTTCCTGGTTGTTTCATATGAACTTTCCTCCCCAGCATGATCACCCTGGCCTTGACTCTCCTCCCCAGCATGATCACCCTGGCCTTGACTCTCCTCCCCAGCATGATCACCCTGGCCTTGACTCTTGTTTTCTTCCTAATATGGCTAAATAACAAAAGGCACAATACCGTGACTGGAATAATACACAAATAACCCACACATAAAAGAGAGAAGCTCACGACGACGCTTCGGTCCGACTTGGACCATTGACAAAGTGTGACTTTGTCAATGGTCCAAGTCGGACCGAAGCGTCGTCGTGAGCTTCTCTCTTTTATGTGCGGGTTATTTGTGTATTATTCCTAATATGGCTTTATAACAACTTTGGGTCAGATTTGTCTTTTTGATCCTGGTTCAAGCTAAGTTTACACATCCCTAAAGTTTGTAAAACCAAGAATGGTTCACTTAGCCCTGCAATATTTGAAGCAATTCACATGCACTTTTATAATATATTAAAAGATTCCTTTCACTCTCATATTGAGTTATTGTTCAACCATACACTAACTTATCTGGCACTTTAACTCGCCAACTTGTAAAGTATTCCAGTCTAGAGAGAACAAGTTACTTAAAGAGGATCATTATTGGCTTGTCATCAGTTCTGAAGGTTCTCACGTTAACCATCCTATTATTTTCTTAGTAGGTGTGATAGTGACACTGTTGTAGTTTTTGAAGGTGACATCCATAGACAGCATCACCCCAAGTCATTATTTTTTCGTTCTATTGTGTGGTTAGAATTTGTTGTATACTCCATTCTTATTATTTCCTCAAGTTTTACATAACAGAGTAACTGAAATGTATTCTCACTGAGCATATTACTTTCTGTGGTCCACTCGAAGACCTGGTTAATGTCTGCTGGAGATTTGCAGTTTTCTCAATGGGTGACACTGCCATGCAAATTACAGCATCATCAGTAAAGGAAGACACAGTGCTGTGGCTTACATCTCTGTCTATGTCAGATATGAGGACGAGAAACAGGATGGGACCTAGTACTGTACCTTGTGAAACAGAGCTTGTCACTGTAACCACCACTGACTATTCTGTTTACTATTAACTCCATGTGTTCTGTTTGCTGGGAAGTTAAAGATCAATCTGCCTAGTTTCTATTATTCCTTTATCACGTATTTTGTGTGCTATTACACCATGATCACACTTGTCGAAGGCTTTCGCAAAGTCTGTATACTACATTCTGTTTGTGAGAATGTGTTAGTATGGTAGAATGAGGATAAACAGAGGTGAGGTTGCCACAAGATTAATTGTCAGTGTGACGTCCAGAAGCCCCCAGTATAGACCAACATGAATGAACAACAACACAAACCCACACACACACACACACACACACACACACACACACACACACACACACACACACACACACACACACACACATACACACTACCACGGAACTTCCTCGTGAGCTACCCAGAATCAAGACTTATCTGGAGATACCTGTAGAGGGTTTCGGGAGTCAACGCCCCGGCGTCCTGGTCTGTGACCAACAAAATGGCAGACACAGCAAATCATGTCCAGAAATCCACAGTTGTAATGGTCACAGCCGGCAACAATGATCAAACTTTACGATCATTTATAACGTGACAAGTTTGAAAGAGATTTATTTTCTCAGTAAATTATACTTATATCACCTGACCTCTTGTACTAAGTCTGGGTAGTCACCTGTGACCTCATGACCTCATCCATCTCAAAACCTCTCTATATCCCTTACAAATACCCCTTGTCTTGGTCTCTGGTGAGCTAATTGTCTTCTCAGATGACATAATTCTGATTGTGTTTTGGTTATACACTGCCTACATATGACCTTGTGACCTTCAACTCATCCCAGAATTCCATGCATATGCAAACTGTACTCTGACATTTACTTGTCCAAGAGAGGAAATGCCAACTGGTTTAAGTTACATCAGTCACCGGCCGATTTACATCAATCACCAGCTTACAGCTCTATCAGCCTGGTGAAAACAATGGCAGATTACATTTGCTCCCGAGAAAACACAAATAATGGTCTCTAGGCACCATGATGGTAATGCTGGAGCAGTGGTAAGAATGAATGAGAGTGTTTGGTTCCTGGGGACGAAGCTGATAACCTTGGAGTGAAACCTGATTCCAAACTGACCATGAAGAACCACGTTGTAAATCTTGCAAACAAGGCAGCCAGGAAGCTTAGAGCACTTCGACATATCTCGCATCTGTTCGACAGTAGAGGTTCAAGATTCTGCACAAGGCACAAGAACGTTCGTACCTTGAGTATGCTCCACTTTCTTGGAGTGCCTGCCCAACATCTCATCTCCGACTTGACAGAATAGAGAACAGAGCAAGACGACTCATCTCTCGCCTGGACCCAACCTGGACAGATCAGTCACTTCAGCAGAGCTTTTAACACAGGAGGGATGTGGGTGTCCCGTAGCTCTATCACTAGCGCACTCAGCTAACACACTGAGATCCGGAGTTCGAATCTCCTCCGGTACAGCTGGAAGACATTAGGGACCTGTTTCCATAAGACACCTGCTGTCCCTGTTCACCTATCAGAATAAAATGGGTACCTGGGTATTAGTGGACTGGTGTGGGTCACATCCTGGGTGTTAGTGGACTGGTGTGGGTCACATCCTGGGTGTTAGTGGACTGGTGTGGGTCACATCCTGGGTGTTAGTGGACTGGTGTGGGTCACATCCTGGGTGTTAGTGGACTGGTGTGGGTCACATCCTGGGTGTTAGTGGACTGGTGTGGGTCACATCCTGGGTGTTAGTGGACTGGTGTGCGTTGCATCCTGGGTGTTAGTGGACTGGTGTGGGTCACATCCTGGGTGTTAGTGAACTGGTGTGGGACACATCCTGGGTGTTAGTGGACAGGTGTGGGTCACATCCTGGGTGTTAGTGGACTGGTGTGGGTCACATCCTGGGTGTTAGTGGACTGGTGTGGGTCACATCCTGGGTGTTAGTGGACTGGTGTGGGTCACATCCTGGGTGTTAGTGGACTGTGTGGGTCACATCCTGGGTGTTAGTGGACTGGTGTGGGTCACATCCTGGGTGTTAGTGGACTGGTGTGGGTCACATCCTGGGTGTTAGTGGACTGGTGTGGGTCACATCCTGGGTGTTAGTGGATTGGTGTGGGTCACATCCTGGGTGTTAGTGGACTGGTGTGGGTCACATCCTGGGTGTTAGTGGACTGGTATGGGTCACATCCTGGGTGTTAGTGGACTGGTGTGTGTCACATCCTGGGTGTTAGTGGACTGGTGTGGGTCACATCCTGGGTGTTAGTGGACTGGTGTGGGTCACATCCTGGGTGTTAGTGAACTGGTGTGGGTCACATCCTGGGTGTTAGTGGACTGGTGTGGGTCACATCCTGGGTGTTAGTGGACTGGTGTGGGTCACATCCTGTGTGTTAGTGGACTGGTGTGGGTCACATCCTGGATGTTAGTGGACTGGTGTGGGTTGCATCCTGGGTGTTAGTGGACTGGTGTGGGTCACATCCTGGGTGTTAGTAAACTGGTGTGGGTCACATCCTGGGTGTTAGTGGACTGGTGTGGGTCACATCCTGGGTGTTAGTGGACTGGTGTGGGTCACATCCTGGGTGTTAGTGGACTGTGTGGGTCACATCCTGGGTGTTAGTGGACTGGTGTGGGTCACATCCTGGGTGTTAGTGGACTGGTGTGGGTCACATCCTGGGTGTTAGTGAACTGGTGTGGGTCACATCCTGGGTGTTAGTGGACTGGTGTGGGTCACAAACTGGGTGTTAGTGGACTGGTGTGGGTCACATCCTGGGTGTTAGTGGACTGGTGTGGGTCACATCCTGAGTGTTAGTGGACTGGTGTGGGTCACATCCTGGGTGTTAGTGGACTGGTGTGGGTCACATCCTGGGTGTTAGTGGACTGGTGTGGGTCACATCCTGGGTGTTAGTGGACTGGTGTGGGTCACATCCTGGGTGTTAGTGGACTGGTGTGTGTCACATCTTGGGTGTTAATGGACTGGTGTGGGTCGCATCCTGGGACAAAACTGACATAATTTGCGGGAAATGCTCAGCATAACAAGGGACTTTCTATATAGTAGTATGTCACTGATGTCAGCTATGGTCTGTATACCTTGTACATGTACTGGTATACCTTGTGCATGTACTGGTATACCTTGTACATGTA
This sequence comes from Cherax quadricarinatus, assembly GCF_026875155.1. Classification (NCBI taxonomy): domain Eukaryota; kingdom Metazoa; phylum Arthropoda; class Malacostraca; order Decapoda; family Parastacidae; genus Cherax; species Cherax quadricarinatus. The sequence goes on along the minus strand of NC_069452.1, from coordinate 16,127,058 downwards.
CTGGTATACCTTGTACATGTACTTGTATACCTTGTACATGTACTGGTATGCTTTGTACATGTACTTGTATACCTTGTACATGTACTGGTATACCTACATGTACTTGTATACCTTGTACATGTACTGGTATACCTTGTACATGTACTGGTATACCTTGTACATGTACTTGTATACCCTGTACATGTACTTGTATACCTTGTACATGCACTTGTATATCTTGTACATGTACTTGTATACCTTGTACATGTACTTGTATACCCTGTACATGTACTTGTATACCTTGTACATGTACTTGTATACCCTGTACATGTACTTGTATAACTTGTACATGTACTTGTATATCTTGTACATGTACTTGTATACCTTGTACATGTACTTGTATACCTTGTACATGTACTTGTATACATTGTACATGTACTTGTATACCTTGTACATGTACTTGAATACCTTGTACTTGTATACCTTGTACATATACTTGTATACCTTGTACATGTACTTGTATATCTTGTACATGTACTTGTATACATTGTACATGTACTTGTATACCATGTACATGTACTTGTATACCTTGTACATGTACTTGTATACCTTGTACATGTACTTGTATACCTTGTACATATACTTGTATACCTTGTACATGTACTTGTATACCTTGCACATATACTGGTATACCTTGTACATGTACTGGTATACCTTGTACATGTACTGGTATACCTTGTACATATACTGGTATACCTTGTACATGTACTGGTAAAACCTTGTAATGAACTGGTATAACCTTGTACATATACTGGTATACCTTGTACATGTACTTGTATACCTTGTACATATACTGGTATACTTGTACATGTACTGGTTAACCTTGTACATGTACTGGTATACCTGTGCATATACTGGTATACCTTGGTACATGTACTTGTATACCTTTGTACATATCTGGTATACCTTGTACATGTACTGGGTATACCTTGTACATATACTGGTATACCTTGTACATGTACTTGTATACCTTGTACATATACTGGTATACCTTGTACATGTACTTGTATACCTTGTACATGTACTGGTATAACGTTGTACATGTACTGGTTATCCTTGTACATGTACTGGTAATACCATTGTACATGAAACTTGTATACCTTGTACATGTACTGGTATACCTTGTACATGTACTGGTATACCTTGTACATGTACACCTTGTACATGTACTGCTATACCTTGTACATATACTGGTATACCTTGTACATGTACTTGTATACCTTGTACATATACTGGTATACCTTGTACATATACTGGTATACCTTGTACATATACTGGTATACCTTGTACATGTACCTGTACACCTTGTACATGTACTGGTATACCTTGTACATACACATGACAGGATGGATAATGAGAACCTTCAAAACTAGGGAGGCCAAGCCCATGATGACACTCTTCAGGTCACTTGTTCTATCTAGGCTGGAATATTGCTGCACACTAACAGCACCTTTCAAGGCAGGTGAAATTGCCGACCTAGAAAATGTACAGAGAACTTTCACGGCGCGCATAACGGAGATAAAACACCTCAATTATTGGGAGCGCTTGAGGTTCCTAAACCTGTATTCCCTGGAACGCAGGAGGGAGAGATACATGATTATATACACCTGGTAAAAATCCTAGATGACTAGTACCGAACTTGGCACACGAAAATCACCTCACTACGAAAGCAAAAGACTTGGCGAACTGATGCTACCATCCCCCATTGAAAAGCAGGGTGTCACTAGCACGTTAAGAGACCATACAATAAGTGTCAGGGGCCCGAGACTGTTCAACTGCCTCCCAGCACACATAAGGGGGATTACCAACAGACCCCTGGCAGTCTTCAAGCTGGCACTGGACAAGCACCTAAAGTCAGTTCCTGATCAGCCGGCTGTGGCTCGTACGTTGGTTTGCGTGCAGCCAGCAGCAACCGCCTGGTTGATCAGGCTCTGATCCACCAGGAGGCCTGGTCTCAGACCGGGCCGCGGGGGCGTTGACCCCCGGAACTCTCTGCAGGTAAACTCCAGGTAATACTGGTATACCTTGTACATGTACTTGTATACCTTGTACATATACTGGTATACCTTGTACATGTACTTGTATACCTTGTACCCTTTACCTGTACACCTTGTACATTGTACTTGTATACCTTGTACAAGTACTTGTATATCTTGTACATGTACTTGTATACCTGTACATACTTGTATACCTTGTACATGTACTTGTATACCCTTTGTACATGTACTTGTAAAACCATGTACATGTACTTGTATACCTTGTACATATAATTGTATACCTTGTATATGTATTTGTATACTTGTACATTACTTGTATACCTTACATGTACTTGTATACCTTGTACATATAATTTATACATTGGTACATGTACTTGTATATCTTGTACAGTACTTGCATACCTTGTACAAATACTGGTATACCTTGTACATGAACTGGTATACCTTAACATATACTGTAAACCTTGTACATATACGTTAAGACCTTGTACATGTACTGGTATACCTTGTACATATACTGGTATACCTTGTACATGTACTGGTAACCTTGGTACATTGAACTGGTAAGACCTGTACATATATGGTATACCTACATGTACTTGTATACCTTGTCCATATACTGTAATAACCTTGTACATGTAACTGGTATAACTCTTGTACATGTACTGGTATACCTTGTGCAAATAACTGGTATACCTTGTACTGTACTTGTATACCTTGTCATATACTGGTAATACCTTGTACAATGTACTAGTATACCATGTACATATACTGGTATAACCTTGTAACAATGTACTTGTATACCTTGTACATATACTGTATACCTTTAACATGTACTTTATACCTTGTACCATGTACTGTATACCTTTACATGTACTGGTATACCTTGTACATTTACTTGAATACCTTTACATGAACCTGGTAACCATGTACATTACTTTGATATACCTTGTACATGTACTGGAACTTGACATGTAACTGGTATACCTTGTACCTGTACCTTACACCTTGTTTTTATACATGTACTGCTATACCTTGAACATATACTGTATTACCTTACATGTACTTGTATACCTTTACATATACAGGTATAACCTTGTACATATAACTGGGATACCTTGTACATATACTGTATACCTTGTACAAGTACCTGTACACCTTGTACTGTAACTGGTCTACCCCTGTACATATACTGGTAATAACCTTGTACTGTACAAGGTGTAAATGATAATGGGAGCCCTTTTGATTGAATTTGTATAGAACGGTTTAGTTTAGGTAAATACATAATTTAAGAAAAAGAGGATAAATAAGTATACAAGATATATGTCGGCGAAATGACAGTAGTTTTGTTTGATTAATGTATTGGTAAGATAAAAGACTGTTGAGTAGACTTCAGGATGTACATGTTTAATAGAGGGGTCGCACAGATAATATCAGATCATCTTTCTAGTTGTAGCTACACAGAGAGTAATAGTAAATGGATACAAGAGAATAGAAAAAGCATCAGGGAAGAGAGAGGTGAAGTTTATTAAACTAAAAGAGGAGGCAGTTAGGGTAAGATATAAACAGCTATTGAGATAGAATTCTAATGAAGAGCATAGGCAATGGGTCGAAGTGGTATGGTATTGTAAAATTATGTTAGAGTGTCACAAAAGTTTTGTGGTTACAGGAAAGTGGTGCAGAGGGAAGAGGAGCGATTGGTGGAATGATGATGTAAAGTAGTAGTAAGGGAGAAAAAGTTAGCATATGATAAGTTTTTTTTACAAAGTAGAAGTGATGCAAGGGAGGGAAGAGTATATGAGAAAAGAGAGAAGTTTAAGTGATGGTGAAGCAATGTAAAAAGAGAGCAAATAGAGAGTGGTGAGATTTATCACAAATTTTGTTGAAAATAAGAAAAAGTTTTGGAGTGAGATTAACAAGTTAAGAACGCCTAGATAACAAATGGATTTGTCAGTAAAAATAGGAAGGCGAGTTATTAAAGGAGAGTTAGAGTATTGGGAAGATGGAAGGAATATTTTGAGGAAATTGTTAAATGTTGATGAAGATAGGAAGCTGTGATTTCGGTATAGGCAAGGAGGAATAACATCTTGTAAGGAGTGAGGAAGAGCCAGTTTGTGAGTTGGGGAAGTTTCGTGAGGCAGTAGTAAAATGAAAGGGGTAAAGGCAGCCGGATTGATGGGATAAAGATATGAAAATGTTTAAAAGCCGGTGGGGATATAGTTTTTGGAGTGGTTGGTGCAATTATTTAATAAATGTATTGAAGAGGGTGGTACCTAGGATGCAGAGAGCTGCATAGTTGTCCTTTGTATAAGCAAAGGATTAAAGAAGTGTGGAGAAAAATATAGGGGGATAAGTCTGTTGAGGTACCTGTTAAAGTGTAAGGTAAGTTTATAATTGAAAGAATTTAAGAGTAAGACCGAGAATAGGATAGCAGATGAACAGAGGCTTTATGAAAGGTAGTGGTGTTTGGACAGTTGTTTAACAGTGAACATAATAATTGAACAGATATTTAGATAAGAGCAAAGAGTCTTTGTGGCATTTATGGACTTGGAAAAGCGTATGACAGGTGGATAGGGGGGCAAAGTGGCAGATTTGCAAGTGTAATGGTTAGGAGTAGTTACTAAAGCATTGAAGAGTTTTTTACGAGGATATGAGGCTCAGTATAGAGTATGTCGAAATAAGGGAAAATTTTTTTCCCGTAAAAGTAGGCCTCAGACAAGGATGTGTGATGTCACCTGTTGATTTTAAATATATATAAATGGGTATTAAGAGAAGTAAATTCGAGGGTCTTGGCAAGAGGCTGAAACTTAAAAGAAAAAGAATCACACACAATGGGAGTTGTCACAGCTGCTCATGCAGATGACACTGTGCACTGGGAATTCTTCTGAAGAGAATTTGCAGAGGATTGGTGGATGAATTGTAGGGTGTGCAAAAGAAGAAAATTAAAGGTGAATACAGAAAGAGTAAGGTTATAGATAACAAAAGATTAGGTGATAAAATTGAATAGCAGATTGGAGGAGGAGGTATGGAGGAGGTGAACGTATACAGATATTTGGGAGTGGACGTTGTCAGCGGATGGTCTATGAAAGATAGGTGAATCTAGATTGATGGAGGGAAAAAGAGTGAGTGTGCACTTTAGAGTCTGTAGGAGACAAAGAACTTTGTCCTTGAGAAGGGTGAAAGTATGAAGTAAGTTATTAAAAAAAAAAAACCAACGCTCTTTATGGGTGTGAAGCGTGGGTGATGAATGTTGCAGTGAGGAGAGGCTGGAGCAGTGGAGATGTCATGTCTGAGGCAATGTGGTTGTGAATTAAGCAGAGAAATTCGAAGTTTGGAAGTTAGGAGATGGGCGGATTACCAAAACGTTGTCCAGAGGCGAGGAAGGTGTTGAGGTGGTTCGGACCTGTAAGAGAATGGAGCGAAACAGAATGACTTCAGAGTGTAATCATCTGTAGTGAAGTAAGGCGGGGTAGGGTCGCCTAGCAGGGTTTGGGGGAGGGTAAAGGAGGTTTTGTGTGCGAGGGGCTTTGACTTCACAGCATGCGTGAGCGTGTTTTGAAGGAGTTAAATGGAGACAAATGGTTTTTATACTTGAACGTGCTGTTGGAGAGTGAGCAAAGTAACATTATGAAGGATTCAGGGAAACGCAGGCCGACTTGAGTCCAGAGAATGGGAAGTACAGTGCTGCCTGCACTCTGAAGGAGGGGTGTAAATGTTAGCAGTTTAAAAACGTAGTGTAAAGCCGTGCCTTGTCAGGTGCATCTAACATTGATGGAGTAGATTATGATGGTGAAAGTTTCTTTTTCCGCCACCCTGCCTTGGTGGGAATCGGCCAGTGTGATAAAAAAAAAAAAAAATAAAACCTTGTACATGTACTTGTATACCTTGTACATATACTGGAATACTTGTATCATATACTTGGTATACCTGTAAATGTCTTGTATACCTTGTACATGTACCTGGTACACTTGTACATGTACTTGAATACCTTTTACAAATACTGGTATTACCTGTACATGTACCTGTACACCTTGTACATGTACTTGTATACCTTGTACATGTACCTGTACACCTTGTACATGTACTTGTATACCTTGTACATGTACTGGTATACCTTGTACATGTACTTGTATACCCTGTACATGTACTTGTATACCTTGTACATGTACTGGTATACCTTGTACATGTACTGGTATACCTTGTACATGTACTGGTATACCTTGTACATGTACTGGTATACCTTGTACATGTACTTGTATACCCTGTACATGTACTGGTATACCTTGTACATGTACTGGTATACCTTGTACATGTACTTGTATACCCTGTACATGTACTTGTATACCTTGTACATGTACTGGTATACCTTGTACATATACTGGTATACCTTGTACTTGTACTGGTATACCTTGTACATGTACTGGTATACCTTGTACATGTACCGGTATACCTTGTACATATACTGGTATACCTTGTACTTGTACTGGTATACCTTGTACTTGTACTAGTATACCTTGTACATATACTGGTATACCTTGTACTTGTACTGGTATACCTTGTACATGTACTGGTATACCTTGTACTTGTACTGGTATACCTTGTACATGTACTGGTATACCTTGTACATATACTGGTATACCTTGTACTTGTACTGGTATACCTTGTACATATACTGGTATACCTTGTACTTGTACTGGTATACCTTGTACTTGTACTGGTATACCTTGTACTTGTACTGGTATACCGTGTACTTGTACTGGTATACCTTGTACTTGTACTGTATATCTTGTACATATACTGGTATACCTTGTACTTGTACTGGTATACCTTGTACATGTACTGTATACCTTGTACATATACTGGTATACCTTGTACATGTACTGGTATACCTTGTACATGTACTTGTATACCTTGTACATATACTGGTATACCTTGTACATGTACTGGTATACCTTGTACATGTACTGGTATACCTTGTACATATACTGGTATACCTTGTACATGTACTTGTATACCTTGTACATGTACTTGTATACCTTGTACATGTACTGGTATACCTTGTACATGTACTTGTACACCTTGTACATATACTGGTAAAACCTTGTACATGTACTTGTACACCTTGTACATATACTGGTACACCTTGTACATGTACTTGTACACCTTGTACATATACTGGTACACCTTGTACATGTACTTGTATACCTTGTACATGTACTTGTATACCTTGTACATGTACTTGTACACCTTGTACATATACTGGTATACCTTGTACATGTACTTGTATACCTTGTACATATACTGGTACACCTTGTACATGTACTTGTATACCTTGTACATGTACTTGTATACCTTGTACATGTACTTGTACACCTTGTACATATACTGGTACACCTTGTACATGTACTTGTACACCTTGTACATATACTGGTACACCTTGTACATGTACTTGTACACCTTGTACATGTACTTGTACACCTTGTACATATACTGGTACACCTTGTACATGTACTTGTACACCTTGTACATGTACTTGTACACCTTGTACATATACTGGTACACCTTGTACATGTACTTGTACACCTTGTACATGTACTTGTACACCTTGTACATATACTGGTACACCTTGTACATGTACTTATAACAAATAAAGATACGTATTATATTATTATACTGTTACGTACAAAACTAATATTGTAGCACACTTGGCTCATCCGAGATAATTGATACGTAGAATAAGTCAAGTCAGGAACATGTCCGTACAGCATAAGAACGGCTGCTAGTGCACAGATGGCTCCAACTTCACCCTGTCCAATATTCATAATAAGGGCTTCCTAATGAGCTGATGTAGGTAGGAGCCCTTACCTTGTAAATAACGTTAGAAACCTTAACCTTGTACAACATTTTCTAAGAGAGAGAATGAGAGAGAGGGAGGGAGAGAGAGGGAGGGAGGGAGGGAGGGAGAGAGGGAGAGAGGGAGAGAGGGAGAGAGGGAGAGAGGGAGAGAGAGAGAGGGAGAGACGGGGGGAGACAGCACAAAGCTTCAGAAGTCAGAAAGGAAATTGAAAATATCTTTTATGGGTGTAACAACCTGTGAAGTGACCTGGTATGACCTGGAGGTAACCTGGTGTGACCTAGGGTGACCTGGTATGACCTGGAGGTACCCTGGTGTGACCTAGGGTGACCTGGTATGACCTGGAGGTACCCTGGTGTGACCTAGGTGACCTGGTATGACCTGGAGGTACCCTAGGTGTGACCTAGGGTGACCTGGTATGACCTGAGGTACCCTGGTGTGACCTAGGGTGACCTGGTATGACCTGGAGGTACCCTGGTGTGACCTAGGGTGACCTGGTATGACCTGGAGGTACCCTGGTGTGACCTAGGGTGACCTGGTATGACCTGGAGGTACCCTGGTGTGACCTAAGGTGACCTGCTATGACCTGGAGGTACCCTGGTGTGACCTAGGGTGACCTGGTATGACCTGGAGGTACCCTGGAGGGGACCTAGGATGACCTGGAGGTATGGCTTGTTACAGAGTATCGGGCATGTCACACCCACATACACATCTGCGTCCCGACCAGCCAACCAGGTGCTACGTTATACCACCCATTATACTACCCATTGTTATACCACCCATTGTTATACCACCCATTATACCACCCATTGTTATACCACCCATTATACCACCCATTATACCACCCATTGTTATACCACCCATTATACCACCCATTGTTATACCACCCATTGTTATACCACCCATTGTTATACCACCCATTGTTATACCACCCATTATTATACCACCCATTATACCACCCATTATTATACCACCCATTGTTATACCACCCATTGTTATACCACCCATTGTTATACCACCCATTGTTATACCACCCATTGTTACATCACCCATTGTTATACCACCCACTGTTATACCACCCACTGTTACACCACCCATTATTATACCACCCATTATTATACCACCCATTGTTATACCACCCGTTGTTATACCACCCATTGTCATACCACCCATTGTTATACCACCCATTGTTATACCACCCATTGTTATACCACCCATTGTTACACCACCCATTGTTATACCACCCATTGTTATACCACCTATTGTTATACCACCCATTGTTATACCACCCATTGTTATACCACCCATTGTTATACCACCCATTATTATACCACCCATTGTTATACCACCCATTATTATTCCACCCATTGTTATACCACCCATTGTTATACCACCCATTGTTATACCACCCATTATTATACCACCCATTGTTATACCACCCATTGTTATACCACCCATTATTATACCACCCATTGTTATACCACCCATTGTTATACCACCCATTATTATACCACCCATTGTTACACCACCCATTATACCACCCATTGTTATACCACCCATTATTATACCACCCATTGTTACACCACCCATTGTTTATAACCACCCATTGTTATACCACCCATTGTTATACCACCCATTGTTATACCACCCATTATACCACCCATTGTTATACCACCCATTGTTATACCACCCATTGTTACACCACCCATTGTTATACCATCCATTATTAAACCACCCATTGTTACACCACCCATTGTTATACCACCCATTGTTATACCACCCATTGTTATACCACCCATTGTTATACCACCCATTATTAAACCACCCATTGTTACACCACCCATTGTTATACCCCCCATTGTTATACCACCCATTATTAAACCACCCATTATTATACTACCCATTGTTATACCGCCCATTGTTATACCACCCATTGTTATACCAACCATTATACCACCCATTGTTAAACCACCCATTGTTACACTACCCATTGTTATACCACCCATTGTTATACCACCCATTGTTATACCACCCATTATTATACCACCCATTGTTATACCACCCATTGTTATACCACCCATTGTTATACCACCCATTATACCACCCATTGTTATACCACCCATTATTATACCACCCATTGTTATACCACCCATTGTTATACCACCCATTATACCACCCATTGTTATACCACCCATTGTTATACCACCCATTGTTATACCACCCATTGTTATACCACCCATTATTATACCACCCATTGTTATACCACCCATTGTTATACCACCCATTGTTACACCACCCATTGTTATACCACCCATTGTTATACCATCCATTATTAAACCACCCATTGTTACACCACCCATTGTTATACCACCCATTGTTATACCACCCATTGTTATACCACCCATTGTTATACCACCCATTATTAAACCACCCATTGTTACACCACCCATTGTTATACCCATTGTTATACCACCCATTATTAAACCACCCATTATTATACTACCCATTGTTATACCGCCCATTGTTATACCACCCATTGTTATACCAACCATTATACCACCCATTGTTATACCACCCATTATACCACCCATTGTTATACTACCCATTGTTATACCACCCATTGTTATACCACCCATTGTTATACCACCCATTATTATACCACCCATTGTTATACCACCCATTGTTATACCACCCATTGTTATACCACCCATTGTTATACCACCCATTGTACCACCCATTGTTATACCACCCATTATTATACCACCCATTGTTATACCACCCATTGTTATACCACCCATTATACCACCCATTGCTATACCACCCATTGTTATAACCACCCATTGTTATACCACCCATTGTTATACCACCCATTATACCACCCATTGTTATACCACCCATTGTTATACCACCCATTGTTATACCACCCATTGTTATACCACCCATTATACCACCCATTGTTATACCACCCATTGTTATACCACCCATTGTTATACCACCCATTGTTATACCACCCATTATTATACCACCCATTATACCACCCATTATTATACCACCCATTGTTATACCACCCATTGTTATACCACCCATTGTTATACCACCCATTGTTATACCACCCATTGTTACATCACCCATTGTTATACCACCCACTGTTATACCACCCACTGTTACACCACCCATTATTATACCACCCATTGTTATACCACCCATTGTTATACCACACATTATTATACCACCCATTGTTATACCACCCATTGTTATACCACCCATTGTCATACCACCCATTGTTATACCACCCATTGTTATACCACCCATTGTTTATACCACCCATTGTTACACCACCCATTGTTATAACCACCCATTGTTATACCACCTATTGTTATACCACCCATTGTTATACCACCCATTGTTATACCACCCATTGTTATACCACCCATTGTTATACCACCCATTATTATACCACCCATTGTTATACCACCCATTATTATTCCACCCATTGTTATACCACCCATTGTTTAACCACCCATTATTATACCACCCATTGTTATACCACCCATTGTTATACCACCCATTATTATACCACCCATTGTTATACCACCCATTGTTATACCACCCATTATTATACCACCCATTGTTACACCACCCATTATACCACCCATTGTTATACCACCCATTATTATACCACCCATTGTTACACCACCCATTGTTATACCACCCATTGTTATACCACCCATTGTTATACCACCCATTGTTATACCACCCATTATACCACCCATTGTTATACCACCCATTGTTATACCACCCATTGTTACACCACCCATTGTTATACCACCCATTGTTATACCATCCATTATTAAACCACCCATTGTTACACCACCCATTGTTATACCACCCATTGTTATACCACCCATTGTTATACCACCCATTGTTATACCACCCATTATTAAACCACCCATTGTTACACCACCCATTGTTATACCCCCCATTGTTATACCACCCATTATTAAACCACCCATTATTATACTACCCATTGTTATACCGCCCATTGTTATACCACCCATTGTTATACCAACCATTATACCACCCATTGTTATACCACTCATTATACCACCCATTGTTATACTACCCATTGTTATACCACCCATTGTTATACCACCCATTGTTATACCACCCATTATTATACCACCCATTGTTATACCACCCATTGTTATACCACCCATTGTTATACCACCCATTGTTATACCACCCATTATACCACCCATTGTTATACCACCCATTATTATACCACCCATTGTTATACCACCCATTGTTATACCACCCATTATACCACCCATTGTTATACCACCCATTGTTATACCACCCATTGTTATACCACCCATTGTTATACCACCCATTATTATACCACCCATTGTTATACCACCCATTGTTATACCACCCATTGTTACACCACCCATTGTTATACCACCCATTGTTATACCACCCATTGTTATACCACCCATTATACCACCCATTGTTATACCACCCATTGTTATACCACCCATTGTTACACCACCCATTGTTATACCACCCATTGTTATACCACCCATTGTTATACCACCCATTGTTATACCACCCATTATTAAACCACCCATTGTTACACCACCCATTGTTATACCCATTGTTATACCACCCATTATTAAACCACCCATTATTATACTACCCATTGTTATACCGCCCATTGTTATACCACCCATTGTTATACCAACCATTATACCACCCATTGTTATACCACCCATTATACCACCCATTGTTATACTACCCATTGTTATACCACCCATTGTTATACCACCCATTGTTATACCACCCATTATTATACCACCCATTGTTATAACCACCCATTGTTATACCACCCATTGTTTATACCACCCATTGTTATACCACCCATTGTACCACCCATTGTTATACCACCCATTATTATACCACCCATTGTTATACCACCCATTGTTATACCACCCATTATACCACCCATTGCTATACCACCCATTGTTATACCACCCATTGTTATACCACCCATTGTTAACCACCCATTATACCACCCATTGTTATACCACCCATTGTTATACCACCCATTGTTATACCACCCATTATACCACCCATTATACCACCCATTGTTATACCACCCATTGTTATACCACCCATTGTTATACCACCCATTGTTATACCACCCATTGTTATACCACCCATTGTTATACCACCCATTGTTATACCACCCATTGTTATACCACCCATTGTTATACCACCTATTGTTATACCACCCATTGTTATACCACCTATTGTTATACCACCCATTGTTATACCACCCATTGTTATACCACCCATTGTTATACCACCCATTGTTATACCACCCATTGTTATACCACCCATTGTTATACCACACATTATACCACCCATTGTTATACCACCCATTGTTATACCACACATTATACCACCCATTGTTATACCACCTAGTCCCTAGAGGGACTAGTACCGAACTTGCACACGAAAATCACTCACTACGAAAGCAAAAGACTTGGCAGACGATGCACCATCCCCCCAATGAAAAGCAGGGGTGTCACTAGCACGTTAAGAGACCATACAATAAGTGTCAGGGGCCCGAGACTGTTCAACTGCCTCCCAGCATACATAAGGGGGATTACCAACAGACCCCTGGCAGTCTTCAAGCTGGCACTGGACAAGCACCTAAAGTCAGTTCCTGACCAGCCGGGCTGTGGCTCGTACGTTGGTTTGCGTGCAGCCAGCAGCAACAGCCTGGTTGATCAGGCTCTGATCCACCAGGAGACCTGGTCACAGACCGGGCCGCGGGGGCGTTGACCCCCGGAACTCTCTCCAGGTAAAACTCCAGGTAACTACCCACATATTTACCTACTGCCCACATATTTACCTACTACCCACATATTTACCTACTACCCACATATTTACCTACTACCCACATATTTACCTACTACCCACATATTTACCTACTACCCACATATTTACCTACTGCCCACATATTTACCTACTACCCACATATTTACCTACTACCCACATATTTACCTACTGCACATATATTTACCTATTACCCACATGTTTACCTACTACCCACATATTTACCTACTACCCACACATTTACCCACTACCCACATATTTACCAACTACCCACATATTTACCTACTACCCACATATTTACCTACTAACCCACATATTTACCTACTACCCACACATTTACCCACTACCCACATATTTACCTACTACCCACACATTTACCCACTACCCACATATTTACCAACTACCCACATATTTACCTACTACCCACATATTTACCTACTGCCCACATATTTACCTACTACCCACACATTTACCCACTACCCACATATTACCAACTACCCACATATTTACCTACTACCCACATATTTACCTACTACCCACACATTTACCTACTACCCACATATTTACCTACTACCCACATATTTACCTACTGCACATATATTTACCTATTACCCACATATTTACCTACTACCCACATATTTACCTACTACCCACATATTTACCTACTACCCACATATTTACCTACTACCCACACATTTACCCACTACCCACATATTTACCAACTACCCACATATTTACCTACTACCCACATATTTACCTACTACCCACACATTTACCTACTACCCACATATTTACCTACTACCCACACATTTACCTACTACCCACATATTTACCTACTACCCACATATTTACCTACTACCCACATATTTACCTACTACCCACATATTTACCTACTACCCACATATTTACCTACTACCCACATATTTACCTACTACCCACATATTTACCTACTACCCACAATTTACCTACTACCCACACATTTACCCACTACCCACGTATTTACCAACTACCCACATATTTACCTACTACCCACATATTTACCTACTACCCACACATTTACCTACTACCCACATATTACCTACTGCACATATATTTACCAACTACCCACATATTTACCTACTACCCACATATTTACCTACTACCCACACATTTACCTACTACCGACACATTTACCTACTACCGACACATTTACCTACTACCCACATATTTACCTACTACCCACACATTTACCTACTACCCACATATTTACCTACTGCACATATATTTACCAACTACCCACATATTTACCTACTACCCACATATTTACCTACTACCCACACATTTACCTACTACCGACACATTTACCTACTACCCACATATTTACCTACTGCACATATATTTACCTACTTGGAACTTCTCGATTTTTTCACAGTGACAAAAATCAAAGGCCTACACACAGGTTTTTTTTGTCAGTGCATTATGCCGGGTAGCAGCCGTTAGCATGATGTCACGGACTGCTGCCACACTCCACAGTGACTCCTCAGTGCTCACGTGGCTGCTGAGGTGAGAGGAAGTGTTGCACTTTTCTCTCATCCACCCCATCTTTTGTCTGGTGTTCCCTGTGGTTTTATGGCTATACATGTTTGATTATGGGTAAAAGGAAGTCTTAACACTTGAAACTATAGCTCAGATCATAGGGCTTCACAAAGCTGGCCACCAGATGAAAGAAACAGTGATGAATGTTGGTGTGTGTGAGGGTTCAGTGAGGAACTGGGCGCAGTGTTTCAAGGTTGATGGTGTCGAGTGACTGCCAGACCTCGGCCTGGCCCCTTGAAGAAGACATCTGTTTGTACCTTAACTGTGTTAAAGAAGCAATTAGAGGGTACACCCAAGATAACTGCTAGAGAACTGAAAAAAAACCCACATCTTCTCTCGGAGGTATCTGTAAGAACTGTTAACAGATGTGTGTCAGAACTGGGCTACAGTAAACCATACCCCCGGCCGGGATTGAACCCGCGGTCATAGAGTCTCAAAACTCCAGCCCGTTGCGTTAGCCACTTAGTGGCTAACGCGACGGGCTGGACTTTTGAGACTCTATGACCGCGGGTTCAATCCCGGCCGGGGGTATGGTTTGTTTGCAATCGTGTCATTACGATTTCTTGAGTCATGTTGGGCTACAGTAGTCACTGCCAGGTTAAGAAACCGATCCTCTACAAACCACAGAAGAAACGTAGGCTGGATTATGCAAAGAAATATCTTCACTGGAATCCTCAGCAGTGGTCTGAAGTATTATGGAATGATGAAGCAGCCTCCACCATCACATATAACCGTGGGGGACCTATGTACCGGCCCAGAGGTAGTGACCTGCTAGACCCACGCTACACCTGTGGGGCCACAAAAAACCCAGATTCGCTCATGGTTTGGGTGTGTTTCAGTGCTCAGAGTGTTGGTAAACTCATTGTGCTTCCCCAAAAAACAGTATATGAACCAGTATAATTACCTGGAGTTACTGTGTGACAATTTACCTGAGGCATTTGACAAGTGTGGGGCTACGGTTTTTATGCAGGACGGTGCACCGTGTCATACCACCAAATCTGTAGTTCAGTGGCTTAAGGACTGTGAAGTGAGGTTCTTTAATGACTGACCAGGTAATTCCCCAGACCTAAACCCTATTGAGAACCTCTGGTCAATAGTGAAGTGAAGTTTACTGGGCGAGGATGTCAGTTCCATCTTGCAGCTGGAGGCTGCTCTACATGAGGCATGGAATAATATACCTCCCTAAACCCTCAAGAATTTGTGTGAGAGTCTTCCTACGCAGCTCAGGGACGTGATTAAGTGTAAAGGACGCAGCGACAGGTATTAAAATTTAAGTGTGTAGACAGCCAGTACTGTCTGCACAGACAGCCTATGCTGTCTGCCAGCTTAGTTCATATTTCGCAGCACTAAGGTGCTGCCCTCTGGGCCTGCTCCAGGTCTGTAGGAAGCTGGTCCCACACACTCTCACTCTCACAGCAGCCTAGCAGAAAGACACAAGGCCTACTAGCTCTCTCCCTCGTGGGATGGCCCTCCTGCGCCATGGGCACAACACACAAGCCTGTGTACCCACCATGACATTGCAAATAAAGTAAAAAGCCTCCGAAGACATATAATTCACACCCCGCTTTCAGTTCACCAAAAATCTCGTTATAAATGGTGGGAAGTGGTGGTCGCAGCAGTTGTGTTTGCCCGGAGAGAGAAGAAGGAAGACGTATGAAGTCATCTTCACTTTATCACCCTATACAAGAAGCATCCGTCTCTCAACGAGTTATCCTGATGTCGTGTCTGCACGTTTGAGCATCCAGACACAGGTACAAGCAGGATCCAGTCAAAATTTGCCAAAATTCTTCGAGAATTGTAAGTGGCATCCCAATGACCCCACGCTACAGTGTCCCACGCTGTTTCTCAAGTCATGTGTTCAGCGTCACTTGTATGTTGCTGTTGTTGTTCAGCTCAGCACAGCTACTTCAGCAAGCCAGAGGTGAGTTTTGTGGTGATTTCTGCATCCAGTGTGTCTCCCTGTGTTTGTGGGTGGAGGAGGAGGAAGTGGCCATTTCCTCGCCTCACCCATGCTCTCCCTACTCACGCTCACCCATCTACCATACACTCACCACTGCCCACTCCCTCTGCTGTGTATTCTGCTGTTTTTCGTGTGAATTCTTTGCCAGTGCTGTGTATCTGAGTGCCCAAGGCCACTCAAAGCTACGTGGATCAACAAGCCATGTGGATCAGCAAGCCACATAGATCAGCAAGCCATGTGGATCAGCATGCCACGTCGATCAGCAAGCCACGTGGATCAGCAAGCCACATAGATCAGCAAGCCACATGGATTGGCATGCCATGTGGATCAGCAAGCCATGTGGAACAGCAAGCCATGTGGATCAGCATGCCACATAGATCACACCATGTGGATCCCGATGCCACATGGGGTGTGGGCAATGTCACATGGATCCAGAAGCCACCTGGGATACCAAGCCAGATGTCCCAGGCCTCATGCTGTGGTCTGCTGCCCGCATCACATTGACATCACCAACAATGCTGCCCGACTTCATGACATCACCTCTAGATGTCTGCTGACATCACCTCGCAAGTCACACCTGACATCACATGATGTCACATCGAGTGTTCAGTAATTATTTCAGTACTGTCAAGAAGATTGAGAGAAGATATATGTTGTGTGTTAATTAATTCCTCTCAGTGTTCTCACATGTTAGTGTATGGCTTAGTGTCAGTTTTGTGCACAGAAAAGCATCTTTTGCTAGTTAAGCCATGTTGTACCGCATGTACCGCGGGTGTGTGTAAAGTTTTCCGTGTGTCCAGTGAGGTCTGTGGTCAGACCCTTGTGTAGCACCACTGTGCTAAGTCACCCGGTGACCAGCGCATTTGACAGCTGATATCAGTCAGCCAGAGCTCGAGCCCCCTTGTACAGAAAGCTCTTATGCTCGTCACTCATGCTCTGCAGAATCGTACCTGCTACGATTCCCATCGAGATTTGTTTCACTTCACCTCCAGGCCTTCAGAGTGCAGTTATATGTAGAGAAACAAGTCTGGGGACGCTTAGACTAACCTCTGCTATAACTCCAACTGCCGAGAGAATGACACTCGTCAAGCCGCACTTAGCCCTGTCGGCAGGCACTGTGTCAGCCTCGTGTTACAAGCTTCAGTGAGCAGCCTGCACGAAGATGTCACTTCGACTGCTAGCTCGCTCACTGCTGTCTGGTGTATGATGTTATGACTCCCAGATGTTTCGCCCAGTCGTCTCTGTCACGACTCGCTCCACGCTCGCCGGCAGTGACAGCCCAGCGACAGTACCAGTCGAGAAGTGTCCTCCTGAGTCGCTTGCCAGAAGTCCTTCCCAGTTTCCGAGTTTTGTCGACGCCTCACTCCAGGGCACCAGCATGTCATGCTCCAGGTTGAGTGAAACCTGCAGCGACTCCTACGATGACTGCTTCACCGTTCCAGAGGAGACCGTACCCTGATACGACACAGCTCAGCTGCAGTGATGTCTCCTGTGTTGCAGTATCTGTCCAGACACAGGAAGGCGTGCAGTGATGCCCTTCGACGCTCACTGCCTATGACCACGATGTTTAGCACACCCATGTTTTTTTCTTCCCTCCCTGTAGGAAGTTTTTTTTCCATGTCCATATGTATATATATGTTTTTTTATTTTGTGTTCTGTGCCCTGTTCCTACGAGAAAGACCGAGTTTTTTTTACCACAAGTATTGTCGCGTCGGGATGACGCGAGGTAGGTGGCCGAGTGAATGTAGACAGCCTGTACTGTCTGCACAGACAGCCTATGCTGTCTGCCAGCTTAGTTCGTATTTCATGGCACTAAGGTGCTGCCCTCTGGGCCTGCTTCAGGTCTGTGGGAAGCTGGTCCCACACGCTCTCACTCTCACAGCGGCCTAGCAGGAAGACACAAGGCCTACTAGCTCTCTCCCTCATGGGATGGCCCTCCTGGGTCATTGGCACAACACACAAGCCTGTGTACCCACCACGACATTGCAAATAAAGTAAGAAGCCTCTGAAGACGTATAATTTACACCCCCGCTTTCAGTTCACCAAATAATCTCATTATAAGTGTGCAAATATATAAATAGCCTCTCCTCACTTAGCGACATACTCGTTTACTGATGCGTCGGACTTACAGCAGGCTCTCTGACCAGTATGTATACCTAAATAATGTATATTATAGCTGATTTCATCAATTCTGTTTATTACAATATACAGTACACTACTGTATAAACATTTAAAAATATACCATGTTATAAATTATGTAAAGGTGACATTAAAACAATATCAAAGATGGTTGACACAAATCAGTTACCATTATAAACCATACCCCCGGCCGGGATTGAACCCGCGGTCAGAGAGTCTCAAAACTCCAGCCCGTCGCGTTAGCCACTAGACCAGCTAGCCACAATAAGATTCATCCAACTAGGTATATTTCTACACCATAGGAAGGTTAGCACAGGCACCTCTGTGACCATGCTAGCTGGAGATTCGTCTGTAAAAACTTGCATTTGTGGTCACAGTGGTGCCTGTGCTAACTTTCCTATGGTGTAGAAATATACCTAGTTGGATGAATCTTATTGTGGCTAGCTGGTCTAGTGGCTAACGCGACGGGCTGGAGTTTTGAGACTCTATGACCGCGGGTTCAATCCCGGCCGGGGGTATGGTTCATTTGCAATCGTGTCATTACGATTTCTTAAGTCAGTTACCATTATAGTATGCTCCTCGTTTAGTGACGAATTCGTTTACCGACGGCTGTATTATAATCTTTCATGGTATGTGTTTGTGTTTTGGTACGTATGGGGGAGGGGCGGCATAATGCCATGACTAGCACCGTATATAAATTATATATATATAATATATATATATTTTATATATATAATATTATATATATATTATATATATATATATATATATATATATATATTTTTTTTTTTATTATTACACGGGCCGATTCCCCCAAGGCAGGGTGGCCCAAAAAAAGAAAAACTTTCACCATCATTCACTCCATCCTGTCTTGCCAGAAGGGTGCTTTACACTACAGTTTTTTAAACTGAAACATTAACACCCCTCCTTCAGAGTGCAGGCACTGTATTTCCCCATCTCCAGGACTCAAGCCCGGGCCCTGCCGGTTTCCCTGAATCCCTTCATAAATGTTACTTTGCTCACACCCCCAACAGCACGTCAAGTATTAAAAACCATTTGTCTCCATTCACTCCTATCAAACACGCTCACGCAGGGCCTGCTGGAAGTCCAAGCCCCTCGCACACAAAACCCCCTTTTACCCCCTCCCGCCAACCCTTCCTAGGCCGACCCCTCCCCCCCGCCTTCCTTCCACTACAGACTGAACACTCTTGAAGTCATTCTGTTTCGCTCCATTCTCTCTACATGTCCGAACCACCTCAAAAAACCCTTTTCCTCAGCCCTCTGGACAAAAAGTTTTGTAATCCGCACCTCCTCCTAACTTCCAAACTACGAATTCTCTGCATTATATTCACACCACCATTGCCCTCAGACATGACATCTCCACTGCCTCCAGCCTTCTCCTCGCTGCAACATTCATCACCCACACTTTCACACCCATATAAGAGCGTTGGTAAAACTATACTCTCATACATTCCCCTCTTTGCCTCTAAGGACAAAGTTCTTTGTCTCCACAGACTCCTAAGTGCACCACTCACTCTTTTTCCCTCATCAATTCTATGATTCACCTCATCTTTCATAGACCCATCCGCTGACACGTCCACTCCCAAATATCTGAATACGTTTTACCTCCTCCATACTCCCTCCCTCCAATCTGATATTCAATCTTTCATCACCTAATCTTTTTGTTAACCTCATAACCTTACTCTTTCCTGTATTCACCTTTTAATTTTCTTCTTTTGCACACCCTACCAAATTCATCCACCAATCTCTGCAGCTTCTCTTCAGAATCTCCCAAAAAGCCCCAGTGTCCCTCACAAAGAGCACTGTGACAACTTTCCCCCTTTGTGTGTGATTCTTTATCTTTTAACTCCACGCCTCTTGCCAAGACCCTCGCATTACTTCTCTTACAACCCCCTCTATAAATAAAATTAAACAAACCACGGTGACATCACACATCCTTGTCTAAGGCCTACTTTTACTGGGAAATAATTTCCCCCTTTCCTACATACTCTAACTTGAGCCTCACTATCCTCGTAAAAACTCTTCACTGCTTTTAGTAACCTACCTCCTACACCATACACTTTTCAACATCTGCCACATTGCCCCCCTACCACCCTGTCATACGCCTTTTCCAAATCCATAAATGCCACAAAGACCTCTTAGCCTTATCTAAATACTGTTCACTTATATGTTTCACTGTAAACACCTGGTCCACACACCCCCTACCCTTTCCTAAAGCCCCCTTGTTCATCTGCTATCCTATTTTCCGTCTTACTCTAATTCTTTTAATTATAAATCTACCATACACTTTACCAGGTACACTCAACAACTTATCCCCCTATAATTTTTGCACTCCCCTTTTATCCCCTTTGCCTTTATACAAAAGGAACAGCATGCTCTCTGCCAATCACTAGGTACCTTACCCTCTTCCATACATTTATTAAATAATTGCACCCAAACCCCTCCCCAAAAATATATTCCCCACCTGCTTTTAACATTTCTATCTTTAAAAACCCCTCAATCCCGGCTGCCTTACCCCCTTTCATTTTACCTACTGGCTCACAACTTCCCCCACACTCACAACTGGCTCTTCCTCACTCCTACAAGATGTTATTCCTCCTTGCCCTATACACGAAATCACAGCTTCCCTATCTTCATCAACATTTAACAATTCCTCAAAATATTCCCTCCATCTTCCCAATACCTCTAACTCTCCATTTAATAACTCTCCTCTCCTATTTTTAACTGACAAATCCATTTGTTCTCTAGGCTTTCTTAACTTGTTAATCTCACTCCAAAACTTTTTCTTATTTTCAACAAAATTTGTTGATAACATCTCACCCACTCTCTCATTTGCTCTCTTTTTACACTGCTTCACCACTCTCTTAACCTCTCTCTTTTTCTCCATATACTCTTCCCTCCTTGCATCACTTCTACTTTGTAAAAACTTCTCATATGCTAACTTTTTCTCCCTTACTACTCTCTTTACATCATCATTCCACCAATCCCTCCTCTTCCCTCCTGCACCCACTTTCCTGTAACCACAAACTTCTGCTGAACACTCTAACACTACATTTTTAAACCTACCCCATACCTCTTCGACCCCATTGCCTATGCTCTCATTAGCCCATCTATCCTCCAATAGCTGTTTATATCTTACCCTAACTGCCTCCTCTTTAGTTTATAAACCTTCACCTCTCTCTTCCCTGATGCTTCTATTCTCCTTGTATCCCATCTACCTTTTACTCTCAGTGTAGCTACAACTAGAAAGTGATCTGATATATCTGTGGCCCCTCTATAAACATGTACATCCTGAAGTCTACTCAACAGTCTTTTATCTACCAATACATAATCCAACAAACTACTGTCATTTCGCCTTACATCATATCGTGTATACTTATTTATCCTCTTTTTCTTAAAATATGTATTACCTATAACTAAACCCCTTTCTATACAAAGTTCAATCAAAGGGCTCCCATTATCATTTACACCTGGCACCCCAAACTTACCTACCACACCCTCTCTAAAAGTTTCTCCTACTTTAGCATTCAGGTCCCCTACCACAATTACTCTCTCACTTGGTTCAAAGGCTCCTATACATTCACTTAACATCTCCCAAAATCTCTCTCTCTCCCTCTGCATTCCTCTCTTCTCCGGGTGCATACACGCTTTTTATGACCCACTTCTCGCATCCAACCTTTACTTTAATCCACATAATTCTTGAATTTACACATTCATATTCTCTTCTCTCCTTCCATAACTGATCATTTAACATTACTGCTACCCCTTCCTTTGCTCTAACTCTCTCAGATACCCCAGATTTAATCCCATTTATTTCCCCCCCACTGAAACCCCTCCTACCCCCTTCAGCTTTGTTTCGCTTAGAGCCAGGACATCCAATTTCTTTTCTTCATAACATCAGCAATCATCTGTTTCTTGTCATCCGCACTACATCCACGCACATTTAAACAACCCAGTTTTATAAAGTTTTTCTTCTTCTCTTTTTTAGTAAATGTATACAGGAGAAGGGGTTACTAGCCCATTGCTCCCGGCATTTTAGTCGCCTCGTACGACACGCATGCTTACAGAGGAAAGATTTTTTTTCCCCCTTCCCCATGGACAATAGAAGAAATAAAAAAGAACAAAAAGCTATTTAGAA
>NC_069452.1:16090934-16098434 GCF_026875155.1 Cherax quadricarinatus | reverse complement strand
AGCAGTCTTTGTAAGACTTACAGCAGTCTTTGTAAGACTTACAGCAGTCTTTGTAAGACTTACAGCAGTCTTTGTAAGACTTACAGCAGTCTTTGTAAGACTTATAGCAGTCTTTGTAAGACTTACAGCAGTCTTTGTAAGACTTACAGCAGTCTTTGTAAGACTTACAGCAGTTTGGTAAGACTTACAGCAGTCTTTGTAAGACTTACAGCAGTCTTTGTAAGACTTACAGCAGTCTTTGTAAGACTTACAGCAGTCTTTGTAAGACTTTGCAGTCTTTGTAAGACTTACAGCAGTCTTTGTAAGACTTACAACAGTCTTTGTAAGACTTACAGCAGTCTTTGTAAGCTTACAGCAGTCTTTGTAAGACTTACAGCAGTCTTTGTAAGACTTTACAGCAGTCTTTTGTAAGACTTATACCCAGTCTTTGTAAAGACTTACAGCAGTCTTTGTAAGACTTACAGCAGTTTTGTAAGACTTACAGCAGTTCTTTGTAAGACTTACAGCAGTCTTTGTAAGACTTATAGCGTCTTTGTAAGACTTACAGCAGTCTTGGTAAGACTACAGCAGTCTTTGTAAGACTTACAACAGTCTTTGTAAGACTTACAGCAGTCTTTGTAAGACTTACAGCAGTCTTTGTAAGACTTACCAGCAGTCTTTGTAAGACTTACAGCAGTCTTTGTAAGACTTATAGCAGTCTTTGTAAGACTTACAGCAGTCTTTGTAAGACTTACAGCAGTCTTTGTAAGACTTACAGCAGTCTTTGTAAGACTTACAGCAGTCTTTGTAAGACTTACAGCAGTCTTTGTAAGACTTACAGCAGTCTTTGTAAGACTTATAGCAGTCTTTTGTAAGACTTACAGCAGTCTTTGTAAGACTTACAGCAGTCTTTGTAAGACTTACAGCAGTCTTGGTAAGATTTTACAGCAGTCTTTGTAAGACTTACAGTAGTCTTTGTAAGACTTACAACAGTCTTTGTAAGACTTACAGCAGTCTTTGTAAGACTTACAGCAGTCTTTGTAAGACTTACAGCAGTCTTTGTAAGACTTACAGCAGTCTTTGTAAGACTTACAGCAGTCTTTGTAAGACTTACAGCAGTCTTTGTAAGACTTACAGCAGTCTTTGTAAGACTTACAGCAGTCTTTGTAAGACTTACAGCAGTCTTTGTAAGACTTACAGCAGTCTTTGTAAGACTTACAGCAGTCTTTGTAAGACTTACAGCAGTCTTTGTAAGACTTATAGCAGTCTTTGTAAGACTTACAGCAGTCTTTGTAAGACTTACAGCAGTTCTTTGTAAGACTTACAGCAGTCTTTGTAAGACTTACAGCAGTCTTTGTAGACTTACAGCAGTCTTTGTAAGACTTACAGCAGTCTTTGTAAGACTTACAGCAGTCTTTGTAAGACTTACAGCAGTCTTTGTAGACTTATAGCAGTCTTTGTAAGACTTACAGCAAGTCTTTGTAAGACTTACAGCAGTCTTTGTAAGACTTACAGCAGTCTTTGTAAGACTTACAGCAGTCTTTGGTAAGACTTATAGCAGTCTTTGTAAGACTTACAGCAGTCTTTGTAAGACTTACAGCAGTCTTGTAAGACTTACAGCAGTCTTTGTAAGACTTACAGCAGTCTTTGTAAGATTTTACAGCAGTCTTTGTAAGACTTACAGCAGTCTTTGTAAGACTTATAGCAGTCTTTGTAAGACTTACAGCAGTCTTTGTAAGACTTACAGCAGTCTTTGTAAGACTTACAGCAGTCTTTGTAAGACTTACAGCAGTCTTTGTAAGACTTACAGCAGTCTTTGTAAGACATTATAGCAGTCTTTGTAAGACTTACAGCAGTCTTTGTAAGACTTACAGCAGTCTTTGTAAGACTTACAGCAGTCTTGGTAAGACTTACAGCAGTCTTGGTAAGACTTACAGCAGTCTTTGTAAGACTTACAGCAGTCTTTGTAAGACTTACAAGCAGTCTTTGTAAGACTTACAGCAGTCTTTGTAAGACTTACAGCAGTCTTTGTAAGACTTACAGCAGTCTTTGTAAAGACTTACAGCAGTCTTTGTAAGACTTACAGCAGTCTTTGTAAGACTTACAGCAGTCTTTGTAAGACTTACAGCAGTCTTTGTAAGACTTACAGCAGTCTTGGTAAGACTTACAGCAGTCTTTGTAAGACTTACAGCAGTCTTGGTAAGACTTACAGTAGTCTTGGTAAGACTTACAGCAGTCTTGGTAAGACTTACAGCAGTCTTTGTAAGACTTACAGCAGTCTTGGTAAGACTTACAGCAGTCTTTGTAAGACTTACAGCAGTCTTGGTAAGATTTTACAGCAGTCTTGGTAAGACTTACAACAGTCTTTGTAGACTTATAGCAGTCTTTGTAAGACTTACGCAGTCTTGGTAAGACTTACAGCAGTCTTGGTAAGACTTACAGCAGTCTTTGTAAGACTTACAGCAGTCTTTGTAAGACTTACAGCAGTCTTGGTAAGACTTACAGCAGTCTTTGTAAGACTTACAACAGTCTTTGTAAGACTTACAGCAAGTCTTGGTTAAGACTTACAGCAGTCTTGGTAAGACTTACAGCAGTCTTTGTAAGACTTACAGCAGTCTTTGTAGACTTACAGCAGTCTTTGTAAGACTTACAGCAGTCTTTGTAAGACTTACAGCAGTCTTTGTAAGACTTACAGCAGTCTTTGTAAGACTTATAGCAGTCTTTGTAAGACTACAGCAGTCTTGGTAAGACTTACAGCAGTCTTGGTAAGACTTACAGCAGTCTTGGTAAGACTTACAGCAGTTTTGTAAGACTTACAGCAGTCTTTGTAAGACTTATAGCAGTCTTTGTAAGACTTACAGCAGTCTTGGTAAGACTTACAGCAGTCTTTGTAAGACTTACAGCAGTCTTTGTAAGACTTACAGCAGTCTTTGTAAGACTTACAGCAGTCTTTCTAAGACTTACAGCAGTCTTTGTAAGACTTACAGCAGTCTTTGTAAGACTTACAGCAGTCTTGGTAAGACTTACAGCAGTCTTGGTAAGACTTACAGCAGTCTTTGTAAGACTTATAGCAGTCTTTGTAAGACTTACAGCAGTCTTTGTAAGACTTACAGCAGTCTTGGTAAGACTTACGCAGTCTTTGTAAGACTTACAGCAGTCTTTGTAAGACTTACAGCAGTCTTTGTAAGACTTACAGCAGTCTTTGTAAGACTTACAGCAGTCTTTGTAAGACTTACAGCAGTCTTTGTAAGACTTACAGCAGTCTTTGTAAGACTTACAGCCAGTCTTTGTAAGACTTACAGCAGTCTTGGTAAGACTTACAGCAGTCTTGGTAAGACTTACAGCAGTCTTGGTAAGATTTACAGCAGTCTTGGTAAGACTTACAGCAGTCTTTGTAAGACTTACAGCAGTCTTGGTAAGACTTACAGCAGTCTTTGTAAGACTTACAGCAGTCTTTGTAAGACTACAGCAGTCTTGGTAAGACTTTACAGCAGTCTTGGTAAGACTTACAGCAGTCTTGGTAAGACTTACAGCAGTCTTTGTAAGACTTACAGCAGTCTTGGTAAGACTTACGCAGTCTTGGTTTAAGACTTACAGCAGTCTTTGTAAGACTTACAGCAGTCTTGGTAAGACTTACAGCAGTCTTGGTAAGACTTACAGCAGTCTTTGGTAAGACTTACAGCAGTCTTGGTAAGACTTACAGCAGTCTTGGTAAGACTTACAGCAGTCTTGGTAAGACTTACAGCAGTCTTTGTAAGACTTACAGCAGTCTTGGTAAGACTTACAGCAGTCTTGGTAAGACTTACAGCAGTCTTTGTAAGACTTACAGCAGTCTTTGTAAGACTTACAGCAGTCTTTGTAAGACTTACAGCAGTCTTTGTAAGACTTACAGCAGTCTTTGTAAGCTTACAGCAGTCTTTGTAAGACTTACAGCAGTCTTTGTAAGACTTACAGCAGTCTTTGTAAGACTTACAGCAGTCTTTGTAAGACTTACAGCAGTCTTTGTAAGACTTACAGCACTCTTTGTAAGACTTACGCAGTCTTTGTAAGACTTACAGCAGTCTTTGTAAGACTTCACGCAGTCTTTGTAAGACTTACAGCAGTCTTTGTAAGACTTACAGCCAGTCTTGGTAAGACTTACAGCAGTCTTGGTAAGACTTACAGCAGTCTTGGTAAGACTTACAGCAGTCTTTGTAAGACTTACAGCGTTCTTGTAAGACTTACAGCAGTCTTGGTAAGACTTACAGCAGTCTTTGTAAGACTTACAGCAGTCTTTGTAAGACTTACAGCAGTCTTGGTAAGACTTACAGCAGTCTTGGTAAGACTTACAGCAGTCTTGGGTAAGACTTACAGCAGTCTTTGTAAGACTTACAGCAGTCTTGGTAAGACTTACAGCAGTCTTGGTAAGACTTACAGCAGTCTTTGTAAGACTTACAGCAGTCTTGGTAAGACTTACAGCAGTCTTGGTAAGACTTACAGCAGTCTTGGTAAGACTTACAGCAGTCTTGGTAAGACTTACAGCAGTCTTGGTAAGACTTACAGCAGTCTTGGTAAGACTTACAGCAGTCTTGGTAAGACTTACAGCAGTCTTGGTAAGACTTACAGCAGTCTTTGTAAGACTTACAGCAGTCTTTGTAAGACTTACAGCAGTCTTTGTAAGACTTACAGCAGTCTTTGTAAGACTTACAGCAGTCTTTGTAAGACTTACAGCACTCTTTGTAAGACTTACAGCAGTCTTTGTAAGACTTACAGCAGTCTTTGTAAGACTTACAGCACTCTTTGTAAGACTTACAGCAGTCTTTGTAAGACTTACAGCAGTCTTTGTAAGACTTACAGCAGTCTTTGTAAGACTTACAGCAGTCTTTGTAAGACTTACAGCAGTCTTTGTAAGACTTACAGCAGTCTTTGTAAGACTTACACCCAGTCTTTGTAAGACTTACAGCAGTCTTTGTAAGACTTACAGCAGTCTTTGTAAGACTTACAGCAGTCTTTGTAAGACTTACAGCAGTCTTTGTAAGACTTACAGCAGTCTTTGTAAGACTTACAGCAGTCTTTGTAAGACTTACAGCAGTCTTTGTAAGACTTACAGCAGTCTTTGTAAGACTTTACAGCAGTCTTTGTAAGACTACAGCAGTCTTTGTAAGACTTACAGCAGTCTTTGTAAGACTTACAGCAGTCTTTGTAAGACTTACAGCAGTTTTGGGTAAGACTTACAGCAGTCTTTGTAAGACTTACAACAGTCTTTGTAAGATTTTACAGCAGTCTTTGTAAGACTTACAGCAGTCTTGGTAAGACTTACAGCAGTCTTTGTAAGACTTACAGCAGTCTTTGTAAGACTTACAACAGTCTTTGTAAGACTTACAGCAGTCTTTGTAAGACTTACAGCAGTCTTTGTAAGACTTACAGCAGTCTTGGTAAGACTTACAGCAGTCTTTGTAAGACTTACAGCAGTCTTTGTAAGACTTACAGCAGTCTTTGTAAGACTTACAGCAGTCTTGGTAAGACTTTACACAGTCTTTGTAAGACTTACAGCAGTCTTTGTAAGACTTACAACAGTCTTTGTAAGACTTACAGCAGTCTTTGTAAGACTTACAGCAGTCTTGGTAAGACTTACAACAGTCTTTGTAAGACTTACAGCAGTCTTGGTAAGACTTACAACAGTCTTTGTAAGACTTACAGCAGTCTTTGTAAGACTTACAACAGTCTTTGTAAGACTTACAGCAGGTATTGTAAGTTACAACAGGCACTAGTGTATCATTACGCTGTCAGTGAGCCAGCTGGTGTAGCTGGCTCCCTGACTGTCAGTGAGTCAGCTGGTGTAGCTGGCTCCCTGACTGTCAGTGAGCCAGCTGGTGTAGCTGGCTCCCTGACTGTCAGTGAGCCAGCGGGTTTGTAGCTGGCTCCCTGACTGTCAGTGAGCCACCTGGTATAGCTGGCTCCCTGACTGTCAGTGAGCCAGCTGGTATAGCTGGCTCCCTGTCAGTGAGCCAGCTGGTATAGCTGGCTCCCTGCTTCCTGGTCTTTCTCGAATTCAACCTTGTGAATTATTGACTGCTGTGGCTAGCTGCTGTCTCTACCAAATACTTAACATACGTACATTACAATGTGGCACTGTCTGGCACTACAATGTGGCACTATTTGGCACTACAATGTGGTACCGCCTGGCACTACAATGTGGCACCGTGTGGCACTACAATGTGGTACCATCTGGCACTACAATGTGCCACTGTCTGGCATTATAATGTGGCACTATCTGGCACTACAATGTGGTACCGCCTGGCACTACAATGTGCCACTGTCTGGCACTACGTGGTACCGTCTGGCACTACAATGTGGCACTGTCTGGCACAACAATGTAGCACTAGCACTACAATGTAGCACTGTCTGGCACTACAATGTAACACTGGCACTACAATGTAGCATTGTCTGGCACTATGGTGTCTTCACCTTATTCAACTTTAATAACAAGAGCATCCAGTGGGAACAAGTCAACTATGTCCTAGATAAAACAAGCTGGGAAGATATCCTATACAACACTGATCTGAACCTTCGCCTAGAAAGAATTAACTCTGTGGCACTGTAGGTCTGCACAAGGCACATTACTCTAAGAACAAGGAAGAGAAGATGTAAACTAGAGAGAGAGAGATGCTCCCTATATAGGCAAAGGCGAAGAATCACAGAGCTGCTGAGAGGGGTTGGTATATCTGAAACACGAAAGGAGGAAATGGCCAGAGCTCCAGAACTAGCCTTGTTGCAAACCTTTGCACTTTCTCTAATTTCTTGATGTGATTGGCCAGGTGTGGGTTCCAAACTGGTGCTGCGTACTCCAGTATTGGCCTGACGTACGCAGTGTACAGTGTCTTGAACGATTCTTTACTAAGGTATTGGAACGTTATTCTCAGGTTTGCTAGGCGCCCATATGCTGCAGCTGTTATCTGGTTGATGTGTGCCTCCGGAGACATGCTCGGTGTTATGGTCACCCCAAGATCTTTCTCCTCGAGTGAGGTTTGTGGCCTTTGTCCACCTAGCCTATACTCTGTCTGCGGTCTTCTTTGCCCTTCCCCAATCTTCATGACTTCGCATTTGGAAAGATTGAATTCGAGAAGCCAGTTGCTGGACCACGTGTCCAGCCTGTCCAGGTCTGTTTGTAGTCTTGCCTGATCATCATCCGATTTAATCCTTCTCATCAGCTTCACATCATCTGCAAACATGGACACTTCAGAGTCTATCCCTTCCATCATGTCATTCACATATATCAAAAATAGCTCTGGTCCTAGGACTGACCCCTGTGGGACCCCGCTCATCACAGGCACCCACTGTGATACCTCATCACGTATCAAGACTCGCTGTTGCCTCCCTGTCAGGTATTCTCTGATCCATTTCAGTGCCCTTTCTGTTATACGCACCTGATCCTCCAGCTTCTGCACTAATCTCCTGTGAGGAACTGTATCGAAGGTCTTCCTGCAGTCCAGGAAAATGCAATCAACCCACCCTTCTCTCTCGTGTCTTACTTCTGTTACC
>NC_069452.1:15992014-16085434 GCF_026875155.1 Cherax quadricarinatus | reverse complement strand
CCCTCCCACAAGTGGCCCAGTCACTGGATGAACCCAAAGTCAGCGGTGTTAGCAGGGGAACATTGCTGGCGCTTTCGACCGGGTTGTGGCACCAGGGCCTCTTAGCAAAACTTCAAGCACTGGGAATTGCAGGCTCTACGCTATGTCTCCTCAGTGATTACCTTCATGGTAGATCTCTAAGTGTAGTTCTCAATGGAACGGAATCAGCAAGACATCCTATTGGGGCAAGTGTTCCACAAGGAAGCGTGCTGGGACCATTGTTATGGAATGTCTACTTCAACGACCTTCTTCATCTCATCCCAGAATCACATTCATATGCAGACGACTGTACACTGATATTCACTTATCCAAGAGAAGAAATGCCAGCTGCTCTAAGCTACATCAATCACCAGCTGAGAGCTGTATCAGCTTGAGGAAATAGATGGCAAGTAACATTTGCACCTGAGAAAATGCAAATGATGATCGTCTCTAGGCACCATGATTGTAATGCTGGGGCAGTAGTAAGGATGAATGGGAGGGTGTTGGCACCTGGAGAAGAAGTTGATATCCTTGGGGTGAAATTTGACTCCAAACTAACCATGAAGAACCATGTTGTAAATCTTGCAAACAAGGCAGCCAGGAAGCTTACAGCACTTCGCCGTATCTCGCATCTGCTTGACAGTAGGGGTTGCAAGATCCTGTACGAGGCACAAGTACGCTCACCCCTTGAGTAGCTCCACTTTCTTGGTTTGCCTGCCCCCCCCTCTCATCTGCGACTGCTTAACAGAGTAGAGAAACAGAGCAAGACGTCTCATCTCTCGCCTGGACCCATCCTGGATAGATCTGTCATTTCAGCAGAGCCTTCAACATAGGAGGGATGTGGGTGGCCTTACTGTTATGTAAAAGGGCCCAATATTGTCAAAATACCACACTTGGATCCACTTCGAGGACAGCGTGAAACAAGCTTTTATGCCACAAGACGGGCAGAAAGCAGCAACTTCACTCTGGCTGTACCCTTCTCCAGAACATCACTCCATCTGAGATCATACATACCAGGATGACTCGAGTATGGAACACATTTGTACAGATAATGATGTCAACGAGATAAAGTCAGTTGATCAAATGGGAAATGCTGGCCCACAGATGGCTCCAACTTCATCCTGTTCCTACTTGTATGTCTCATAACAATTAAAAAAAGCTTTCAAATGAGCTGATGTAGGTAACAGCTCTTAACTTGTCAATAAAGTTAGGAATCCTTAACCCGTAAATAGCTTGTCAATAAAGTTAGGGATCCTTAACCTTGTCAAACCCTGTGTAAAAAAAAAAAAAAAAAAAAAAAAAAGAGGAGAGAGAGAGAGAGAGAGAGAGAGAGAGAGAGAGAGAGAGAGAGGAGAGAGAGAGAGAGTGAGAGAGAGAGAGAGAGAGAGAGAGAGAGAGAGAGAGGAGAGAGAGAGAGAGGAGAGAGGAGAGGAGAGACGAGAGAGAAGGAGAGAGAGAGAGAGAGAGAGAGGAGGGAGAAGGTTGGGTGTATTACATTATCTTAGACTACAAGAAGGTATATAATACTGTTCTCTACAAGACACTGGAATAACAGGGAAACTTATCCAGTGGATCAAAGATTATCTTAACAGAAGGAAACAAAGTGTTAGGAAACAGACGTCACAATGGGAGATAATAACTAGCGGGCTCCCACAAGGATCAGTATTAGGACCACTACTGTTTCTGCGTCTTGTGAATATTCCAGATGGGACTGAGTCAGCTGTTTGTTAATGATATAAAACAATGAGATACAAATAAAGACCGGGAGAGGCTGCAAATAAACCTTGATCAATTGCAACATTGGTCAGACAAGTGGTAACAGATTGCAAATGCAAGGTTATCAAGACTGGGGAAAAGCCAGGAAGACCGAACACAGAGTACAGTATCAGGGGACGTAGGCTGCAGAGTTCACTCTAAGAAGACCCGGGGTGAGCACAGTGCCCAACATATCACCAGAGGGGAGGTAGTGAGAGTGTTGGAGGTAGTGAGAGACAATGTTGCAGATGAGAGAAAATGTTGGAGAAACTGAGAGAAATTCTTTCACAAGTTAAGACATATGGACCAGGTGAAAGAGAGAAAAGAGAGACAGAGAGCTTACGCCAACACACACACACACACACACACACACACACACACACACACACACACACACACAAGGAGAAAGATCTTGGGGTGAGTATAACACCGAGCATGTCTCCGGAAGCACACATCAATCAGATAACTGCTGCAGCATATGGGCGCCTGGCAAACCTGAGAACAGCATTCCGATACCTTAGTAAGGAATCATTCAAGACACTGTACACCGTGTATGTCAGGCCCATACTGGAGTATGCAGCACCTGTTTGGAACCCGCACTTGATAAAGCACGTCAAGAAACTAGAGAAAGTACAAAGGTTTGCGACAAGGTTAGTTCCAGAGCTAAGGGGAATGTCCTATGAGGAAAGATTAAGGGAAATCGGCCTGACCACACTGGAGGACAGGAGGGTCAGGGGAGACATGATAACGACATATAAAATACTGCGTGGAATAGACAAGGTGGACAAAGACAGGATGTTCCAGGGAGGGGACACAGAAACAAGAGGCCACAATTGGAAGCTGAAGACACAATGAGTCAGAGAGATAGTAGGAAGTATTTCTTCAGTCATAGAGTTGTAAGGCAGTGGAATAGCCTAGAAAATGACGTAGTGGAGGCAGGAACCATACACAGTTTTAAGACGAGGTTTGATAAAGCTCATGGAGCGGGGAGAGAGAGGGCCTAGTAGCAACCGGTGAAGAGGCGGGGCCAGGAGCTAGGACTCGACCCTGCAACCACAAATAGGTGAGTACAAATAGGTGAGTACACACACACACACACACACACACACACACACACACACACACACACACACACACACCACACACACACAACACAAACACACAAACACACAGTAAGGAAGGACTGGGAACTCACTCTGCCTCCTAAATGGGATGTAACAAGACCATTGGACACACTAACTGCTAATTCAGTCAGCAGAGACCTTGGGAAACTACCTTAACCATTCCCATCACACACACACACACACACACACACACACACACACACACACACACACACACACACACACACACACACACACAGACACACACCAGGAGCTCGGACTCGACCCCTGCAACCTCAACTAGGTGAGTACACACACACAATATTCCAAATTTTTAAGGAGACAGGCAACACTAAACTACAGACCAGTGTCACTGACATGTATAGTATGCAAAGTCATGGAGAAGATTATCAGGAGAAGAGTGATGGAACACCTAGAAAGGAATGAACTTATACACGATAACCAGTACAGTTCCAGGGAAGGGGAAATCCTGTGTCATAAACATACTGGAGTTCTATGACAAGGTGACAGAAGACAATAGAGAGAGGGGTGTTTAGATTGCATTTTCACACAAGCAGGTAGGTATAACAGGAAAGGCACTGCAATGGATCAGAGAATATCCTGACAGGAAGGAAACGAGTGATGGTACG
The DNA here is from genome assembly GCF_026875155.1 of Cherax quadricarinatus. Taxonomy (NCBI): domain Eukaryota; kingdom Metazoa; phylum Arthropoda; class Malacostraca; order Decapoda; family Parastacidae; genus Cherax; species Cherax quadricarinatus. The sequence goes on along the minus strand of NC_069452.1, from coordinate 16,081,908 downwards.
TGACGAGGTATCCCAGTGGGCGCCTGTGACGAGCGGGGTTCCACAGGGGTCAGTCCTAGGACCAGTGCTGTTCCTGGTATATGTGAATGACATAACGAAAGGGATAGACTCAGAAGTGTTCCTGTTTACAGATGACGTGAAGCTAATGAGACTTCAATCGAATGAGGACCAGGCAGAACTACAAAGGGATCTGGACAGGCTGCAAGCCTGGTCCAGCAACTGGCTCCTGGAGTTTAACCCCACCAAGTGAAAAGTGATGAAGCTTGGGGAAGGGCAAAGAAGACCACAGACGGAGTACAGTCTATGGGGCCAGAGACTACAAACCTCACTCAAGGAAAAGAATCTTGGGGTGAGCATAACACCGAGCACATCTCCTGAAGCTCACATCAACGAGATAACTGCTGCAGCATATGGGCGCCTGGCAAACCTAACAAGGAATCTACCTCAGTAAGAAATCATTCAAGACACTGCACACCATGTACGTTAGGCCCATATTAGAGTATGCAGCACCAGTATGGAACCCACACCTGGTCAAGCACGTCAAGATATTACCTAAAGTACAAAGGTTTGCAACAAGACTAGTCCCAGAGATAAGAGGTATGTCCTACGAGGAGAGGTTAAGAGAACTCGACCTGACGACATTGGAGAACAGGAGAGATAGGGGGGACATGATAATGACATATAAAATACTGAGAGGAATTGACAAGGTGGACAGAGACAGGATGTTCCAGAGACTGGACACAGCAACAAGGTGACACAGTTGGAAGTTGAAGACACAGATGAATCACAGGGATGTTAGGAAGTATTTCTTCAGTCACAGAGTTGTCAGGCAGTGGAATAGTCTGGGTAGTGATGTAGTGGAAATAGGATCCATACATAGCTTTAAGAAGAGGTATGATAAAGCTCATGGAGCTGGAAGTGATGTAGTGGAGGCAGGATCCATACATAGGAGTGAAATATCAGTTTATAGGGAAGCGTTAAACCCGACTGAGGCTCACCGCATAACGGAAGTTAACTCTTAAAAAAAACAGATAAAGGTATACTAACCAAAGGTTAGAATACTGACAACAGTACGTAAAACAACGGTAACGAACAATACATTAAACAACGGTAGTTAACAGTACATGAAACAGATAAAATATCCTTCGTAAAAGTATATTAAGCAACACGTTAAAAATTCTGTTGTATAACAGCACATAAAGGTAGTTAACAGGATATTAAACAACGGTAACTAACGGCATACAAAAACAACGGTAGAAAACAGTGCATAAAATAACAGCCGCAACAGGAGGCTGAAAAAAAAGTAAACCCTAAACCAACAGGTTAAAACTCACATAAACCAGCAGTACCCAGGAGGTCAAACAACGGCTAACATACCGTTGTTTAACGGTGGAGTAAGTGGACCTCCTGGGTGCTGGACTCACCTCAACGGCGCCATTTATCCTCAACCTTAAAACCTCAGTACCATATTAAATTCCCCTGGGAGGTAATTAGCGCCCAACCAGACTGCTTTAAGATCTCTTTCTTGCGACCAAAGTCTTTCAACAACGTCTGTTTTACGACGCTGTGTCTCCCAAAGTCATTACTGCGCCAGGAAGGTGGAAAAAAAATAAAGAACGGAAAGGGCGGGAAGGAGAGGCGTGACGTCATGTGTTTACAAACGACGATTGGTTCTTTTTCCTTAATTAAAAAAAAGGCAGGAAAGTTTTATATATATATATATATATATATATATATATATATATATATATATATATATATATATATATATATATATATATATTACCTGGAGTTTACCTGGAGAGTTCCGGGGGTCAACGCCCCCGCGGCCCGGTCTGTGACCAGGCCTCCTGGTGGATCAGAGCCTGATCAACCAGGCTGTTGCTGCTGGCTGCATGGAAACCAACGTACGAGCCACAGCCCGGCTGGTCAGGAACCGACTTTAGGTGCTTGTCCATTATTATTATTATTATAATCAAAAAGAAGCGCTAAGCCACAAGGACTATACAGCGCTGCAGGGCAGGAAGGAAGCGAGGGTATCAGGTGGCAAAAGGGAGATGGATGAGTAATAGGTTACGGATAACAGTGGGGTAGTGGATGGTGAAAGGGTAAAGGGCAGCAAGAGACTGAACTAGAAAGGGCTGAGGGGAGTGCGAAAAGTATCATCAGAGTTTGTGGAGTAAATCAGTCGTTGTCAAGAAGTCAATGAGAGAGTCAGGATTAAAGGAGGGTCCATCAGCAAGAAGGGAAGGTAAAGAGAGAGTAGTAGAACGAAGACGGCGTTGGAGGTAAATTCTGCGTGCTCGTTGATAGAGAGGGCAGTCTAACAGAATGTGGCTAATCGATACTGGAACTTGACACTGCTCACAGAGAGGAACAGGGTGCCTCTCCATGAGATACCCATGAGTAAGACGAGTGTGACCAATGCGAAGGCGGGAGAGAGTGGTCTCCCAACCTCGGCAGGTGCTTGTCCAGTGCCAGCTTGAAGACTGCCAGGGGTCTGTTGGTAATCCCCCTGATGTATGCTGGGAGGCAGTTGAACAGTCTTGGGCCCCTGACACTTACTGTATGGTCTCTTAACGTGCTAGTGACACCCCTGCTTTTCATTGGGGGGATGTTGCATCCTCTGCCAAGTCTTTTGCTTTCGTAGTGAGTGATTTTCGTGTGCAAGTTCGGTACTAGTCCCTCTAGGATTTTCCAGGTGTATATAATCATGTATCTCTCCCGCCTGTGTTCCAGGGAATACAGGTTCAGGAACCTCAAGCGCTCCCAGTAATTGAGGTGTTTTATCTCCGTTATGCGCGCCGTGAAGGTTCTCTGTACATTTTCTAGGTCAGCAATTTCACCTGCCTTGAAAGGTGCTGTTAGTGTGCAGCAATATTCCAGCCTAGATAGAACAAGTGACCTGAAGAGTGTCATCATGGACTTGGCCTCCCTAGTTTGGAAGGTTCTCATTATCCATCCTGTCATTTTTCTAGCAGATGCGATTGATACAATGTTATGGTCCTTGAAGGTGAGATCCTCCGACATGATCACTCCCAGGTCTTTGACGTTGGTGTTTCGCTCTATTTTGTGGCCAGAATTTGTTTTGTACTCTGATGAAGATTTAATTTCCTTGTGTTTACCATATCTGAGCAATTGAAATTTCTCATCATTGAACTTCATATTGTTTTCTGCAGCCCACTGAAAGATTTGGTTGATGTCCGCCTGGAGCCTTGCAGTGTCTGCAATGGAAGACACTGTCATGCAGATTCAGGTGTCATCTGCAAAGGAAGACACGGTGCTGTGGCTGACATCCTTGTCTATGTCGGATATGAGGATGAGGAACAAGATGGGAGCGAGTACTGTGCCTTGTGGAACAGAGCTTTTCACCGTAGCTGCCTCGGACTTTACTCTGTTGACGACTACTCTCTGTGTTCTGTTAGTGAGGAAATTATAGATCCATCGACCGACTTTTCCTGTTATCCCTTTAGCACGCATTTTGTGCGCTATTACGCCATGGTCACACTTGTCGAAGGCTTTTGCAAAGTCTGTATATATTACATCTGCATTCTTTTTATCTTCTAGTGCATTTAGGACCTTGTCGTAGTGATCCAATAGTTGAGACAGACAGGAGCGACCTGTTCTAAACCCAAGTTGCCCTGGGTTGTGTAACTGATGGGTTTCTAGATGGGTGGTGATCTTGCTTCTTAGGACCCTTTCAAAGATTTTTATGATATGGGATGTTAGTGCTATCGGTCTGTAGTTCTTTGCTGTTGCTTTACTGCCCCCTTTGTGGAGTGGGGCTATGTCTGTTGTTTTTAGTAACTGTGGGACGACCCCCGTGTCCATGCTCCCTCTCCATAGGATGGAAAATGCTCGTGATAGGGGCTTCTTGCAGTTCTTGATGAACACGGAGTTCCATGAGTCTGGCCCTGGGGCAGAGTGCATGGGCATGTCATTTATCGCCTGTTCGAAGTCATTTGGCGTCAGGATAACATCGGATAGGCTTGTGTTAACCAAATTTTGTGGCTCTCTCATAAAAAATTCATTTTGATCTTCGACTCTCAGTCTGGTTAGCGGCTTGCTAAAAACTGAGTCATATTGGGACTTGAGTAGCTCACTCATTTCCTTGCTGTCATCTGTGTAGGACCCATCTTGTTTAAGTAAGGGCACCAATACTGGATGTTGTTCTCGACATTGATTTGGCATAGGAGACGAAATACTTTGGGTTTCTTTCGATTTCATTTATGGCTTTTAGTTCTTCCCGCGATTCCTGACTCCTATAAGATTCCTTTAGCTTAAGTTCGATGCTTGCTATTTCTTTGACCAGTGTCTCCCTACGCATTTCAGATATATTGACCTCTTTTAGCCGCTCTGTTATTCTTTTCCGTCGCCTGTAAAGGGAGCGCCTGTCTCTTTCTATTTTACATCTACTCCTCTTTTTTCTTAGAGGAATAAGCCTTGTGCATACATCGAGTGCCACCGAGTTAATCTGTTCTAGGCATAAGTTGGGGTCTGTGTTGCTTAGTATATCTTCCCAGCTTATATCGGTTAGGACTTGGTTTACTTGGTCCCACTTTATGTTTTTGTTATTGAAGTTGAATTTGGTGAATGCTCCCTCGTGACTAGTCTCATTTTGTCGGTCTGGGGCTCCACGCATACATGTCTGAACCTCAATTATGTTGTGATCTGAGTATATTGTTTTTGATATGGTGACATTTCTTATCAAGGAATTCGCGAGAGCAGGCGAAATATACACAAACACTGATCTCTGGCTGAAGGAGACTCGAACCTATGAACCTTGGAACAAGGTACGCAGTGCTATACCAAACTCACCACACTGGACCAATACCTTGGCGTTCAGCTTGCACTAGACTTTGATCCAAGGCAGCCAGCTTTCAGGGAGAAGGCTTACAGCTTTTCATCTCATCCCCTGCTCACCTAGCAGTGAGCACCTAGCAGTGAGCACCTAGCAGTGAGTACCTAGCAGTGAGTACCTAGCAGTGAGTACCTAGCAGTGAGCACCTAGCAGTGAGCACCTAGCAGTGAGTACCTAGCAGTGAGCACCTAGCAGTGAGTACCTAGCAGTGAGCACCTAGCAGTGAGCACCTAGCAGTGAGCACCTAGCAGTGAGTACCTAGCAGTGAGCACCTAGCAGTGAGCACCTAGCAGTGAGTACCTAGCAGTGAGCACCTAGCAGTGAGCACCTAGCAGTGAGCACCTAGCAGTGAGTACCTAGCAGTGAGTACCTAGCAGTGAGCACCTAGCAGTGAGCACCTAGCAGTGTAAGCCGGATCATAACTCAAGTGTCTAAATTAGTTTAGTCAGTGACTAAGATAGTTTAGCCGGTGACTAAGATAGTTTAGTCAGTGACTAAGATAGTTTAGCCAGTGACTAAGATAGTTTAGTCAGTGACTAAGATAGTTTAGCCAGTGACTAAGATAGTTTAGTCAGTGACTAAGATAGTTTAGCCAGTGACTAAGATAGTTTAGTCAGTGGCTAAGATAGTTTAGCCAGTGACTAAGATAGTTTAGTCAGTGACTAAGATAGTTTAGTCAGTGACTAAGATAGTTTAGCCAGTGACTAAGATAGTTTAGTCAGTGGCTAAGATAGTTTATCCAGTGACTAAGATAGTTTAGCCAGTGACTAATACAGTTTAGTCAGTGACTAAGATAGTGTAGCCAGTGATTAAGACAGTTTAGTCAGTGACTAAGATAGTTTAGTCAGTGACTAAGATAGTTTAGTCAGTGACTAAGATAGTTTAGCCAGTAACTAAGATAGTTTAGTCAGTGACTAAGATAGTTTAGTCAGTGACTAAGATAGTTTAGCCAGTAACTAAGATAGTTTAGCCAGTAACTAAGATAGTTTAGTCAGTGACTAAGATAGTTTAGTCAGTGACTAAGATAGTTTAGCCAGTAACTAAGATAGTTTAGTCAGTGACTAAGATAGTTTAGTCAGTGACTAAGATAGTTTAGTCAGTGACTAAGATAGTTTAGCCAGTAACTAAGATAGTTTAGTCAGTGACCAAGACAATTTAGCCAGTGATTAAGATAGTTTCGTCAGTGACTAAGATAGCTTATCCAGTAACCAAGATAGTTTATCCAGTGACTAAGATAGTTTAGCCAGTGACTAAGATAGTGTAGCCAGTAACTAAGTTTAGCCAGTGACTAAGATAGTGTAGCCATTACTAAGATAGTTTAGCCAGTGACTAAGATAGTGTAGCCAGTGACTAAGTGTAGCCAGTGACTAAGATAGTATAGCCAGTGACTAAGATAGTGTAGCCAGTGACTAAGATAGTGTAGCCAGTGACTAAGATAGTATAGCCAGTGACTAAGATAGTGTAGCCAGTGACTAAGTGTAGCCAGTGACTAAGATAGTATAGCCAGTGACTAAGATAGTGTAGCCAGTGACTAAGATAGTATAGCCAGTGACTAAGATAGTGTAGCCAGTGACTAAGTGTAGCCAGTAAGTTTAGTCAGTGACTAAGTAAACTTGAGTGATGGTGTCAGTGCTCCATATAAAACCTTCAACTTGAGTCGCCAGCCTCGCCACATTAGCCACTTTTTATGCCTAATGTTTTAAATTTAAAATTCTTGACGATAACTTCGTAAAAAACCCGGGGCACTGATACCAGAATTTTGGAATATTATCTCGCTTTTTAACGCTTATAACAACGCATACACACGTAATTCCTTTAAAAAACGCGTAGAGTATTTTTTGACCACGTTTAATATATGGGAAAAAGCTGCAAAAATGAGAGGTTTTGCGGTTTTAAAAGAGCATCCGAGTCACAACGTGCAGCGCGACGTGTTCCAATATTACCGGGGACGGGGCCTGGCCGCCATTATTGTTTACTAAATTTAACTCTCCCTCGTTCAATAATAAAAAAAACTGGAGGCCCCATTTTTATCCCAGATTTAATTACAGCAATATTTGCCAGGGGCATAAATAATTTGGTGGGAAAAATGGAGAGAGAGGAGGGGAATGTTTGAAGATATTTAACTTGTAACTAGTGAGGTGGGATGCCATGTTGTTATTGGAACGTTTGTTTATCTGTCCTTCAATAACCTGAGGATGATAGTCTTATAAAAATGTTGGATATATATATATATATATATATATATATATATATATATATATATATATATATATATATATATATATATATATATATCGTGCCGAATATGTAAAACTGGTCAATTAGCAAGAACTCATTTAAAATTAAGTCCTTTCTGAAATTTTCTCTAATATGTTTAAAGATATATTTTTTTCATCAATGTTAATGTAAAAATTTATAATTTTGTACCAAAAGAACCTTAGAAAACTTACCTGACCTTATTATAACAAGGACAATTTATTTTAGCCTAACCCAACTAAATATATTTTAGATAAGTTTACAATTAATAAACACAGTGAAATATATTTATTTCGTTAGGTTCAGAATGATTTTGGCGAAATTATTGCATACATAAATTTTCACTTGTCCTATATGGCAAGATGAACGTTGCTATTTAAGCCAAGATCGCAAGTTCTGCCTATTCGGCACGACATATATATATATAATATATATATATATATATATATATATATATATATATATATATATATGTCGTGCCGAATAGGCAGAACTTGCGATCTTGGCTTAAATAGCAACGTTAATCTTGCCATATAGGACAAGCGAAAATTTGTGTATGCAATAATTTCGCCAAAATCATTCTGAACCTAACGAAAAAAATATATTTCACTGTGTTTGTTTAGTATTAAATTATTGTAAACAAATCTAAAATATATATAGTTGGGTTAGGCTAAAATAAATTGTTCTTGTTATAATAAGGTTAGGTAAGTTTTCTAAGATTCTTTTGGTGCAAAATTAAAAATTTTTGCATTAACATTAATGAAAAAAATGTATCTTTAAATGTATAAGAGAAAATTTTTGAAAGGACTTAATTTTAAATGAGTTCTTGCTAATTGACCAGTTTTACATATTCGGCACGACATATATATATATATATATATATATATATATATATATATATATATATATATATATATATATATATATCGTGCCAAATAGGTAAAACTTGCAATTTTGGCTTAAATTGCAATGCTCTTCTTGCCGAACAAGGCAAGCGAAAATTCATGTATGCAATAATTTTGCAAAAATCATTTTGAACGTAACGAAAAAAATATATTTCACTGTGTTTATTAATTGTAAACTTATCTAAAATATATTTAGTTGGGTTAGGCTAAAATAAATTGTCCTTGTTATAATAAGGTCAGGTAAGTTTTCTAAGGTTCTTTTGGTACAAAATTGTTAATTTTTACATTAAAATAAATGAAAAAAAATATATCCTTAAACATATAAAAGAAAATTTTAGAAAGGACTTAATTTTCAATAACTTCTTGCTAACTAACCAGCTTTACCTATTCGGCACGACACACACAAACACACACACAAAAACTGGAGGACCAAGCAGGGATAGCAGGGAAGGTGCTACAATGGATCAGGGAATACTTGTCAGGAAGACAGCAGCGAGTCATGGTACGTGGCGAGGTGTCAGAGTGGGCACCTGTGACCAGCGGGGTCCCACAGGGGTCAGTCCTAGGACCAGTGCTGTTTCTGGTATTTGTGAACGACATGACGGAAGGAATAAACTTCAAAGTGTTCTTGTTTGCAGTTAATGTGAAGTTGATGAGAAGAATTCAATCGAATGAGGACCAGGCAGAACTACAAAGGGATCTGGACAGGCTGCAGACCTGGTCCAGCAACTGGCTCCTGGAGTTCAACCTCACCAAATGCAAAGTCATGAAGATTGGGGAAGGGCAAAGAAGACCGCAGACGGAGTACAGTCTAGGGGGTCAGAGACTACAAACCTCACTCAAGGAAAAAGATCTTGGGGTGAGTATAACACCGAGCACATCTCCTGAAGCGCACATCAACCAAATAACTGCTGCAGCATATGGGCGCCTAGCAAACCTCAGAACAGCATTCCGACATCTTAATAAGGAATCATTCAGGACCCTGTACACCGTGTACGTTAGGCCCATATTAGAGTATGCGGCACCAGTTTGGAACCCACACCTAGCCAAGCACGTAAAGAAACTAGAGAAAGTGCAAAGGTTTGCAACAAGACTAGTCCCAGAGCTAAGAGGTATGTCCTACGAGGAGAGGTTAAGGGAAATCAACCTGACGACACTGGAGGACAGGAGAGATAGGGGGGACATGATAACGACATACAAAATACTGAGAGGAATTGACAAGGTAGACAAAGACAGGATGTTCCAGAGATTGGACACAGTAACAAGGGGACACAGTTGGAAGCTGAAGACTCAGATGAATCACAGGGATGTTAGGAAGTATTTCTTCAGTCACAGAGTTGTCAGTAAGTGGAATAGTTTGGGAAGTGATGTAGTGGAGGCAGGATCCATACATAGCTTTAAGCAGAGGTATGATAAAGCTCGTGGAGCAGAAAGAGTGACCCAGTAGTGGCCAGTGAAGAGGCGGGGCCAGGAGCTGTGATTCGACCCCTGCAACCACAATTAGGTGAATACAACTAGGTGAACACACACACATATATATATGTAAACACATAGTTGTGGTTGCAGGGGTCGAGCCACAGCTCCTGGCCCTGCCGCTTAACTGGCCACTACTGGGTCACTCTTCCTGCTCCATGAGCTTTATCATACCTCTTCTTAAAGCTATGTATGGATCCTGCCTCCACTACATCACTACCCAGACTATTCCACTTCCTGACTACTCTGTGGCTGAAGAAATACTTCCTAACATCCCTGTGATTCATCTGTGTCAACTTCCAACTGTGTCCCCTTGTTGCTGTGTCCAATCTCTGGAACATCCTGTCTTTGTCCACCTTGTCAATTCATCTCAGCATTTTATATGTCGTTATCATATCCCCCCTATCTCTCCTGTCCTCCAGTGTCGTCAGGTTGATTTCCCTTAACCTCTCCTCGTAGGACATACCCCTTAGCTCTGGGACTAGTCTTGTTGCAAACCTTTGCACTTTCTCCAGTTTCCTTACATGTTTGGCTAGGTGTGGGTTCCAAACTTGTGTTGCATACTCCAATATGGGCCTAACATACACGGTGTACAGGGTCCTGAACGATTCCTTAAGATGGCGGAATGCTGTTCCAAGGTTTGCCAGGAGCCAGTATGCTGCAGCAGTTATTTGGTTGATGTGTGCCTCAGGAGATATGCCTGGTGTTATACTCACCCCAAGATCCTTATCCATGAGTGAGGTTTGTAGTCTCTGGCCCCCTAGAGTGTACTCCATCTGCAGTCTTCTCTGCCAGTCCCCAATCTTCATGACTTTGCATTTGGTGGGGTTGAACTCCAGGAGCCAGTTTCTGGACCAGGCCTGCAGCCTGATCAGATCTCTCTGTAGTTCTGCCTGGTCCTCGTCCGACTGGATTCTTTTCAACATCACATCATGTGCAAACAGGAACACTTCGGAGTCTATTCCTTCCATCATGTTATTCACAAATTCCAGAAACAACCGATCCTAGGACTGACCCCAGTCGTCATAGTCGCCCACTCTGACACCTCGCCACATACCATGACTCGCTGCTGTTTTCCTGCCAGGTATTTCCTGATCCATTGTAGTACCTTCCCTGTTATCCCTGCCTGGTCCTCTAGCTCTTGCACTAACCTCTTGTGTGGAACTTTGTAAAACGCCTTCTTACAGTCCAAGAAAATGCAATCTACCCGCCCCTCTCTTGTCGTACTGCTGTCACCCTGTCATAGAACTCCAGTAGGTTTGTGACACAGGGTTTCCCACCCCTGAAACTGTGCTGGCTGGCTTTGATAAGTTCATTCCTTTCTAGGTGTTCCATCACTCGTCTGATAATCTTCTCCATGACTTTGCATACTATACATGTCAGTGACACTGGTCTGTAGTTTAGTGCTTCATATGTGTCTCTTTTTTCAAAAACTGAGACTACATTTGCTGTCTTCCATACCTCAGGTAGTTGCCCTGTTTCGACAGATGTGTTGAATATTGCTGTTAGGGTACACACAGCATCTCTGCTCCCTCTCTCAGGACCCATTGAGAGATGTTATCCAGCCCCATTGCCAGTGAGGTATCTAGCTCACTTAGCAGCCTCTTCACGTCTTCCTCGGTTGTATGTATTGTGTCCAACACTTGATGGTGCACCCCACCTCTCCATCTTTCTAGAGTCCCTTCTGTCTCCTCTTTGAACACTTCTTTGAATCTCGTGTTGAGTTCCTCGTATACTTTGCAGTTGTTTCTTGTGATCTCTGCTCCTTCCTTCCTAATCCTTATTACCTGGTCCTTGACTGTTGTTTTCCTCTTGATGTGGCTGTACAACAGCTTTGGGTCAGATTTAGCTTTTGTTGCTATGTCATTTTCAAATTGTTGTTGGGCCTCCCGTCTTACGTGTGCATATTCATTTCTGGCTCTACGACTTCTCTCCTTATTCTCCTGGGTCCTGGTATGATTTATACTTCTTCCATTCTCTAGCACACATGGTTTTGGCCTCTCTACACCTATGGGTGAACCAAGGGCTCATCCTGGCTTTCTCGTTATTTCTGTTACCCTTGGGTACAAACCTCTCCTCAGCTTCCTTGCATATTGTTATCATACATCCTATCTCATTTACTGACTTCCCTACCAGTTCTCTGTCCCACTGAACCCAGTGTAGGAAATTCTTCATGCCTGTGTAGTCCTTTCTCTTGAAGCTTGGCTTCATTCGCCCTGCCCTTCCTGCTTCCCTCTCCACTTGTTACTCTACTATGTATTCGAAGCTCAGAACCACATGGTCACTGGCCCCGAGGGGTCTCTCATATGTGGTGTCCTCAATGTCTGCATTACTCAAGGTGAATACTAGGTCCAGTCTTGCTGGTTCATCCTCTCCTTTCTCTCTCTGGTAGTGTCCCTTATGTGATGGTATACGAAGTTTTCCTGTACCACCTCCATCATCTTAGCCCTCCACATTTCTGGGCCCCATGTGGCTCCAGGTTCTCCCAGTCAACTTCCTTGTGATTGAAGTTACCCATAATCAGCAGCTTTGCCCTGCTAGTATGAGCCCTTCTGGCCACCTCAGCAACTGTGTCAACCATCGCTCTATTACTTTCATCATACTCTTGCCTTGGCCTCCTGTTTTGTGGTGGGTTATACATCACTGCAATTACCACCTTGGGACCTCCAGACTGAAGTGTTCCCATTATATAGTCTCATGCTACTCCTCTGTCTCGTCTCTCCAGCTCATCAAAATCCCATTGTTTTTTGATGAGCAGTGCCACTCCTCCACCCTCTCTGTTCCCTCTGTCTTTCCTCAAGATCTGATATCCTGTTGGAAAGATGGCATCTGTTATCATTCCTGTGAGCTTGGTTTCTGTGAGAGCTATGATGTCCAGTGATGCCTCTTTGACTCTTTCAAGCCACTCCTCCCACTTATTCGTTATTCCATCAGTGTTGGTGTACCATACCTTCAGTTTCCTCTCCAACATTATGTTCTAGGGGATCTGTGGGGGTGGGGGACTTGGCAGTGTGCTGTGGGATTCTACAGCATAGTGTGGGATGGGGGCTGTGTGGATTGTGGTTTGTGTTGGGATAGTGTGTTTGACTGTGGGATTCTAGGGGTGGTTGTGTGTATGCTTGCCCTTGTTGCTCTCCCCTGCTCTGGTTGTCCTCTGCTGATTCTGTCCCTCTCTCTCTTGCTAGCCCCTTTCGCTTCTGTGTCCTCTCCCTCAGCTGCTGTCGTTCTGTTTTTGTTCTGACTTGGTCTAGGAACAACCTCTTATATATTTACCATTTCTTCAGTCATGGTTTCTCTTGCAAGATCCCGTTTTGCACTGTTTTTGTCTCAAAAATCATGTTGACTGGACAATTTCTCCCCTTGAAATACCCCCGTATTCCCTGAAAATTTATTAAGTCATGTCCTCCTCGCCTATTTCTTTGATGTTTTCAATCTCGTTTTTCTTTCTGCCGTCTTTATATTGTGCATCCTCCCCTCGCTCTCCTGGAGCTCATGAATAAACACTGACCTCTCCCCCTCCTCCTCCCATTGCCTCTCCCTCTGTGTCGCTGGGTCCCGTTAGTACATAGCCATTTCTTCCTTTATTTTTTCCTGTAGCTCTTGGTGGCATGGTCATGCCTCGGCATGGGACCTGACCCCCTCTCCACCCTCTCCTACTGTTATCCTTGCTGCCAGGTACTCTCCCCCTTCATTTCTCGGTCCTGCTTGGTGGCCTGATAGGGCCTTAGCTCTATGTGTGTGTATGTGTACTCACCTAACTGTGGTAGCAAGGGTCGATTTACAGCTTCTAGCCCCGCCTCTTCACTGGTCGCTACTACTGTGTGTGTGTGTCATATCAAGGCTGCACACCTATCAAGACTGAGGGACTGACCACCTACTATTAAGACTGAGGTACTGACCACCTACTATTAGGACTGAGGGACTGACTACCTACTATCAAGAATGAGGGACTGACCACCTACTATCAAGACTGAGGGATTGACCACCTACTGTCAAGACTGAGGGACTGACTACCTACTATTAAGACTGAGGGGCTGACCACCTACTATCAAGACTGAAAGACTGACCACCCATCAACAATGAGGGACTGACCTATCAAGACTGAGGGACTGATCACTATGACATGGTGTTGGATGGTCGCTCCTGCCTCTCACAACTACTGGGCCACTATAACATGGTCTTGGATGGTCGCTCCTGCCTCTCACAACTACTGGGCCACTGTGACATGGTCTTGGATGGTCGCTCCTGCCTCTCACAACTACTGGACCACTATGACATGGTCTTGGATGGTCGCTCCTGCCTCTCACAACTACTGGACCACTATGACATGGTCTTGGATGCAGTGGAGGACAAACACAATGCAAATGTAGTATACACAGACTTTGTAAAAGCCTTCGACAAGTGTGTAATAGCGCACAAAATGTGTGATGAAAGAATAACAGGAAAAGTAAATAGATGGATCTATAATTTCCTAACAAACAGAACACTAAGAATAGTATTAAACAGAGTAAAGTCTGAGGCGGCTACAGTGAAAAAGTTCTGTTCCACAAGGCACAGTACTGCCTCCCATCCTGTTCCTCATCCTTATATCTGACATAGACAGAAATGTCAGCCACAGCACCGTGTCCTCCTTTGCAGATGACACCTGAATTTGCAAGACAGTGTCTTCCATTGAAGACACTGCATATCTTCAAGACCCCTGGCTGTCTTCAAGACCCCTGGTTGTCTTCAAGACCCCTGATTGTCTTCAAGACCCCTGGCTGTCTTCAAGACCCCTGGCTGTCTTCAAGACCCCTGGCTGTCTTCAAGACCTCTGGCTGTCTTCAAGACCTCTGGCTGTCTTCAAGACCCCTGGTTGTCTTCAAGACCCCTGGCTGTCTTCAAGACCTCTGGCTGTCTTCAAGACCTCTGGCTGTCTTCAAGACCCCTGGTTGTCTTCAAGACCCCTGGCTGTCTTCAAGACCCCTGGCTGTCTTCAAGACCCCTGGCTGTCTTCAAGACCCCTGGCTGTCTTCAAGACCCCTGGCTGTCTTCAAGACTCCTGGCTGTCTTCAAGACCCCTGGTTGTCTTCAAGACCCCTGGCTGTCTTCAAGACCCCTGGCTGTCTTCAAGACTCCTGGTTGCCTTCAGTACCTGACCAGCCGGGCTGTGGTTCCTACGCTGGTTTACATGCGGCCAACAGTAACAGCCTGGTTGATCAGGTCCTGAACCACCACGAGGCTTGGTCATGGACCGGGCCGCGGGAGCGTTGACCCCCAGAACACCCTCCAGGTATACTCTAGGTATACCACCTATCAAGACTGAGGGATTGACCACCTGCCTAAAAGACCGTGTATGTACACTGGCATACAATTAACCAGGAATTTCACTGTAAATTATCCTAATTATCCAATGACTGACTTCACCTAATTACCAAGAAGGTTAACCAAATTATCCCTGGATAATCTGATTATTTATCCTAGAAATTAGGTTTGAATTGTGACCTTCAAATGACCTGCTGTCACTGTTCTCCTAGCAGTAAGTAGGTACCTGGGCGTTAGTTGCCTTACACCTGCTGTCAGTGTTCACCTAGCAGTAAGCAGGTACCTGAGTACTAATTACCTTACACCTGTCACTGTTCTCCTAGCAGTAAGTAGATACCTGGGTGCTAGTTACCTTACATCTGCTGTTACTGTTCACCTAGCAGTAAGTAGGTACCTGGATGTTAGTTGCCTTACACCTGCAGTCAGTGTTCACCTAGCAGTAAGTAGGTACCTGAGTACTAGTTACCTTACACCTGCTGTCACTGTTCACCTAGCAGTAAGTAGGTACCTGGGTGCTAGTTACAATACATCTGCTGTTACTGTTCACCTAGCAGTAAGTAGGTGCCTGGATGTTAGTTGCCTTACACCTGCTGTCACTGTTCACCTAGCAGTAAGTAGGTACCTGGGTGCTAGTTACACCTGCTGTCACTGTTCGTCTAGCAGAAAGTAGGTACCTGGGTGTTAGTGGACTGGTGGGGGTGGCATCCTGGGCAGTGGCACCTAAAAACATTCCTATGAGTTATTAACCTTCCTGGATTTACCACCTAGAATATTAACCCCTTGGGTTATTTACCACCTAGGTTATTAACCCCCTGGGTTATTTACCACCTGGGTTAACCTCCTGGGCTATTTACCACCTGGGTTATTAACCCCCTGGGTTATTTAGCACCTGGGTTAACCTCCTGGGCTATTTACCACCTGGGTTATTAACCTCCTGGGCTATTTACCACCTGGGTTATTAACCCTCTGGGTTATTTACCACCTGGGTTAACCTCCTGGGTTATTTACCACCTGGGTTATTAACCTCCTGGGCTATTTACCACCTGGGTTAACCTCCTGGGCTATTTACCACCTGGGTTATTAACCTCCTGGGCTATTTACCACCTGGGTTAACCTCCTGGGCTATTTACCACCTGGGTTATTAACCCCCTGGGCTATTTACCACCTGGGTTATTAACCCCCTGGGTTATTTACCACCTGGGTTATTAACCTCCTGGGCTATTTACCACTTGGGTTAACCCCCTGGGTTAACCCCCTGGGCTATTTACCACCTGGGTTATTAACCTCCTGGGCTATTTACCACCTGGGTTATTAACCTCCTGGCTATTACCACCTGGGTTAACCCCTGGGTTATTAACCCCCTGGGCTATTTACCCCCTGGGTTTATTAACCTCCTGGCTATTTACCACCTGGGTTATTAACCTCCTGGGCTATTTACCACCTGGGTTAACCCCCTGGGTTATTAACCCCCTGGGCTATTTACCACCTGGGTTATTAACCTCCTGGGCTATTTACCACCTGGGTTATTAACCTCCTGGGCTATTTACCACCTGGGTTAACCCCCTGGGTTATTAACCCCCTGGGCTATTTACCCCCTGGGTTATTAACCTCCTGGGCTATTTACCACCTGGGTTATTAACCTCCTGGGCTATTTATCCACCTGGTTAACCCCTGGGTTATTAACCCCCTGGGCTATTTACCACCTGGGTTATTAACCTCCTGGGCTATTTACCACCTGGGTTATTAACCTCCTGGGCTATTTACCACCTGGGTTAACCTCCTGGGCTATTTACCACCTGGGTTATTAACCCCCTGGGCTATTTACCACCTGGGTTATTAACCCCCTGGGCTATTTACCACCTGGGTTATTAACCTCCTGGGCTATTTACCACCTGGGTTATTAACCTCCTGGGCTATTTACCACCTGGGTTATTAACCTCCTGGGCTATTTACCACCTGGGTTATTAACCTCCTGGGCTATTTACCACCTGGGTTAACCCCCTGGGTTATTTACCACCTGGGTTATTAACCTCCTGGGCTATTTACCACCTGGGTTATTAACCTCCTGGGCTATTTACCACCTGGGTTATTAACCTCCTGGGCTATTTACCACCTGGGTTATTAACCTCCTGGGCTATTTACCACCTGGGTTATTAACCTCCTGGGCTATTTACCACCTGGGTTATTAACCTCCTGGGCTATTTACCACCTGGGTTATTAACCTCCTGGGCTATTTACCACCTGGGTTAACCCCTTGGGTTATTTACCACCTGGGTTATTAACCTCCTGGGCTATTTACCACCTGGGTTAACCTCCTGGGCTATTTACCACCTGGGTTATTAACCTCCTGGGCTATTTACCACCTGGGTTAACCTCCTGGGCTATTTACCACCTGGGTTATTAACCTCCTGGGCTATTTACCACCTGGGTTAACCTCCTGGGCTATTTACCACCTGGGTTATTAACCTCCTGGGCTATTTACCACCTGGGTTATTAACCTCCTGGGCTATTTACCACCTGGGTTATTAACCTCCTGGGCTATTTACCACCTGGGTTAACCCCCTGGGTTATTAACCCCCTGGGTTATTTACCACCTGGGTTATTAACCCCCTGGGTTATTTACCACCTGGGTTATTAACCTCCTGGGCTATTTACCACCTGGGTTAACCCCCTGGGTTATTAACCCCCTGGGTTATTAACCCGGTGATCTTCACAATCTCTCTCAATACTTCCGTCTATTATATTCCACGTTTATTACATCTATACAAAAAAAATACAATATACTGATTATATACACGCAACGATCAATTTAATTTATTTTCAACCACTAACGTACCTTGGGTAGGCCTATCATTTTGTATATTAAAATTATCTATTAGTGTGAAATAATCTGTAACTTTGGTGCAAATAGACTTTAAGAGGCACCTAAGTTCCCCTGTCTCCTATTTTCCCACTATGATCCTACCTTGTACATAATTACTGCCATATTTATTGTGTTTCGTAAGGTTAAGTTTAAGATCTTAACTTAATTTATGGTATAACTTAAGAAAGATTTGATGTCAGTTGTGTTGCAGGGGTCTGAGACCACTGCAAGACAACTGACTTGTGTTACAGGGGTCTGAGACCTCTGCAAGACAACTGACTTGTGTTGCAGGGGTCTGAGACCTCTGCAAGACAACTGACTTGTGTTGCAGGGGTCTGAGACCTCTGCAAGACAACTGACTTGTGTTGCAGGGGTCTGAGACCTCTGCAAGACAATTGACTTGTGTTGCAGGGGTCTGAGACCTCTGCAAGACAATTGACTTGTGTTGCAGGGGTCTGAGACCTCTGCAACACAACTTCCTGTGTAGACAGGCACAGTGTCTACTTCCTGAGATTCGCAGTACTCTGTGTCTACCTCCTGAGGCTCGCAGAACTCTGTCTACCTCCTGAGGCTCGCAGTACTCTGTGTCTACCTCCTGAGGCTCGCAGTACTCTGTGTCTACCTCCTGAGGCTCGCAGAACTCTGTCTACCTCCTGAGACTCGCAGTACTCTGTGTCTACCTCCTGAGGCTCGCAGTACTCTGTGTCTACCTCCTGAGGTTCGCAGTACTCTGTGGCTACCTCCTGAGGTTCGCAGTACTCTGTGTCTACCTCCTGAGGTTCGCAGTACTCTGTGTCTACCTCCTGAGGCTCGCAGGACTCTGTGTCTACCTCCTGAGGCTCGCAGGACTCTGTGTCTACCTCCTGAGACTCGCAGGACTCTGTGTCTACCTCCTGAGGCTCGCAGTACTCTGTGTCTACCTCCTGAGGCTCGCAGAACTCTGTCTACCTCCTGAGACTCGCAGTACTCTGTGTCTACCTCCTGAGGCTCGCAGTACTCTGTGTCTACCTCCTGAGGTTCGCAGTACTCTGTGGCTACCTCCTGAGGTTCGCAGTACTCTGTGTCTACCTCCTGAGGTTCGCAGTACTCTGTGTCTACCTCCTGAGGCTCGCAGGACTCTGTGTCTACCTCCTGAGGCTTGCAGTACTCTGTGTCTACCTCCTGAGACTCGCAGTACTCTGTGTCTACCTCCTGAGGCTCGCAGGACTCTGTGTCTACCTCCTGAGGCTCGCAGTACTCTGTGTCTACCTCCTGAGGTTCGCAGTACTCTGTGTCTACCTCCCGAGGCTCGCAGGACCCTGTGTCTACCTCCTGAGGTTCGCAGTACTCTGTCTACCTCCTGAGACTCGCAGTACTCTGTGTCTACCTCCTGAGGTTCGCAGTACTCTGTGTCTACCTCCCGAGGCTCGCAGTACTCTGTGTCTACCTCCTGAGGTTCGCAGTACTCTGTGTCTACCTCCTGAGGTTCGCAGTACTCTGTGTCTACCTCCTGAGACTCGCAGTACTCTGTGTCTACCTCCAGAGGCTCGCAGTACTCTGTGTCTACCTCCAGAGGCTCGCAGTACTCTGTGTCTACCTCCTGAGGCTCGCAGTACTCTGTGTCTACCTCCAGAGGCTCGCAGGACTCTGTGTCTACCTCCTGAGGCTCGCAGTACTCTGTGTCTACCTCCAGAGGCTCGCAGTACTCTGTGTCTACCTCCTGAGGTTCGCAGTACACTGTGTCTACCTCCTGAGACTCGCAGGACCCTGTGTCTACCTCCTGAGGCTCGCAGTACCCTGAATCTACCTACTGCAGGCTACGAGGCACTACAACTGGAAGCCAAGAATGGCCCACTCGTGCCACATTTTGGAACATTTATGATGGAAACGTTCCGCCAGCCAGTGGCTTCTCCAGTCCAATACAAATAAGTTGTAAGATGTGGAATCTAAGGTAATCAGTCCCTCAGCCTGGAGTCGATGTGATCAATCCATTCTTGTACAGTTACTAAGACGAGCCTCAGGACACACTTGTCCTGTTTCCTGACGAAGCTTACCTAACCTAACCTGTTGTTGCATGTCTAATTTTTCAACGTCTCGGTTTTCTAAATCATTCACATCACAACTGGAATTGATAAATGTGGAAGACCAGGTGAAAGCAGTCGAAAATAATTCATATTTATAACCGAGTTAGTTAATAGTTAAAGATTAGCCGGTATTCTCCCGGCCCGGGCCTTGTCCAAGTGGTGGCCCGGCCTTGGCTCCCTCTTTAGGAAGTGTCTGAGACCTAAGTCTCCCATGGGAGGAGGCACAAGTACCTCCTCATCTTTGGGACCAACTGTCCCCAGGCCTAGCCACAAGCTAGGCCTCTCTGGTCTGCCATCCCCGCCCCAAAGGGGCTAATGGAATGACAGTCTTATGAGCTAAAGGCTCGGACTCAGGCACCTACCCTACCCTAGAAGGGTTGGGCATGGTGTCGATGTATAACCGAGTTCGGTATCCAAAATACCTCGCTACGAACGTTGTTAAAATTACGAAACAAAGGTATGTATGGTACTAGCGTAAGAGAAGAATAACTTTGCGTAATACATGGTTATGCATAACTATAATTTTTAAAGGGGTGGACCGGTAAGCCAGCGGAAGGCCTCGGTCACACGACCAAAAGCTCCAAAGGCGGGTCATTATCTACGACCCGCGTCAGGAAACACTTGTCCTGTTTCCTGACGAACCTTACCTAACCTAACTCAGTGGTACCTACAGTTAAAAGGTGATAAATGGCATAACATACTGACACGATGGAAAAATAACAACTAATGCAATATAATGCGAATATTGGTGTCAGCTATGGTCTGTTTACCTTGTACCGGTACTTGTAGAAATAAAGATATTATTTATTGACTACGTTTCGCCCACACAGTGGTCTCTATCAAGTCACAAACAGATATGTTAGGTAAGACACATATGCAACAGTTAGGTATCTTTATTTCGAAACGTTTCGCCTACACAGTAGGCTTCTTCAGTCCAGTACAGAAAAGTTGATAGAAGCAGAAGATACTTGAAGACGATGTAATCAGTCCCTCACCCTTAAAGTTTTGAGGTGGTCAGTCCCTCAGTCTGGAGAAGAGCATTGTTCCATAGTATGAAACAATATTGTTTTTGATATTGTTTCAGACAACGGAACAATGCTCTTCTCCAGACTGAGGGACTGACCACCTCAAAACTTCAAGGGTGATGGACTGATTACATCGTCTTCAAGTATCTTCTGCTTCTATCAACTTTTCTGTACTCGACTGAAGAAGCCTACTGTGTAGGCGAAACGTTTCGAAATAAAGATACCTAACTGTTGCATATGTGTCTTACCTAACAATCTGTCGGTATTTTATACCATTTTAATGTTCACAAACAGATCTACCTGGGTAAGAAGTACACGTATGTAATGTTGAGTCAGGTGGAGAATACTATTGGGTAGGTTGTAAGGTAAATACAAGGAACGGGTAGGTCCTCTCATACACACAACGTCCCCAACATTCTCCACCTGACTCTCCACATTATGTACTCTTTACCCTACTAGATCTGTTTGTGAGTTGATAAAGACTGTTGTGTGGGTTAGATGTTGTCAATAAAGAATCGCTTTATATTGTATCTGTGTATTTCTCCACTACAGTAGGTGGACAGGCCTCACACACCTGGTACACAGCAGTAAAGGGAGTCAAATGGATTGCCTGAACACGTTAAGTAGGTACCTGGGTGTTTGTGGACTGTTGTGGTAGCATCTTGGGCAGAGATACCTAACAATCATAATGCAAAGAAACCACAAGGTTCCTAATGAATGAAGCTAGGTTAGGTTAGGTACGATTCGTCAGGAACAGGATAAATGTATCCTGACACGGGTCTCAGTGACTTGTTTCCACTGGAATCCTTTGCTAGTCCATATGACCCACAGCTGGAGCTTTCCGTCATCTAACCGACGCCTTCCACTGGCTTACCACTCCACCACTTTAAAATTAGGGTTATACAATAGCTACAAAAATTGATTTTTTGTCCAGGTGACATTCTTCGGTGGTCATGTAACCAATACAGCTGACTGTATCCTCATTGTATCTCCTTACTCTAAGTAATCCCATGCAAATTATATACTATTAAGGTGATAATCGTGGCTGACCTCTACTATATATGCCATTATTATTATAATCAAGGGGGAAGCGCTAAACCCGGAGGATTATACAGCACCTGGGGGGGGGGGGATGTGGAAGGCATTCAGGCTTAATTCGGGGAACTGGAGCACAGATCTAATTCCCTAAATCAAGAGCCCCTCACCAACATCAAGGAACCTTCCTTGAGGGGACTATATATGCCAAAACTAGCCTACTACTAGACAAATAACACAAGGATCCTAGTTGAAATAAATCACTGAATTTTGAGTCATCCTGCTGGGTGATTTACACCCATCACTAAGATAACTGTTATCTTTCATAATCCTGCTGGGTGATTTACACCCATCACTAAGATAACTGTTATCTTTCATAATCCTGCTGGGTGATTTACACACATCACTAAGATAACTGTTATCTTTCATAATCCTGCTGGGTGATTTACACACATCACTAAGATAACTGTTATCTTTCATAATCCTGCTGGGTGATTTACACCCATCACTAAGATAACTGTTATCTTTCATAATCCTGCTGGGTGATTTACACCCATCACTAAGATAACTGTTATCTTTCATAATCCTGCTGGGTGATTTACACACATCACTAAGATAACTGTTATCTTTCATAATCCTGCTGGGTGATTTACACCCATCACTAAGATAACTGTTATCTTTCATAATCCTGCTGGGTGATTTACACCCATCACTAAGATAACTGTTATCTTTCATAATCCTGCTGGGTGATTTACACCCATCACTAAGATAACTGTTATCTTTCATAATCCTGCTGGGTGATTTACACCCATCACTAAGATAACTGTTATCTTTCATAATCCTGCTGGGTGATTTACACCCATCACTAAGATAACTGTTATCTTTCATAATCCTGCTGGGTGATTTACACCCATCACTAAGATAACTGTTATCTTTCATAATCCTGCTGGGTGATTTACACCCATCACTAAGATAACTGTTATCTTTCATAATCCTGCTGGGTGATTTACACCCATCACTAAGATAACTGTTATCTTTCATAATCCTGCTGGGTGATTTACACCCATCACTAAGATAACTGTTATCTTTCATAATCCTGCTGGGTGATTTACACCCATCACTAAGATAACTGTTATCTTTCATAATCCTGCTGGGTGATTTACACCCATCACTAAGATAACTGTTATCTTTCATAATCCTGCTGGGTGATTTACACCCATCACTAAGATAACTGTTATCTTTCATAATCCTGCTGGGTGATTTACACCCATCACTAAGATAACTGTTATCTTTCATAATCCTGCTGGGTGATTTACACACATCACTAAGATAACTGTTATCTTTCATAATCCTGCTGGGTGATTTACACCCATCACTAAGATAACTGTTATCTTTCATAATCCTGCTGGGTGATTTACACACATCACTAAGATAACTGTTATCTTTCATAATCCTGCTGGGTGATTTACACACATCACTAAGATAACTGTTATCTTTCATAATCCTGCTGGGTGATTTACACCCATCACTAAGATAACTGTTATCTTTCATAATCCTGCTGGGTGATTTACACACATCACTAAGATAACTGTTATCTTTCATAATCCTGCTGGGTGATTTACACCCATCACTAAGATAACTGTTATCTTTCATAATCCTGCTGGGTGATTTACACCCATCACTAAGATAACTGTTATCTTTCATAATCCTGCTGGGTGATTTACACCCATCACTAAGATAACTGTTATCTTTCATAATCCTGCTGGGTGATTTACACCCATCACTAAGATAACTGTTATCTTTCATAATCCTGCTGGGTGATTTACACCCATCACTAAGATAACTGTTATCTTTCATAATCCTGCTGGGTGATTTACACCCATCACTAAGATAACTGTTATCTTTCATAATCCTGCTGGGTGATTTACACCCATCACTAAGATAACTGTTATCTTTCATAATCCTGCTGGGTGATTTACACCCATCACTAAGATAACTGTTATCTTTCATAATCCTGCTGGGTGATTTACACCCATCACTAAGATAACTGTTATCTTTCATAATCCTGCTGGGTGATTTACACCCATCACTAAGATAACTGTTATCTTTCATAATCCTGCTGGGTGATTTACACCCATCACTAAGATAACTGTTATCTTTCATAATCCTGCTGGGTGATTTACACCCATCACTAAGATAACTGTTATCTTTCATAATCCTGCTGGGTGATTTACACCCATCACTAAGATAACTGTTATCTTTCATAATCCTGCTGGGTGATTTACACCCATCACTAAGATAACTGTTATCTTTCATAATCCTGCTGGGTGATTTACACCCATCACTAAGATAACTGTTATCTTTCATAATCCTGCTGGGTGATTTACACCCATCACTAAGATAACTGTTATCTTTCATAATCCTGCTGGGTGATTTACACACATCACTAAGATAACTGTTATCTTTCATAATCCTGCTGGGTGATTTACACACATCACTAAGATAACTGTTATCTTTCATAATCCTGCTGGGTGATTTACACACATCACTAAGATAACTGTTATCTTTCATAATCCTGCTGGGTGATTTACACCCATCACTAAGATAACTGTTATCTTTCATAATCCTGCTGGGTGATTTACACCCATCACTAAGATAACTGTTATCTTTCATAATCCTGCTGGGTGATTTACACACATCACTAAGATAACTGTTATCTTTCATAATCCTGCTGGGTGATTTACACCCATCACTAAGATAACTGTTATCTTTCATAATCCTGCTGGGTGATTTACACCCATCACTAAGATAACTGTTATCTTTCATAATCCTGCTGGGTGATTTACACCCATCACTAAGATAACTGTTATCTTTCATAATCCTGCTGGGTGATTTACACCCATCACTAAGATAACTGTTATCTTTCATAATCCTGCTGGGTGATTTACACCCATCACTAAGATAACTGTTATCTTTCATAATCCTGCTGGGTGATTTACACCCATCACTAAGATAACTGTTATCTTTCATAATCCTGCTGGGTGATTTACACCCATCACTAAGATAACTGTTATCTTTCATAATCCTGCTGGGTGATTTACACCCATCACTAAGATAACTGTTATCTTTCATAATCCTGCTGGGTGATTTACACCCATCACTAAGATAACTGTTATCTTTCATAATCCTGCTGGGTGATTTACACCCATCACTAAGATAACTGTTATCTTTCATAATCCTGCTGGGTGATTTACACCCATCACTAAGATAACTGTTATCTTTCATATCTTCTGTAATTGTACCTAAATAAACTTAATAATATAAATGTATTTTAATAGAATCAACATTTTTTTCAGGTAGTCTATTTCGAATTGTTGTATTATACAGTACCAGGAATACCATAGTATACGCTGCATCTAATAAAATTATCAATATATCGTTACTACGAAATTCCTAGAAAACCGTAGAATCTTTAATCTATAGTAAAAAATTACCTTTTTAAAAGTAACTATGTGTAGGTAAGTTCAATGTAATTAGAATCTAGTAAATAATGGAACTTGCATATTTCACTGTGAGAAATATATATTCCTCTCATGTAATGTTTTAAATAAGTTTAAAATTTTCTCTCCTAAAAACACTCCCCTCAAGGAAGCCTCCTTGACGCTGGTGAGGGGCTCTTGATCTAGGGAATTGGATCTGTGCTCCAGTTCCCTGAATTAAGCCTGAATGCCTTCCATCCCCCCATAGGCGCTGTATAACCCTAGTGCTTCCCCCTTGATTATAATAATCTTAAAAACACTAAAAATGGCTTTTAAAGAGGCCTTGCAAAATTAAAAGGCAGAAAAGGTTGTGACTTACATAGATTGTTGGCGTTGGAGGTGACCAGCGTCAGTCTTGCAATTATCATCAACACGAGAGTGAACTTAAATTTGTACCAGGAGGCCCGTAGGCCTATGGAGTCGTGTTCCATGTCTCACGGATTATAGGCCTATATCTTCATCACACTAACGACCCTCACACCCTAATAACGGGAGTGAGAAATACGGAGGGAGGGAGAATTATACATATATAATCTACAACACGGTAGAGCCTAGACCTTGTCAGGTATCACCACCATGATTGATGACCCATAGTGGTGTGTCAGGGGGCGTGGACCCCCTCTCTAGGGAGTGGTGAGAGGGCAGGTCAACACCATTGGGGGGTCACAGCAACACAGGTTTCCAGATGACACACCCTCTCTTGCAACACTTCAGAGGTATATAAGTCGACACACTCGGCCCCCTCTCACTCGCAATGTCTGGCCAGTGACTACCGCGACTCCCACTCATCCACCACTCATATAACCCTCATATACCGCCCACACACATTCCCCCCCTCATTACACACGGTGTAATGATATCTGAGGGGATGATATGAACGAGGGTAGCGGTGGAAGCGCGTTAAAAGGTGATATGTAGAGAGTTCCGAACGAGGTGATATTGATCACCTTGTGCGCACGCACCAGCCCTCTCCCGGACACTCTTTATACTACTACGGTAACTCCCGTCTGCTGTTGCTGCTGCTGCTGTTGCAACTGCTGTTGCTG
Source organism: Cherax quadricarinatus (assembly GCF_026875155.1). Taxonomy (NCBI): domain Eukaryota; kingdom Metazoa; phylum Arthropoda; class Malacostraca; order Decapoda; family Parastacidae; genus Cherax; species Cherax quadricarinatus. Next base: position 16,055,538 of record NC_069452.1, on the reverse strand, counting down.
TTGCTTCTGCTTCTGCTGTCATTTAAAACTACCGCTAATCAATATTTTCCTGCTGGCGTGTGAGCAACTCTCGCCACTTCAACTCTCATTCGCCCTCTTCAACCTTGCTTGTTGATATATATGTTGTCTAGCGTTATTATATTGTTCCATCCTTGATGGTACTGTACCATTATCCTACTGTACTAATACACTCCTGGTTTTCTTTAAGACCCCTGGTTGTCTTCAAGACTCCTGGTTGTCTTTAAGACTCCTGGTTGTCTTCAAGACTCCTGGCTGTCTTCAAGACTCCTGGTTGTCTTTAAGACTCCTGGTTGTCTTTAAGACTCCTGGTTGTCTTTAAGACTCCTGGCTGTCTTCAAGACTCCTGGTTGTCTTCAAGACTCCTGGTTGTCTTCAAGACTCCTGGTTGTCTTTAAGACTCCTGGTTGTCTTCAAGACTCCTGGCTGTCTTCAAGACTCCTGGTTGTCTTCAAGACTCCTGGTTGTCTTCAAGACTCCTGTTGTCTTCAAGACTCCTGGTTGTCTTCAAGACTCCTGGTTGTCTTCAAGACTCCTGGTTGTCTTCAAGACTCCTGGTTGTCTTCAAGACTCCTGGCTGTCTTCAAGACCCCTGGTTGTCTTCAAGACCCCTGGTTGTCTTCAAGACCCCTGGTTGTCTTCAAGACCCCTGGCTGTCTTCAAGACTACTGGCTGTCTTCAAGACCCCTGGTTGTCTTCAAGACTCCTGGTTGTCTTCAAGACTCCTGGTTGTCTTCAAGACCCCTGGCTGTCTTCAAGACCCCTGGTTGTCTTCAAGACCCCTGGTTATCTTCAAGACCCCTGGTTGTCTTCAAGACCCCTGGTTGTCTTCAAGACCCCTGGTTGTCTTCAAGACTCCTGGTTGTCTTCAAGACCCCTGGCTGTCTTCAAGACCCCTGGTTGTCTTCAAGACCCCTGGCTGTCAAGACCCCTGGCTGCCTTCAAGACCCCTGGTTGTCTTCAAGACTCCTGGTTGTCTTCAAGACTCCTGGCTGTCTTCAAGACTCCTGGCTGTCTTCAAGACTCCTGGCTGCCTTCAAGACTCCTGGTTGTCTTCAAGACTCCAAGCTGTCTTCAAGACTCCTGGTTGTCTTCAAGACTCCTGGCTGTCTTCAAGACTCCTGGCTGCCTTCAAGACTCCTGGTTGTCTTCAAGACTCCAAGCTGTCTTCAAGACTCCTGGTTGTCTTCAAGACTCCTGGTTGTCTTCAAGACTCCTGGTTGTCTTCAAGACTCCTGGTTGTCTTCAAGACTCCTGGCTATCTTCAAGACTCCTTGCTGTCTTCAAGACTCCTGGTTGTCTTCAAGACTCCTGGCTATCTTCAAGACTCCTGGCTGTCTTCAAGACTCCTGGTTGTCTTCAAGACTCCTGGTTGTCTTCAAGACTCCTGGCTATCTTCAAGACTCCTGGTTGTCTTCAAGACTCCTGGTTGTCTTTAAGACTCCTGGCTGCCTTCAAGACTCCTGGTTGTCTTCAAGACTCCTGGTTGTCTTCAAGACTCCTGGTTGTCTTCAAGACTCCTGGTTGTCTTCAAGACTCCTGGCTGTCTTCAAGACTCCTAGTTGTCTTCAAGACTCCTGGCTGTCTTCAAGACTCCTGGCTGTCTTCAAGACTCCTGGCTGTCTTCAAGACTCCTGGCTGTCTTCAAGACTCCTGGTTGTCTTCAAGACTCCTGGTTGTCTTCAAGACTCCTGGCTGTCTTCAAGACTCCTGGTTGTCTTCAAGATTCCTGGTTGTCTTTAAGACTCCTGGCTGCCTTCAAGACTCCTGGTTGTCTTCAAGACTCCTGGTTGTCTTCAAGACTCCTGGTTGTCTTCAAGACTCCTGGTTGTCTTCAAGACTCCTGGTTGTCTTCAAGACTCCTGGTTGTCTTCAAGACCCCTGGTTGTCTTCAAGACCCCTGGTTGTCTTCAAGACCCCTGGTTATCTTCAAGACCCCTGGTTGTCTTCAAGACCCCTGGTTGTCTTCAAGACCCCTGGTTGTCTTCAAGACTCCTGGTTGTCTTCAAGACCCCTGGCTGTCTTCAAGACCCCTGGTTGTCTTCAAGACCCCTGGCTGTCTTCAAGACCCCTGGTTGTCTTCAAGACCCCTGGTTGTCTTCAAGACTCCTGGTTGTCTTCAAGACTCCTGGCTGTCTTCAAGACTCCTGGTTGTCTTCAAGACTCCTGGTTGTCTTCAAGACTCCTGGTTGTCTTCAAGACTCCTGGCTATCTTCAAGACTCCTAGCTGTCTTCAAGACTCCTGGCTGTCTTCAAGACTCCTGGCTGTCTTCAAGACTCCTGGCTGTCTTCAAGACTCCTGGCTGTCTTCAAGACTCCTGGTTGTCTTCAAGACTCCTGGTTGTCTTCAAGACTCCTGGCTATCTTCAAGACTCCTGGTTGTCTTCAAGATTCCTGGTTGTCTTTAAGACTCCTGGCTGCCTTCAAGACTCCTGGTTGTCTTCAAGACTCCTGGTTGTCTTCAAGACTCCTGGCTGTCTTCAAGACTCCTGGTTGTCTTCAAGACTCCTGGTTGTCTTCAAGACTCCTGGTTGTCTTCAAGACTCCTGGCTGTCTTCAAGACTCCTGGTTGTCTTCAAGACTCCTGGTTGTCTTCAAGACTCCTGGTTGTCTTCAAGACTCCTGGTTGTCTTCAAGACTCCTGGTTGTCTTCAAGAGGGAGCTAGGCAGAGTCAGTACCTGACAAGCCGGGCTGTGGTTCCTACGTTGGTTTGTGCGGTCAGCAGTAACAGCCTGTTTGATCACGAACCCTGGTCATGGACCGGGCCAAGGGGGTATACTCCAGGTTACAAGTACTTCCAGCAGTTTAACACACTACCATCCACAGGATATAAGGTACACTACCTACTACCATCTACACCATTCACAAATTCAAAGCGTCCCAGTACCAAGGATGGAACAATTTACAACTAGCCCACAAACTCACAATTCCCTGACTGATACAATTCACAACCCACAAACTCACAATACCCTGACTGATACAATTCACAACCCACAAACTCACAATACCCTGATTGATACAATTCACAACCCACAAACTCACAATACCCTGATTGATACAATTCACAACCCACAAAATCACAATACTCTGATACAATTCACAACTAACCCACAAAATCACAATTCCCTGACTGATACAATTCACAACCCACAACATCACAATACTCTGATACAATTCACAACTAACCCACAAAATCACAATACCCTGACTGATACAATTCACAACCAACAAACTGCTAAATATAACATAGTATACCCTAATGTTAACTGATGTCAAATGTTAAAATTGTATAGTATATCCTAGTGTTAATATAACAAGTTAAAAACTAGTATAGTATACCCTAATGTTAATATAACATGTTAAAAACTAGTATAGTATACCCTAATGTTAATATAACATGTTAAAAACTAGTATAGTATACCCTAATGTTAATATAAAATGTTAAAAACTAGTATAGTATACCCTAATGTTAATATAACAAGTTAAAAACTAGTATAGTATACCCTAATGTTAATATAACAAGTTAAAAACTAGTATAGTATACCCTAATGTTAATATAACATGTTAAAAACTAGTATAGTATACCCTAATGTTAATATAACATGTTAAAAACTAGTATAGTATACCCTAATGTTAATATAACAAGTTAAAAACTAGTATAGTTTATGTTAATGTTATAAAGACGAGAATATAAACAAAGGTACTGGCATTGAGTCACATAGATCAATGTTGCTCTAAAAGACTTGATGATAGAGTGAAGGCGGCGGTGCTGGAGACATGAGAGTCTCGGGGCAACAAGGGTATAACTCTGAAATGTAATCTAAGCGCCTTACTGACTGGGATTAATGGGTGAAAAATGGGTTACTAGCGTGCTTTCAGGCACGCTCTTTAACACCCCCATAACCCCTCCATATTCCCAGTAACCCCACACTGCAATTATATCTCCCCCTTGTTCACTCATGACCCATGATCACACCCCATCATGTAACTTCAGAATTTACACCCCCATGATCACACCCCAACATGTAACTTCAGAATTTACACCCCCATGATCACACCCCATCATGTAACTTCAGAATTTACACCCCCATGATCACACCCCATCATGCAACTTCAGAATTTACACACCCCATGATCACACCCCATCATGTAACTTCAGAATTTACACCCCCATGATCACACCCCATTATGTAACTTCAGAATTTACACTCCCATGATCACACCCCATCATGTAACTTCAGAATTTACACCCCCATGATCACACCCCATCATGTAACTTCAGAATTTACACCCCCATGATCACACCCCATCATGTAACTTCAGAATTTACACCCCCATGATCACACCCCATCATGTAACTTCAGAATTTACACCCCCATGATCACACCCCATCATGTAATTTCAGAATTTACACCCCATGATCACACCCCATCATGTAACTTCAGAATTTACACCCCCATAATCACACCCCATTATGTAACTTCAGAATTTACACCCCCATGATCACACCCCATCATGTAACTTCAGAATTTACACCCCCATGATCACACCCCATCATGTAACTTCAGAATTTACACCCCCATGATCACACCCCATCATGTAACTTCAGAATTTACACCCCCATGATCACACCCCATTATGTAACTTCAGAATTTACACCCCCATGACACACCCCATTATGCAACTTCAGAATTTACACCCCCATGATCACACCCCATTATGTAACTTCAGAATTTACACCCCCATGATCACACCCCATTATGCAATTTCAGAATTTACACCCCCATGATCACACCCCATCATGTAACTTCAGAATTTACACCCCCATGATCACACCCCATCATGTAACTTCAGAATTTACACCCCCATGATCACACCCCATCATGTAACTTCAGAATTTACACCCCCATGATCACACCCCATTATGTAACTTCAGAATTTACACCCCATGATCACACCCCATCATGTAACTTCAGAATTTACACCCCCATGATCACACCCCATCATGTAACTTCAGAATTTACACCCCCATGATCACACCCCATTATGCAACTTCAGAATTTACACCCCCATGATCACAACCCATTATGTAACTTCAGAATTTACACCCCCATGATCACACCCCATCATGTAACTTCAGAATGTACACCCCCATGATCACACCCCATCATGTAACTTCAGAATTTACACCCCCATGATCACACCCCATTATGTAACTTCAGAATTTACACCCCCATGATCACACCCCATTATGCAACTTCAGAATTTACACCCCCATGATCACACCCCATTATGTAACTTCAGAATTTACACCCCATGATCACACCCCATCATGTAACTTCAGAATTTACACCCCCATGATCACACCCCATCATGTAACTTCAGAATTTACACCCCATGATCACACCCCATCATGTAACTTCAGAATTTACACCCCCATGATCACACCCCATCATGTAACTTCAGAATTTACACCCCCATGATCACACCCCATCATGTAACTTTAGAATTTACACCCCCATGATCACACCCCATTATGTAACTTCAGAATTTACACCCCCATGATCACACCCATCATGTAACTTCAGAATTTACACCCCCATGATCACACCCCATCATGTAACTTCAGAATTTACACCCCCATTATCACACCCCATCATGTAACTTCAGAATTTACACCCCCATGATCACACCCCATCATGTAACTTCAGAATTTACACCCCCATGATCACACCCCATTATGTAACTTCAGAATTTACACCCCCATGATCACACCCCATTATGCAACTTCAGAATTTACACCCCATGATCACACCCCATTATGTAACTTCAGAATTTACACCCCATGATCACACCCCATCATGTAACTTCAGAATTTACACCCCCATGATCACACCCCATTATGTAACTTCAGAATTTACACCCCCATGATCACACCCCATTATGCAACTTCAAAATTTACACCCCCCATGATCACACCCCATTATGTAACTTCAGAATTTACACCCCCATGATCACACCCATTATGCAACTTCCGAATTTACACCCCCATGATCACACCCCATCATGTAACTTCAGAATTTACACCCCCATGATCACACTCCATTATGTAACTCGAATTTACACCCCCATGATCACACCCCATTATGTAACTCCATAATTTACACCCCCATTATCACACCCCATCATGTAACTTCAGAATTTACACCCCCATGATCACACTCCATTATATAACTCCAGAATTTACACCCCCATGATCACACCCCATCATGTAAACTTCAGAAATTTACACCCCCATGATCACACCCCATCATGTAACTTCAGAATTTACACCCCCATGATCACACCCCATCATGTAACTTCAGAATTTACACCCCCATTATCACACCCCATCATGTAACTTCAGAATTTACACCACACGATCACACCCCATTATGTAACTCCAGAATTTACACCCCCATTATCACACCCCATTATGTAACTTCAGAATTTACACCCCCATGATCACACCCCATCATGTAACTTCAGAATTTACACCCCCATTATCACACCCCATCATGTAACTTCAGAATTTACACCACACGATCACACCCCATTATGTAACTCCAGAATTTACACCCCCATTATCACACCCCATTATGTAACTTCAGAATTTACACCCCCATGATCACACCCCATTATGCAACTTCAGAATTTACACCCCCATGATCACACCCCAATTATGTAACTTCAGAATTTACACCCCCATGATCACACCCCATTATGTAACTTCAGAATTTACACCCCCATGATCACACCCCATTATGTAACTTCAGAATTTACACCCCCATGATCACACCCCATTATGCAACTTCAGAATTTACACCCTCCATGATCACACCCCATTATGTAACTTCAGAATTTACACCCCCATGATCACACCCCATTATGCAACTTCAGAATTTACACCCCCATGATCCACACCCCATTATGTAACCTCAGAATTTACACCCCCATGATCACACCCCATTATGTAACTTCAGAATTTACACCCCCATGATCACACCCCATTATGCAACTTCAGAATTTACACCCCCATGATCACACCCCATTATGTAACTTCAGAATTTACACCCCCATGATCACACCCCATTATGTAACTTCAGAATTTACACCCCCATGATCACACCCCATTATGCAACTTCAGAATTTACACCCCCATTATCACGACCCCCATTATGTAACTTTCCAGAAATTTTACACCCTCATGATCACACCCCATTATGTAACTTCAGAATTTAAACCCCCATTACGTAACTTCAGAATTTTCACCCCCATGATCACCCCCATTATGTAACTTCAGATTTACACCCCCATGATCACACCCCCAGTTATGTAAACTTCAGAATTTACACCCTCAAGATCGCACCCCACTTAGTAACTTCATAATTTACACCCCCATGATCACACCCCATTATGTAACTTAAGAATTTACACCCCCATGATCGCACCCCATTATGTAACTTCAGAATTTACACCCCCATGATCACACCCCATCATGTAACTTCAGAATTTACACCCCCATGATCACACCCCATTATTTACCTTCAGAATCGACACTAAGATAACCTGGGTGTTAGTAACCTTACACCTCCTGTCAGTGTTCACCTAGCAGTAGGTAGGTACCTGGGTGTTAGGTGACTGGTGTGGGTGGCATCCTGGGGGACAAGATAAAGGATCACAATAAATAAACCTGACAGTCCTGTAATGATGTACTGACTTTCTTGGTATCCTGAAGGCTAACACTGCCCTACCCTGGTTATCCTGGATGGCTAACAATATACCTACCCTGGTATCCTGGATGGCTAACACTCCCTACCCTGGGTTTATCCTTGATGGCTAACACTACCTACCCTGGGTTATCCGGGTGCCTAACACTCCCTACCCCCTGGGTTATCCTGGGAGGCTAACACTCCAACCCTGGTTATCCTGGATGGCTAACACTAACACTACCCTGTGTAATCCTGGGTCTAACACCTCACTCCCTAACCCTGGTTATCCTGGGAGCAAACACGCCCTAACCCTGGGTTATCCTGGAATGGCTAACACAACCTACCCTTGGTTATCCTGGTGGCTAACACTCCCCTACCCGGGGTTATCTGATGGGCTTAACACTACCTACCCTGTGGTTATCCCTGGATGGCTACACTCCCTACCTGGGTTATCCCTGGATGGCTAACACTACCATCCTACCCTGGGTTCCTGGATGGCTAACACTACCTACCCAGGGTTATCCAGGTTGCTAACACTGCCTACCCTGGTTATCCCTGGAGGCTAACACTCCCTACCCTGGGTTATCCAGGAATGGCGAAACACTACCTACCCTGGGTATCCTGGATGGCTAACACTCCCTACCCTGGTTTCCTGGATGGCTAACACTACCTACCCCGCCCTGGTTACCCTGTGGATGGCTAACACTCCCTACCTGGGTTATCCTGGAGGCTAACACTCCCTACCTGGGTTATCCTGGATGGCTAACACTACCTACCCTGGGTAAATCCTGGGTGGCTAACACTACCTACCCTGGGTTAATCCTGTGGCAACCCTACCTACCCTGGGTTATCCTGGGTGGCTAACACCCCTAACCCTGGGTTATCCTGGGTGCTAACACTACCTACCTGGGTTATCCTGATGGCTAACCTCCTTACCCTGGGTTATCCTGGATGCTACACTACCTACCCTGGTTTATCCTGGGTGGCTAACACTACCTACCCTGGGTTATCCTGGTGGCTAACACTACCAACCCTGGTTATCCTGGGTGGCTACACTCCCTACCCTGGGTTATCCTGGGTGGCAACACTACCTAAACCTTACCCTGGGTTATCTGGATGGCTAACACCTCCTTCCCTGGTTATCTGGATGGCTAACACTACCTACCCTGGGTTATCCTGGGTGGCTAACACTCCCTACCCTGGGTTATCCTAGGTGGCTAACACACCATCCCTGGGTTTATCCTGATGGCTAACACTACCCCTACCCAGGTTTATCCTGGTGGCAACACTCCCTACCCTGGTTATCCTGGGTGGCTAACACTCCTACCTAACCCTGGGTTTATCCCTGGGTGGCTAAACACTCACACTCCCTACCCTGGTTATCCTGGTGGCAACACTCCTACCCTGGGTTATCCCTGGGTGGCTAAACACTCCTGACCTGGGTTCTCCTGGTTGGCTAACACTCCCTACCCTGGGTTATCCTGGGTGGCTAACACTCCCTACCCTGGGGTTATCTGGGTGGCTAACACTCCCTACCCTGGTTATCCCTGGTTGCTAATCACTCTCCTACCCTGATTACCTGGGTGGCTAACACTCCCTACCCTGTGTTTATTCTGGGTGGCTACACTCCCTACCCTGGGTTAATCCCTGGTGGCTAACACTCCCTACCCTGGGTTATCCTGGGCTAACACTTCACACTCCCTACCACTGGTTTATCCTGGGTGCTAACACATCCCTACCCTAGATAATCCTGGTGCTAACACTCCCTACACTGGTATCCTGGGTGGCTAACACTCCCTAACCCTGGGCAATCCTGGGTGGCTAACAACTCCCTACCCTGGGTTACCTGGGTGGCTAACACTCCCTACCGCTAGATTATCCTGGGTGCTAACACTCCCTACGCCAGGCTATCAGGGTGGCTAACACTCCTAACTCTGGGTTATGCCTGGTGCTAACACGACACTCCCTACCCTAGATTATCCTGGGTGGCTAACACTCCCTACACTGGGTTATCCTGGGTGGCTAACACTCCCTACCCTTGGCTATCCTGGTGCCTAACACTCCCTACCCTGGGTATATCCCTGGTGGCTTAACAACACCCTACACTGGTTATCCTGGGATGGCTAACCCTCCCTAAAAAAAAAAACCCCCCCCCCTGGGCTATCCTGGGTGGCTAACCTCCCTACCCTGGTCAATCTGGGTGGCTAACCTCTCTTACCCTGGGTTTATCCTGATGGCTTAACAAGTAACGCGCAGGTGCAGTAAAGGGGGTTCCTGGTGGCTAACACTCCCTTCCCAGGGTTATCCTGGTGGCTAACACTCCTACCCTGGTTATCCTGGGTGGCTAACACTCTCCCTACCCTGGGTTATCCTGGTGGCTAACACTCCCACCCTGGTTATCCTGTGCGTAACACGTCCCGTACCCTGGTTATCCTGGTGCTAACACTCCCTACTCTGGGTTATCCCTGGGTGGCAACATGTAGGTCTTGGGGTCCTAGCCGGGCGACATGCTGTTAGTCATTGGTGGATAAAACTCCGAGACTCGCGTTTCTGGGGTGATCGGATGGGTGGATATAACTGACAAGAAAAATGGGTATAAAATGGGGATTAATATCAATTACCCTGGTATCCTGGTGGCCTACACATACCCGACCCTGGGTTATCCTGGGTGTCTAACACCTCCTCCCTACCCGGGGTTAATCCTGATGGCTAACACTCTCTACCCTGGGTTTATCCTGGGTGGCTAACACACCCTACCCTGGGTTATCCTGGGTGGCTTAACACTCCTCCCTACCCTGGTTAACCCTGGGTGCTATACAACTCCCTACCCTGGTTAATCTGGGTGACTAACACTTCCTACCCTGGGTTATCCTGGTGGCCTATCACTCCTACCCTGGTTATCCGGGGGCTTAACACTCCCTACCCTGGCTTATCTGGGTGGCTAACACTCCCTACCCTGGTTATCCAGGTTGGCTAACATCACCTACCCTGGGTTTTATCCTGGTTGGTTAACACTTCCTACCCTGGGTTATTCTGGGTGGCTAACACTCCTAACCCTGGTTTTTAACCAGGTGGCTAACACCTCCCTAGACCCTGGGTATCCTGGGTGGCGAACACTCCCTACCCTGGATATCACTGGTTGGCTAACACCCCACCCAGAATTATCCTGGGATGGCTAACACTCCCTACACGGGGTTATCATGGGTGGCTAACACTCCTCCCTTGGCTACCTGTGTGGCTAACAAACTCCCTAACCTTGGGTTATCCGGGTGGCTAACACTCTCCCACCCTATATTATCCTAGGGTGGCTAAACACTCCCTACACTGGGTTATCCAGGGTGCTAACACTGCCCAAACCCTGGGCTATCTGGGTGCTAACACTCCTACCCTGGGTTATCCTGGGTGTCTAACACTCACTTACCCTGGTTTCCTGGTGCTAACACTTCCCTAACCCTGAGTTAATCCTGTTGGTTACACTCCCCTACCCTGGTTATCCTGGGTGGCTAACACTGCCTCCCACCCTGGGTTATCCTGGTGGCGCTAACACTCCCTACCCTGGGTTATCCTGGTTGCTAACACATCCCTATCCCTGGTTATCCTGGTTGGTTAACACTATTCACCTACCCTGGTATTCCGGTGGCTAAACACTCCCTACCCTGGGTTATCCTGGGTGGCTAACACACTCCTACCCTGGGTATCCTGTGGCTAACACTTCCCTACCCTGGGTTATCCTGGGTGCTTACACTCCCTACCCTAGATTATCCTGTGTGGCAAAAACACTCCTACACTGGTTATCCTGGTGGGCTAACACTTCTACCCTGGGCTATCCGGGTGCTAAACACTCCATACCCTGTTATCTGGGTGCTAACACACCTAACCAACCCTAGATTATCCTGGGTGTCTAACTCTCCCTACACTGGTTATTCCTGGGTGGCTAACACTCCTTACCCTGGGTTTATCCTGGATGTGCTAACACTACCTACCCTGGGTTATCCTGGGTGGCTAACACTTTCCTACCCTAGGTTATCCTGTGTGCTAACACACCTTACACTGGGTTATCCTGGGTGCTAACACTCCCCTACCCTGGGGCTAACTCCTGGGGTGGCTAACAAACTAGCGATCTCCCAACCCCAGGGTTATCCTGGTGGCTAACACTCCTTACCCCCTGCATATCCTGGATGGCTAACACTACCTACCCTGGGTTATCCTGGGTGGGCCTAACACTCCCTACCCTTGGGTTATCCTGGGGGCTAACACTCCCCTACCCTGGGTTATCCTTGGTGCTAACACTCCCTATCCCTGGTTATCCCTGGGTGCTTAACACTCCCTACCCTGGGTTTATCCTGGGTGGCTAACACTCCCAACCCTGGGTTATCCAGGGTTGCTAACACTCCCAACTCTGGGTTAACCTGGGTGGCTAACACGCCCTACCCTGGGTTATCCCTGGGTGGCTAACACTCCCAATCCCTGGTTTATCCTGGTGCTTAACACACACTACCCTGGGTTACCCTGGGTGTGGCTAACACTCCCTACCCTGGTTATCCTGGGTGGCAAACACTCCCGACCCTGGGTTATCCTTGGTGGGCTAACACTCCAACCCTGGGTTAATCCTGGGTGTCAAACACTATCTCCCAACCCTGGGTTATCCCTGGGTGGCTAACCTCCCTACCCTGGGTTATCCCGGGGGCATAACACTCCCTACCCTGGGTTACCCCGGTGGCTAACACTACCTACCCTTGGTATTCCCTGGGTGGCTAACACGCCCAACCCTGGGTTATCCGGGGTGGCTAACACTCCATACCCTGGGTTATCCTGGGTGCTAAACATTACCCAACCCTGGGTTATCCTGGTGGCTACACTCCATACCCTGGGGTTATCCAGGGTGGCTTAACACTCCCTACCCTGGTAATCCTGGTTGGTTTAACACTTTCGCTACCCTGGTTATTCTGGGTGGGCTAACACTCCCTACCCTGGGATATTCCTGGGTGGCTAACACTCCCTACCCTGGGTTATCCTGGGTGGCTAACAACACCTACCCTGGTTAAACCCTGGTGGCTAACACCCCCTACCCTAGATTATCCTGGGTGGCAACACTCCCTACAACTGGGTTTATCCTGGGTGGCTAACACTCCCCCCTTGGCTATCCTGGGTGCTACCACTCCCTACCCAGTTTATCCTGGGTGCTAACACTCCCTACCATAGATTATTCCTGGGTTCTAACACTCCCTACAACAGGTTATCCTGGGTGGCTCACACCCAACCCTGGTCTAACCCTGGTGGCTAACACTCCCTACCCTGTGTTTATCCTGGGTGGCTAACACTCCTTACCCTGGTTATCCAGTTGGCTAACACTTCCCTACCCTTATTTATCCTGGTTGGTAACACTCCACCTGGGTTATCCTGGTTGGCTAACTCTCCTACCCTGTTATCCTGGTGGCTAACACTCCCTTACCCGGGTTTATCCTGGTGGCTAACACACCTACCCTGGGTTATCCTGGTTGGTTAACACTTCCTACCCTGGGTTATTCCAGGTGGCTAACACTCCCTACCCTGGTTTACCTGGGTGCTAACACTCCCTACCCTGGGATATCCTGGGTGGCTAACAACTCCTACCCTGTTTATCCTGGTTGCTAACACATGCCTCCCTACACCTAGTTTATCCTGGGTGGCTAACATGCCGTCCCTACACTGGTTATACCTGGTGGCTAACACTTCCTACCCTGGGCTTAATCCTGGGTGGCTAACACTCCTAAACCCTGGTTATCCGGTGGCTAACACCCCTACCCTAGATAATCCTGGGTGCTAACACTCCCTACACTGGGTATTCCTGGGTGGCTAACACTCCTTACCCTGGTTTATCCTGGATGGCTAACACTACCTACCCCTGGTTAACCAGGTGGCTAACACTCCCACCCTGGGGTTATCCTGTGGCTAACACTTCCTACCCTGGGTTAATCCTGGGTGGCTAACACACCCCTACCCAGGGTTATCCTGGGTGGCTAACACTTCCCTTCCGCTGGGTTATCCTGGGTGGCTAACCACTCCCTACCCTGGGGTTATCCAGGGTGGCTAACACTCCCTAACCCCGGTTTATCCTGGGTGGCTAACACGCCCTACCCTGGATTACCCTGGTGGCTAACACTCCCCTACCCTGGGTTATCCTGTGGCTAACACTCCCTACCCTGGGTTATCCTGGGTGGCTAACACTCCCTACCCTGGGTTACCTGGGTGCTAACACTGCTACCCCTGGTTTATCCGGTGGACTAACACCTCCCCTACCCAGGTACCTGGATGGCATACACTCCCTACCTAGGGATATCCTGGGTGGCAACACACCCTACTCCAGTTATCCTGGGTGCTAACACTCTACTCCCTACCCTGGGTTATCCTGGGTGCTAACACTCCCTACCCTGGGTTATCAGGTTGGCTAACACTCCTACCCTGGTTATCCTGGTGCTAACACATGGCTCCCTACCCTGGTTGATCCTGGGTGCTAACACCCCTACTCTGGGTTATCTGTGTGCTAACACTCCTCCTACCCTGGGTTATCCTGGTGGCTAACACTCCCTACCCTGGGTTAACCTGGTTGGCTAACACCTCCCTACCCTGGGTTACCCTGGGTGGCTAACCTCCTACCCTGGGTTATCCTGGTGGCTAACAACCTACCCTACCCTGGTTTATTCCGGGTGGCTAACACTCCCTACCCTGGGTTTCCTGGTTGGCTAACACTCTACCCTGGGTTATCCTGGGGTGGGCTAACACTCCATACCCTGGGTTTAGCCTGGTGGCAACACTCCCTACCCGGGTTACCCTGGGTGCTAACACTCCCATACCCTGGGTTATCCTGGTGGCTAACACTCCCTACCCTGGTATCCTGGGTGGCTAACACTCCTTACCCTGGTTATCCTGGTGGCTAACACCCCTACCCGGGTATCCTGGGCTTACACTCCCTACCCTGGTTATCCAGGGTGGCTAACCACTCCCTACCCTGGGTTATCCTGGTTGAGTTAACACTTCCTACCTGGGTATTCTGGTGGCTAACACTCCCTACCTGAGTAATCTGGGGGCTAACACCCCTACCCTGGGTTATCCTGGGTGGCTAACCACTCCCAACCCTAGATTATCCTGGGTGGCTAACACTCCCTACCCCTGGGTTATCCTGGGTGGCTTACAATCCCTACCCTGGGTTATCCGGTGGCTTAACACATCCCTACCCTGGTTATCTGGTTTGTTAACACTTCCTACCCTGGGTGTATTCTGGGTGGCAACACTCACCCGTACCCTGGGTTTACCTGGGTGGCTAACACTCCCTACCCTGGGTTTCCTGGTGCTAACACTCCCAACCCTGGATTATCTGGTGGCTAAAACACTCCTCTACCCTAGATAACCTGGGTGGCATAACACTCCCTACACAGTGTTTTTATCTGGTTGGCTAACTCTCCATCCCCCTTGGCTATCCTGGGTGGCTAACACTCCCTACCCTGGGTTATCCTGGGTGCTAACACTACTCCCTACCCTAGAATATCCTGGGGTGGCTAACACTCCCTACACTGGGTTATCCTGGGTGGCTAACACTCCTCTACCCTGGGCTATTCCTGGTGGCTAACACTCCCACCCTGGGTTATCCTGGGTGGCTAACCACTCCTTACCCGGGTATCCTGGGTGGCTAACACTCCCTACCCTAGTTATCCTGGTTGGTTAACACTCCTACCCAGGGTTATCCTGGGTTGGCTAGACACCCCTACCCTGGTTTTATCCTGGGTGGCTAAAACACTTCCCTACCCTGGGGTTATCCGGGTGGCTAACACTCCCTA
The DNA here is from genome assembly GCF_026875155.1 of Cherax quadricarinatus. NCBI lineage: Eukaryota > Metazoa > Arthropoda > Malacostraca > Decapoda > Parastacidae > Cherax > Cherax quadricarinatus. Next base: position 16,039,954 of record NC_069452.1, on the reverse strand, counting down.
CCCTGGTTATCCTCTGTTGGTTAACACTGTCCTACCCTGGGTATTCTGGTGGCTAACACTCCCTACCCTGTTTTATCCTGGGTGGCTAACACTCCCTACCCTGTTTTATCCTGGGTGGCTAACACTCCCTACCCTGTTTTATCCTGGGTGGCTAACACTCCCTACCCTGTTTTATCCGGGTGGCTACACTCCCTACACTGGGTTATCCTGGTGGCTAACACTTCCTACCCTGGGATATCCTGGTTGTGCTAACACTCCCAACCCTGGGTTTTCCTGGGTGGCAAACACTTGTCCCTACCCTAGATTATCCTGGTTGGGCTAACACTTGCTCCCTACACTGGGTAATCCTGGGTGGCTAAACACTCCCTTACGCCGGGTTATCCTTATGGCTAACACTACCTACCCTGGGTTATCCTGGTGGCTAACAACTCCCTCCCCTGGGTTATCCTGGGTGTCTAACACTCCCTAACCCTGGGTTATCCTGGTTGGCTAACACTAGCTGGCCCTACCTGGGTTATCCTGGTGGCTAACACTCCCTAACCCTGGGTTATCCTGGGTGGCTAACACTTCCCTACCCTGGGTTATTCCCTGGGTGGACTAACACCCCTACCCTGGGTTATCCTGGGTGGCTAACACTCCTACCCTGTATTACCCTGGTGGCTAACATCACCTCCCGCTACCCTGGGTATCCTGGGTGGCTAACAAACGAACTCCCTACCCTGAGGTATCCTGGGAGGCTAACACTCCCTACCTGGGTTATCCCTGTGTTGCTAACACTGCCTACCCTGGTTATCCTGGGTGCTAACACTCCCTACCCTGGGTTTTCCCTTGTTGGTGACATCCCCTGGATGGCTTACAACTCCCTACCCTGGTTATCCTGGGTGGCTACCACTGTCCCTACTCCAGGGATATCCACAGTGGCTAACACCTCCCCCTAACCCTGGGTTATCCTGGGTGGCTAACACTCCCTACCCTGGGTTACCTGGGTGGCTAACACTCCTAGCCCTGGGTTATCTGGGTGGCTAACACTCCTACCCTGTGTTAACCTGGTGGCTAACACTCCCTACTCTGGTTATCCTGTGTGCTAACACTCCCTACCCGGTTCTCCTGGGTGTCTAACACTCCCACCTCTGGGTTATCCTGGGGTGGTCATAACACACCCTACCTGGGTTTACCCTGGGTGGCTAACACTCCCTACCCTGGGTTATCTGGTGGCTAACACTGCTCCGCTACCCTGGTTATCCTGGTGGCTACACTCCCTACCCTGGGTTTCCTGGGTGGCTAACACTCCCTACCCTGGTTATCCTGGGTCTAACACTATCCATACCCTGGGTTATCCTGGGTGGCTAACCCTCCCTTACCCTGGGGTTACCCTGGTGGCTACCACTTCCTACCCTGGGTATTATCCTGGGTGGCAACGACACACCTACCCTTGGGTAATATCCAGGTTGCTAACACTCCTTACCCTGGGTTATCCTGTGGCTAACACTCCCTCTACCCTGGGTTATCCTGGGTGGCTAACACTAGGCATCTCCCTACCCTGGGTTATCCTGGGTGGCATAACACTTCCTTACCATGGTTATCCTGTTGGTTTAACACTTCCCTACCTGGTTATGCTGGGTGGCTAACACTCCCTACCCTGTGTTAATCCTGGGTGGCTAACACTCCAACCCTGGGTATATCCCTGGGTGGCTAACACTCCCTACCCTAGAATCATCCCTGGTGGCTAACACTCCCTACACAGGTTATCCTGGTGGCTAAAACACTCCCACCCTGGGATATTCCTGTGTGGCTAACACTCCCTACCCTGGGTATCCCCTGGGTGGCTAACACTCCTCCCAAGCCCTAATTATCCTGTGGCTAACACTCCCCTAACACTGGTTATCTGGGTGCAAACACCCTACCCTGGACTATCCTGGGTGGCTAACACCCCTACTCCAGGGTTTTATCCTGGTGGCTAACACTCCTTACCCTGGTTAATCCTGGGTGGCTAACACTCCCTACCCTGAGTTTAACCGGTGGTTAACACTCCAACCCTGGGCTATCCTGGGTGGTTATGTAACACTCCCTACCCGGGTTATCCGGGTGGCTACACTCCCTAACCCTGTGTTACCTGGGTTCTAACCTTCCTATCCGTGGGTTAACCTGGATGGCTAACCCCTCCTACCCTGGGTTATCCAGGTGTCTACACACTCTCGTACCCTGGTTATCCATGGGTGGCTAACACTCCCTACCCTGGTTATCCTGGGTGCCAACACTCCCTACCCTGGTTATCCTGGGTGGATAACACTCCGTACCCTGGGTTATCCTGGGTGGCTAACACTCCCTACCCTGGTTATATCCCTGGGTGGCTAACACTCCTACCCTGGGTTTCCTGGGTGGTTACACTCCGTACCCTGGGTTATCCTGGGTGGCTAACACTCCTACCCTGGGATTATCCCGGGTGGCTAACCCTTCCCTACCCTGGGCAATCCTGGATGGCTAACCCTCCCCTACCCTGGGTATCCTGGATGGCTAACCCTCCCTACCCAGGGTTATATCCGGGTGGCTAACCCTCCCCTACCCTGGGTTATCCTGGGGTGGTTAACACTCCCGTAAACCCTGGGTTATCCCTGGTGGCTAACCTCCCTACCCTGGGTTATCCTGGTGGCTAACCTCTCCCTAACCCGGTTATCCTGGGTGGTTAACACCTCCGTACCCTGGGTTAACCTGGGTGGCTAACACTCCCTACCCTGGTTTTATCCCGGTTGGCTAACCTTCCCTACCCTGGGTTAACCTGGATGGCAACCCTCCCTACCCTGTGTTATCCTGGAAGGATAACACTCCCAACCCTGGGTTATCCTGGGTGGCTAACAGCTCTACCCTGGGTTATCCTGGGTGGGCTAACACTCCTACGCCCCCCAAAAAAAAAAAAAAACCCTGTGTTATCCTGGGTGTGCTAACACTCCCACCCCTGGGTTATCCTGGGTGGCTAACACTCTCTAAAGCTACCACTGGGTTAATCCTGTTGGGCTAACCCTCCCTGTCCCTGCAATGATCAGGACGTGGGCACTGGGCAGGGTACAGTTTACCAAATACTAACCTCAAGTGCCCAATGTTTTGTGCCATGGAGAAATTCTGTATGGGCTGTCAACAAGATGGAGCCGGACAGACATCAAAGTCAGTACCTGGTTAGCCGGGCTGTGGTTCCTACGCTGGTTTGCGTACCACCAGCAGTAACATCCTGGTTGATCAGGACCTCATCCACCACAAGGCCTGGTCTAGGAGAAGGTAAAAGGGGCATTGACCCCCGAAATAACCTTCAAAAAAAAAATACATGATATTCAACCAGGCAAAGCACCACCTACCTAGCAACACAAATATCACATCACCTCATTATCAACTCTTCTTTATGTCAAACATGTCATTTTTCAGGTCACTATAAGTTTATATATGCACAGGGACACATAAATACAATCACACAAATTATCATACATAGTAATGTATGTGTAAATTATGTATGACAGCCCAAAAAAGACAGTGACTTATTTGCTTCGTGATCCTTGACTGTGTCACTCACATCTCCGGCTATATAGAGTGGTACCTCGGGATACAAACACCTCAAAACTTGAACAATTATGCAAGTGTACTTTTGTTAAGTGCTTTTGTAAGTGTATTTTGGGGGGTCTGAAACAGATTAATCTAATTTACATTATCCTTATGGGAACGAATTCATTCGGTATCGGCACGAAATGTAATAAGTCCCGAGGTACCACTGTATACTCGTACTGTCTTTTTAACCTAGTGGTTATAATCATAAGCATGATTTTTCAAGGGGTGGAGGTTAAGCCAGCGGAAGGTCTCGGTCAGATGACCAACTGCTCCAACTGTGGGTCATCATATGACCCACAGGAAACACTTGACTTGTTTCCTGACGAACATTATACCTACCTGTGTCTTAGGAGTGACCAAGGTCCCAGGGCCGTAACATTTTCTAATACATACGTTATTATTATAACCATGGGGGAGCACTAAACCCATAGGATTATATGCCTGTGGGGAGGGGGATGAAATATAATACTGTAACCTGTTAATCACTTCATCTCAGTTATAAATACTATTACTGCTAAACCACTAACTACCACTGTTGAAATATATAAAACAATATTCAGTCCAAACCAGCTATGATATACGCACCTCAAGTTTCATACAGCTCCCAACTCGAACAATTATTTAAGTGTATTATTGTAAGTGCGTTTGTAAGTGTATTTTTGGGAGTCTGAAATGGACTAATCTAATTTACAATATTATTTATGGGAGCAAATTCATTCGGTATCGGCACTCGTACAGCCTTCTGGAACGAATTACATTCGTAACTCGAGGTACCACATACAGTGGACCCCCGCATAACGATCACCTCCAAATGCGGACCAATTATTAAGTGTATTTATGTAAGTGCATTTGTACGTTTTATGTTTGGGGGTCTGAAATGGACTAAACTACTTCACAATATTTCTTATGGAACAAATTCGGTCAGTACTGGCACCTGAACATACTTCTGGAGTGAAAAAATATCGTTAACCGGGGGTCCACTGTATATCCCTAGTGTATTAAGTACTAGTCTGTAAAGCATCATGTTTAGCCTGCCCGAAATGCCCAGGCATGATAGTGGTCTTTCTTTGTGCTTAGCAAATCAATATTCTAATTACACTTTGTAAACTATGCAAAGAAATAAATCCTTAATCCTTAATCCTTTCAGGTCCAAGGCCAAAATCTGAAGTGGTGCCCCAGTGTCCATGAAATTTTGAAAAAAAAAAAAAAAAAAAAAAAAAAAATCTTACAGAATTAAAGAGTATATTTTTGTGAAGGTAATAAGACAAAAAAAAATGTTCTGATCAGTACTTACCAAGATACAGTGCCAAGAAGTTTGTCCAAAATGACCGGGTGGCGGCAACATCGAAGATTTCCATATACACGCATTACTTTATTTAACCTTTTTTGTAGTTTTTTTCTTTTCTTTTCCAATTTTTTTCTATTCCTACTAACATTTGGGGCCTGAGAGACCAATACTGTATATAATGTATATATATAAACTCACTGTATTGAACACAATAACCGCACTAAAGTTATTATCATATTATTGTTTACCACTGTTGTTTATTACAATAAACATGCACAAATATTGTATAATACTAATGTTCTATCATATATTTACATATTTACAATCACTGGACATGGTTTTAGAACTGCTGGAGCTTGTGGAACTCCTTGAAACAAGGCACCATGCACAGAGGCACCTTACATTCCTCACACATAAACAGTGTCTTTGCGTCTTTGTTGCCGTCGTTTTGTCTGTGCACGGACAATGCATCTCTTCTGAGCAAATTTCTTCTGAGTTGAAGGAAGCTGTATTATGAAATGATCCCCTTTCCCCTCCTCAAACGCTTGGGTATATCCTGAGTAATTTGAGGACCTTGTTGTATTGCAGGTGTTCTTACCTGGTACTTCATTATGAGTTGTCTGACAACAGACAAACAAAATTCACCATACGGTGGTCTGTTGCCAGTCTTCATTTGGTACATATTATATGCATTGAGCATTGAAATGTCCATGAGATGGAAGAAAAGTTTCATGTATCACTTGTAACTCTTACGAACACAGTCAACAAAGCCAATCTGCATTTCACATTTATCAACGAAGCGCATGTTTTGTGTATAATCAATCACTGTCACTGGTTTTTGAATATGTTCATTAGTCACTCGATCAACTTTGCCACTGTCTTGCATTTCGTTACGGTGAATGGTTGTCAACAATGTGACATCTCGTTTGTCATGCCACCGTAATGCCATGATGTCATTGGCAGTAAACACCTGCACCTCATCACCACAAGCACCTGCGTTGAACCTGGGCATATGTTTGCGATTAGAAAGCACTGTGCCACACACACCTGTCTTGTTCACTCACAAGAAATCACTGAGTAATGGGCTTGTGTACAAGTTATCGGTATATAATGTATGCCCCTTACCAAGATAAGGTGCCATCATGCTTCTCACTACGTCACCTGAGATACCAAATAACATCTTGGTATCTTTCAATGTTTTACATCCAGTGTATACAACAATATCCAATACCAGGCCACTGTCACAGTCACAGAGTACAAACAGTTTTATACCAAAGCGTTTCCTCTTGCTTGGTATATACTGCTTGAATGACAGTCTACCTTTGAACAAAATCAAAGACTCGTCAATTACAAGATTCTCGAATAGATAAAAGTACATGTTGAACTTTTGTTTCAGATACATAAAAACATTTCTAATCTTGTATAACCTGTCACTTCTGTCAGGCCTGGTTTTGTCAGAGAAGTGCAACATACATAACAGTAAGATAAACTTGTTCACTGGGATGATTTCACTGAAGACCGGGTAGAAATTAGCCGATCTGTGGACCAGTATGCTTTTATATATGCTTATAGACATGAGGCATAAGCATATTGTTGCAAAAGCAAATACATTTCTGCAACAGTCGTCTCTTTCCACGGTGTAGTCTTGACTGTGGTGATATGATCGTATTTGCCATGGTGTACTCAAAATACTTGTTACTTTCCCTGACAATAGTTTCCATCAATGGCTGGTCAAAGAATATTTCAAAAATTCCAGTTCATTGGCCATGGTTCCAAGGGGACAAGTAGGTAGAATTCCACTTTGAGAGTCATCAAAGTGGTGGGCTTGGGAACAAAATTGGGATTTTGCTGCCAATCCCAGATACGGTTTGCTGGTGGATACTGGACATCATAGGCTGGTTGTGCAGGTAGTTGTGGTTGCGGTGGGCTGGTAGCTGATGCTCCGCTTTGTCCTTGAACTGAGAAGTCAGCAGCGTGGGTCCCAGCCGGGGCTGGCGAGTCACGCATGGCCGTGACACTACCATCACCACTATCACCACCTACTGATGCCTGTGGTCTATCCATGCCAAGTGTAGCCACATCATCCTCACTTTCACTGTCTATTCCTGGTGTAGGGCCACGGGATGTACTCCGGGATGTACTCCGTCCCCTAACACTGCATAGGGTACACTACCCGAGTGCATGCGGTGGCGTATATACCGACGCTTCACTGGTGAATATGTTTCCTCACTATCACTACTCGAATGATCGTCGAGCGCAATAAAATCACAATCCACGTCACTATCATCATCATTACTGAAGTCAGAGGCCTGGCCGCACGAAAATACTAGTTTTCTCTTGCGTTGAGGTACAACTGACCGTGGCTGACGAGTGCCCACACCAGAGGTAGAAGGGTGAGGATCGTCAGGGTTTTCTGCACTATTATCGATATCCTGGTCATTCCTTTCGGTCACTAACTGATCAAAGCCAAAGAATTCGTCTTCATTTCCACTTCCATCAGTGTCAGAACTATCAGATAGGAAGAGGAGAGTCCCAATTTTTCTTGGAGTGAGAGCTGCCTTGCGACGAGGCATGGTGAACAAAGGTAACTGAGCCGGCGTTCCCACAAATGCTATGCAGGTGCCTAGAATTTTTGTTTATGGAGCACACACCACCACGCAGACCCTTCTCTCACATGTAGGCCTATGAGCGTTTTCGCACTAAATTTGATGCCGCTAGAATTTTGGCATAGATCTACGGTTTGGACCCTGAACGTGAAGCCGTAGATCTATGGGACGGACCCTGAAAGGGAAAAAGGCATTCAGGGAACCAGAGCAGAGATCCAATTCCTACACTAGAGCCCTCCCCAGTGAAAGGGAAAACCCTTTCCTTGGGGGGAAATAAAACATGTGCTTGAAAAAACGGACTCCAGGAGCCCTAGCCTTCTAAGAATGCTAATAGTGAAATTAAGTTTATTTAGGTACAGACCTGTACACTGTTTTTTTGTGCGGCCAAAATAACTGCCATTAATCAGGTTCTGTAGCCCAGAAACCCAACCCCGCTGTAAAAGTAGGGGCCCCCGTGTACAGCAGTAGCCCGGACCAACCTTGTTAAAAAAGGGCCCCCCTGTCGCAGTAGCCTGGAACCTAACCTGCTGTATAAGTAGGGGCCCCCCCTGTAACAGTACCTAAAACCTAAAACCCGCGTATAAGTGGGCCCCCCCGTACGCATAGCCTGCACTTTACCTGCTGTATAAGGGGGGCCCTCCTGTACAGCTACCTGGCACTTCACCCTGTTTTAATGGGCCCTCCTGTACAGCAGTTTCCTGGCACTTCACCTGCTGTATAAGTTTGGGGGCCCTCCTGTACAGCAGTAGCCTGGGACTTCACCTGCTGTATAAGTGGGGCCCTCCCGTCGCAGTAGCCTGGCACTTACCTCTGTATAAGTGGGGCCCTCCTGTAAACAGAGCCTGGCATTTACCTGCTGTATAAGTGGGGCCCCCCTGTACAGCAGTAGCCTGGCACTTCACCCCGCTGTAAAGTGGGGCCCCTTTTGAAAATTTAACAACTAAAAATAAGAATAAAAAAAAAATCCATGCATGGATTGCATTTATGGAAAAGATTTTTAAACTCAAAAATTACATACAATTGAATTTTAAAAAATAAATACAGCGTGACCCAAGTTACCCCCAAAACACATTCCCCCTTTTTTCAACTTACACACACCGGCTGAAGGGCGTTGACCCCCGAAACCCTCTCCAGGATTCTCCGGTATAAATCCGGGATACACACAAGTTTTTGCAAGCTTCTTTCCATTAACCTCTAGAATCAGACCTAATAAACATGGTTTTGTCATATATTTCGCACTGTTGCATGTTTGTACATGCTTGCATGTGTTGCATACATTCACCCGTGTCAAAGTGTGTTTTGTAGGTCACACAGTTTACGTGTCATATTTCGCATGTGCACAATCTACAGTGCCATATGTTAGGGGCCACGTTTAATGTGTACACATTTTTCACGGTCACACAGTTCCCCCGGCACAAGTCACACATTTTCCATGTCACCATGTCCCACATTTTCACCACCAAATCAAGAACCTTCCTGGAAGGTTATTAACCGGAAGGGTTAATGACAATTAAAATATACGAAACACTGATTACAGAACAAATTACCTATTCTGGTAAAAAATTCTTCGTCATAATGGTTTTTTTTAAATGCATTTAAAACGTTTCAACCCAAAATTGAAAGCCGACAAAGAAGGCATTTTCACTATCAAATCCTTTTTTAATGTACTTTTTGCAAACAGTTAAAGAAAAATCAGACTTATGGGGGAAATTTTTAGATCTTACCTATACATAAGACCCGTTAACTAACGTGTTTTATATATACTACAAACGTATACATAATTTTTTTACTTATCATTATTTTTTTATTTCCCAACAGTAAACTGAGATTTTTACCGAAAGGGAAAAAAGTTATCGGCTTTTAGAACCTTCGATAATAAAAGCGCTTTTTCCACCAGGTTATTTTATTATTGTCCGTCAGGCACCTAAAGCCCAAAAAAGGGCCCATTACATGGACCCCCGGTTTATATTATTTTTATTTCCCAAATATGTTTTTAGGTGCCATACGACCTAATTTTTTTCCCCTAAGGAAATTTTAATTAGATTAGTCCATTTTAGACCCCCAAAAATACACTACAAACGCACTTACAAAAAACACTTTCAAATTGGTCGCATCGGGCGATCGTAAACCGGGGTCCACTGTTAACAATTCTTCTATAAATTTAAAAAAACCAAGACACAAACCCCCGAAATTGGGGGAACTCCGTATAAATTTGAAAACTAAGTGATTACAAGTTTGGAACAAGACTAAAGACCGGGACAAAGCGGGAAACATCAGCATTTTTTTTTAACACATTTCCACCCCACCGAGGCGGTGTGACCAACCAAGGCAGTGGATCGTGAAACCCGGACCCTGAGGCAGTGTGACCACCGAGGGAGGTGACCACCGAGGAGTGACCTCAAGGCAGATACCACCGAGGCATTGACCCCCTGAGCCAGGACCAACCAAGGCATGTGACCCTAGGCAGTGTGACCAAGAGGCAGGGGACCACAAGGGGTGTACCACAAGGCTGTACCACAAGGGAAGGGGCCACCAAGAGTTGACCACCGAGCATTTTGCCACCAAGGCAGGATACCCCAGGGCAGGTGACCACCAAGGCAGTGTGACCACCGAGGCAGGTACCAAAAGGAATGTGACACAGAGGCGTGTGACAAACATGTGACCACTGGCCAGGCCCACCGAGCATTTGACCACCAAGGCAGGTGACCACGGGGCATTGTGACCCCCGGGCAGTGTGACCACGAAAAAGGAAACCCTGAGCATGTACCACCGACAGGGTGACCACCGGGGAGCGCGACCACCGAGGCATGTGACCAAGGCAGTGTACCCGAGCCAGGAAAACCACAGAGGCATGTGCCCACCCAACAGGGTCCCACGAGCCATGAGGACCACCGGGGCAGGTACCACTGTGACCACAAAGCTTTTCCCAAGGGTTTTCTTTTTCTTTTTTTTACTCCAAATTTCGTAATCAACAAAGGGGGAAAACTAGCCTCTTCCCTGCTCAGTAAAATTAACAGTTTTTTTAAAGTTTGAGATTCTCACTCACAATTACAAACCAAAATTAACCCTTAAACTGTGCAAAAAAGACACGTCACTGCGTAGCACTCCAACCTTTATTGTCTCCATTTAAAGCACGTAAAAAACAAATTTTCCGTTCGGACGCAACGCACAAAAATTTTGGATCACGTTTGGACAGTTTAAGGTTAAAAATAACAGAGTTGATTTTTAAAGAGAATTTTTTAAAAAAGTACTTTTTGCAAATAAAAATCAAAAAGTCATCATTTTGAACGGGAAAGCCCAAAAAGGGCCTATCACATGTTTTTCAATTTTTAGATTATTTTTTAAATCACTTTTGCAAAAATATGGGAAGAGCCTACTGTATCGCGGGTGTTTGGGGAATTGAATTTACAGGGGAGGAACCCTCGATCCAGGGACTGGGATAACTCTAACCCAAAGGAAGGGGAAAAAGCGGGCCTGGGATGGGACCTTGATTAAAGGGATCGTTACCGTTAATTCATCTCTAGGGGCACACCGACACTTTCCACGCAAACTTCGCTGCCTCACGCCCCCAGACAGTGCTCCCATGGCTGCACTCTCGCTTGACACCTTGTGTTGACGCCTCGCTCTGAGACATTCTGCTCCTCCCATCTCTGCGACAAATTGGGCCCCGGTCGTAGCTTTCTTTAGTGGCACCACTGAACAAAGCCGGGATTCAAAGAAAAAATCGAAAAGGACACTGAAATTTTAAAAAACACAGAATCGATCACAAAAGTAAAAGAAGGAAACAAAGACAAGCAAAGAAAAAAAGAAGGAAAAGCCAATATGGGGTTTCTGTCATCATAAATAGCCTTTAAAAAAAAAGGCACAAAACCAGGCGGAACACTACACAAAAAACCCCATGTAAAAGAATTAAACTTTCGACATGTCATAATTTTCAGTCTACGCATGTGGGTTTTATTTGTGATGAGGAATAAAAGTCAAAATCAAACATGATGGAAAAATAAACACAAATACTTGCAGTAAATGCAATTCTTTACTGACAAATTTTTTGGCCCAAACAGGGCCTTACAAGTCACTAACTCACGAAATCAAAAAGACACGTTTGCAAACAGGGGGGTTAGAACCCGAATGAAGACATAAAACTCCAACGACTGTTAGCCACGGCCCAGCGGCTAAATAAAGTCACCCAAACTAGGTAATTTATACACCATGGGAAGGTTTAGCACAGGCACCACTGTGACCAAAAGGGCAATTTTTTTAGGAAACGAATCTCCAGCTAGCATGACCAGACAACTCTAGCTCAATTCCTCAAACCCCATCAACAAAACCGATCACGGGTTCTAACCCCCCCCCCCCCCCATGGTAGGTTTAAACAAGTCAAAAAGGGGCACCGGGGAAAGGAGTACAGGGCTTTAAAATGTGAGAGCGGTAGAAATTTTGGGGTAGTTCATAAGAGGGACCTACGGGGACCTTGGGTCCCTCTCAACACAACCTACCCAACATTCCCACCTGATCTCCACATATATTACAGTGGACCCCCGTTAACAAAATTTTTTTTCACCCCATAAGATTTTCGGGTGCCGTACTGACCGAATTTTTTCCCAAAGGAAATTGTGAAGTAGATTAGCCCATTTCAGCCCCCCCAAACAACACATACAAACGCACTTACAAAATACACTTACTAAATTTGGGCGCATTCGGGGGTAATCGTTATCGGGGGGCCCTGAATTTTACTTTCTCCTTAAACCCCGGTAATCTGTTTGTGACTGATAAACACAACTGTGCGGGGAAACATTTCACTGCATTTCATTTTATTTTAAAACACATTTTGAAACTCCAATTTAAAAAATGCCCCCCAGTTACACACACAAATACAAACAGGGGACTTTGGACAATTCAGGGTTCTACATTGCTGAATGTGGTGCAAATTCACAGTAACAAACATTTTTGACTAAAGAAAAAGTCAAAATACCGTGAGGGAACAATACAAAAAATAACGGGCCATACTATAAAAAACTTACGCATTTTTCAGTCCCATTTGAAACCAATACATCCGGGGGTGATTGGTTAATGGTCTAAGTGGACTAAAACCTTTGTCATATTTTTCATTATCCTATGTAGGGTTATCGCTACGGGTGCCCCAACTTAAAATTTGCGGTTACTTTCTGATGAACCATGTAATTTTGAAAATATCCAATCAATACTTATGAATACAAGACAAGTTAAAAAAATAACTATTCTCATAAATAAGTAAAAAATAATTATTTTTAAAAAAAAACCCGGGTAATGAAAAATAAAAACAACAAACATAAGTCCGTATGTAGAAGAGCTCTGTTTTTTTATGACCACTGTTTTCTAGACAATTTGTTTGCAAATAAAACCAAAAAGTACTTTTTTTGTATTTTGGCATACAATTCATCACAGCCTGTTGATCCAGCACGGGTCACTTCTTAACTATACGGGTCGGCCTCACTATCCCATCCTGAGACCTGTATGTGCAGGTTTTAGCGATTTTTGCGGGTTACAGAATGGTTGGGTTAAATACACTAATTAACCTATCAAGAAGACCTATATTTTCCCTCTTATCATCACTGGTTTCCCTCCACTGGCTTGCGCTGCGTGGATTTAAAAACCCTCTCACAATTTTCTGAGTCAGTATAAAATTTAAATTTTAAATTAGCTAGTTGAAATTTGTTGGATTACTTAGGGAAAAGGATAACTATTGCCGATTTGTGAGGCTGACCTGTATTTATTTTTTTTTTAAACTGAGGGTCCCCCCACAGAAACGAGACCTACAAAAAAAAAACACTTTCACTGTATTCATTCAATCACTTCTGCCAGAAAACACGGCAGTACATTATGAGACCTTTTCCCGACTGTGGGCCTCCTCACCCCTACTTGCACAATAAAGTTGTTTTGACTTCCCGACTAATTGGGGAAGTTAAAGTTCCTCCCAACCCTGGGGATAGTTTTTAAGACCTGCCATGGAATCAAAACTGCACATGACAAACCCTAAATTTTTTTTCCTTACACAAACCTAGATAAAGTAAAGGACACGATCAACTAAAATTTACATTTTATTTGGCAACGTTCACCCCCTCCAGGGGCTTTTTCCAGCCGTTTTGGCTTAAAAAAACCCCGGAAGGGGAAAAAGTTGGGCCCCACTCTGTTTTTTTACTTTTCATATCTCGTAATTCTACCAACATTAATACACCTAAACAAGTTTAGTTTAAAAAATTTTGCCAACAAGTCAAAAATTGGTACTTTTTTTCCCGATGGGGGAAAACTTCACAGCTTCCTTAAATCTCGAAAACTTCCATCATCCAACCGTACTTGGTTCTTAACCAAAAATTAAGGATTTTTTTTTGGGGGCCCCATAAACTGTGGGAAAAATAAAAACATGGGCCAGGCACTGGGGTTCACTTACTGCTGTTTATCATCTGGTCTGATCCCTGAAATAAGCCCACTGAAATGTCCCTTTTTTTTTTATTTTTTTTTTTATCAATGGATTTTGAGACAGCTTTTCTTAAACCAGGGCGTTTTTTCTCGCTGTTGTGATCTTTAGTAAACACCTTTTTCCCGTAAAAATTACAAATTTAAAAAAGAAAACTTTCTCTTTCTTTTTTTGGTCAAACCCCGCCTTGGGGGGATCGCCAGGTTTTTAAAAAAAAAGTCTATTTTAAAGGGGTTTGGGTTTTTTTGGGGAAAAATTTTTATAAATTCACAATACATGACTGCAGCTACGTATCTCTTTTTGCCATCAAAGTCAATAATGCTAAAAAAATTTATTAATGACAACTCACATGGAAAAAAATGAGACTTACTGGGTCTTTTGGGCAAAATTTACATAACTTGTGGGAAAGGGGGATAGTGGTCTGTCTTTATCGTAATTATCCCCGCTTTGAGCGGGGGTAAGTATTGGTCCAAAACAAATGAATGACATGAATGCTTTTTTTCTGGGGCACCGTACCTCAGTGGGGGGGCGACTGGTTTTTAAAAATGAAAACTATGAAAAGACATTAACGATGTATATAAAATGAAAGTAATTCTGATGAATACAATGCGTACACATGAAAGTAGATTTAAAGTATAGCACGGGACATTATGATAAAAAATAAAGTCCAGCCAGCTTTATAATTTCAAAAGTAAAAATAAAAAAATCAAATTGTCGGAAAGAGAAAGAGTAAAATTAAGGTACAAAAACTATTATAAATGTACATGTACATAAAATATTTATCTCCATGGAGACGTGGGTTAGAATCCTTCCTCTGTAAGCCGTGTGTGTCTTGAGAGGCGACTAAAACACCAAGAGCAAGAGGCTAGTAACCCCGTCTTCTCTCGTATACGTTATTAAATGTAAAATGAAGAAAACTTTCGCTGTTTCTTTCTTGTGACACCCTGACTCGGTGGGAGACGATCGCTGTGTTTGGTCCCAAGAAGGAGGGGAGCTCAAATTCCTTGGATGAAGAACTCTATCAGCATCAATGTGGTCTAGCCTCATAACCTGGAGTAGCCATGTTTCCATCTAAAATAATCATTATCACTACTCACATGCTCTTCTGGCAATGTTATGATGACCCTTCGAGGTAGGTTCCTTGATGCTGGTGAGGGGCTCTTGATCTAGGCCCCTCAAGGTAGGTTCCTTGATGTTGGTGAGGGGCTCTTGATCTAGGTCCCTCAAGGTAGGTTCCTTGATGCTGGTGAGGGGCTCTTGATCTAGGTCCCTCAAGGTAGGTTCCTTGATGCTGGTGAGGGGCTCTTGATCTAGAGAACTGGATCTGTGCTCCAGTTCCCTGAATTGAGCCTGAATACCTTCCATCCCCCCCCCACATGCGCTGTATAATCCTCCGGGTTTAGCACTCCTCCATGATTATAATAATAATATAATGTTACGATGATCTTGACTGACTGTGGGTGAAGGACACGCGTGCACAGATCAACACATTTATTACGGAAATGTGTTGCCATGAGTGTCTACTTCAGTCTTCGTAGGACTGATGAAGCCACCCATGGCAGTACAGTGGACCCCCGTTAACGATATTTTTTTTCACTCCAGAAGTATGTTCAGGTGCCAGTACTGAACGAATTTGTTCCCATAAGGAATATTGTGAAGTAGATTAGTCCATTTCAGACCCCCAAACATACACGTACAAACGCACTTACATAAATACACGTACATAATTGGTCGCATTCGGAGGTAATCGTTATGCGGGGGTCCACTGTAGTTTCCTTAAATGTCTTAATCAATGCACAGATGTCCTTTACTTGCAAAACTTTGCATAATTAGTGGCTTTCCTCCTTTGCCTATTAACCCCTTTAAAAATGGCCAAACGTATATTACTTTTTTTTCAACATCGAAAGTAGAAAAAAATGTAGTTCTTTTTTTTGTTTTACAGTGAAAATGTGAAAAAAAACTTTTCACATTTTTTTTTTATATTTGAAAATTGAAAAAAAAAAGTAGATCTACTTTTACTCAAATTTGAACTCGACTTTTTGGCCCTTTTAAAGGGGTTAATGTACGGGTACCCCCTCATTTAACGCCCAAGTTTCTTTTCCTAAAGCGGGTGGGTAAGCAAATTTGGGTCTTTTAAATGAGGAGTGTATGTACGGGAGGGGGTTTTTGTGTCAACCATCTTAAGATATTTATTTAAAATCACCTTTTTGTCCCTTTTTTATGACTTTTTGTACAGTGGAACCTTGGAGGGCCCCTTTAAATTTCATTCCAGAAGGCTTTTTGAGCCGCCCGTTTAATGGAACAAGTTTTTCCCCAAACCAATTTTCGTTGGTTGGCGTTATCACTAATCTCTGTAAGCCAGTGACTTATTTAACAATACAAAAAAAACCAAAAAAAATGCGAAGAAACACGAAATAGTTTACAGCAAAGTTCTGGCAGGGGGTATTTTGTTTGGTCGATGCTACTTCGTTCGAGTAAAAGGGATGGTCTATACCCGGGTTTCCCCTCTTATTAAAAATAAAAAGCATTAAAAAAATTAAAAATAAAACACACGACAGTACACTGGTCAAAGCTGGTCTAACCGAGCGTTTGTAAACAGGAGGTTGTTAAGGGGGACTTAATAATTCTTTTATAGGTCTCCCCCAACATTCACGTTTTCAGCTTTCCGGGCTTCACCATTTGCAAAAACCCCAACGCCAAATTCCCCGCCACCAAAAACCCACCCCCAAATCTATTTCAAGTTTTTCGCCACCTCGAGTCCCTACTCCCCCCTCGACCCCCCAACTGGCCCAGCCCTCCCCCACTCGGGGGGTGAGTGTTTTGTTTGTTTTATTATTTGCTATTTAAAAACGTATAAATAAAGTAAACCCCTTCATACTGCTATTGGAAAAGGCATTTTTGGACAGGTATTTAAAGGGGACATCTTTTTTTACCCTTTAACAATCAAAGAATCAAAAATTTTTGCTACTGCTAATAATAACAATAGAATAAAATAGTAATAAAAATAATAATAATAATAAAAAAAATAAAAAATAAAAATAATATAATAAAATAATAATAATAATAATAATAATAAAAATAATAATAAAATAATAATATAATAAATACAATATAATTGAAGAAGGAAGTTGTAAAAAAATACGAGGGAGTGGTTGACACATCGTCAGTGTGGCTTTGTTTATGCTGGAGTGAACATTAGTCTCCCTGCTCTTCCAAACATTTCACAATAATTCATTGTGTTTGGTGCTTGTAGAATTGAGTGTGACTGGAGGGGTAGGGGCAGTGGTTGAGGCAGCGATTGAGGCAGGGGGTTGAGGCAGCGATAGAGGCAGTGTTGAGGAAAGCTGTTGAGGCAGTGGGTGAGGCTGCTGTTGAGCAGCTGTTGAGGCAGCGATTGAGGCAGTGGTTGAGGCAGCTGTTGAGGCAGCGATTGAGGCAGTGGGTGAGGCAGCTGTTGGGGCAGCGATTGAGGCAGTGGTGAGGCAGCTGTTGAGGCAGTGATTGAGGCAGTGGTTGAGGCAGCTGCTGAGGCAGTGATTGAGGCAGTGGTTGAGGCAGCTGTTGAGGCAGCGATTGAGGCAGTGGGTGAGGCAGCTGTTGAGGCAGCGATTGAGGCAGTGGTTGAGGCAGCTGCTGAGGCAGTGATTGAGGCAGTGGTTGAGGCAGCTGTTGAGGCAGCGATTGAAGCAGTGGTGAGGCAGCTGTTGGGGCAGCGATTGAGGCAGTGGGTGAGGCAGCTGTTGAGGCAGCGATTGAGACAGTGGTTGAGGCAGCTGTTGAGACAGCGATTGAGACAGGGGGTGAGGCAGTGGGTGAGGCAGCGATTGAGGCAGCTGTTGAGGCAGCGATTGAGGCACTGTTGAGGCAGCGATTGAGGCAGTGGTATTTAATAACATACATGTTATTAATAATAATAATACATGTTATTAATAATATGTACTATTATTATTATAACACATATGATTATTAAATGCCACTGCCTCAACTGCTGAATTATTGTAAATGTTTGGAAGAGCAGGAGACTAATGTTCACTCCAGCATAAACAAAGCCACACTGACGATGGTCAACCACTCCCTCGTATTTTTGTACAATTTCCTTCTTCAGTTATATCGTATTATTATTATTATTATTATTATTATTATTATTACTATTGTTATTATTAGCAGTAGCAGAAATGTTTGATTCTTGCAGTGTTCAAGAGTAAACACATGATGTCATCGTCTAATACCTGTCCCGAATAGCCATTCCAATATGCAGTCATGAATGTGTTTACATTATTTATACTGTAGTTTAATAGCAAATAATGAACAAACAAAACACTCACCACACTGAGTGGTGGGAGGGCTGGCTGCCAGTTGCGGGGGTCGATTGGGAGGGTAGTAGGGACTCGCAGTGGTGGGGGCAGTGGTGGAGTCTGTGGTAAATTTTAATAACATACATGTTATTAAAGCATAACATGTATATATTTAGTACAATTATACGACATTTTCATGTATTTTAAAGATTGTTCATGTTCAACAAGTTAAAGCAGTATTGTATTATATTTCCCTACAATATATTGAGGCACCAAACATTCACGGTTTTTCAACATTCGCGAGCTCTTGATCCCCTAACCCTCGCGAATGTTGAGGGACAAACCCGTATACTTACTGTATTAACCCTTAAACGTCCAAACAGATCGACGTTCAAATTCGTAGCTACAAAAGTAGATCTACTTTTTTTTACATATTTCCAAATATAACAAAAAAAAATGTAATAAAAGTTTTTTTTACATGTTTTCAAATGTAAAACAAAAAAGAAGATCTACATTTTTTTACATACTTTCAGATGTTGAAAAAACGTATATATAAAGTTTGGACCATTTAAGGGTTAATTGTATGGCTCAGAGAATTAAAATAATTATTATTATTAGCCTAGGGAACTACTTACCTTGTTACCCGCTTTTCACATAGTTTTAAGTTGCCTGTTTTAAACTTTTAAGGTTTAAATAATAAGTTATTACAAGGACCACAATGGAAATAAGTCACTTGTCCAGCTTTTATTGTGTTATCGTAAGTAATCTACACATATGTTGCTATGTATGATAATTAATGTAACTGTATTTATATATACCTGTACCTGAATAAATTTACTTACCTTCAAGGGGTACAATCTTCGTTGTGAGCTGCTGGAATGCTCGGATAATATCCCCTATTAGTCCCTCGGTATATATTGAGGTTTATTATATTAGCTTTAACCCTTAAACTGTCCAAACACAAATCTACGTTTACGTGCGTAGCGCTCCGAACATAGATCTACTTTTTTTACATGCTTTCAAATGGAGAAAATAAAGGTCGGGTTACTACGCACGTGAACATAGATCTACGTTTGGACAGTTTAAGGGTTAATATGCGGAGACCAAAATGCTCTGCAAAACTTTCCGCATTCATGCCTAAATACTCCCCATCCCCGTATAAACATTGAAACATGCTGCAATAAAATTTTTTTTTTTCAACAAACCGACCATAACCCACCCCAAAGGGAGGGTGACCTAAAAAAAAAAAACCAAAATTTTTTTTCTATTTCCAATTTAAAAAAAAAAAGGAGAAAAAGGGGTTTCCACCCACTAAAAACCGCCCCCCAGGATTGGGGATGGGGGGCAAATAAACATATTAAAAAAAACAAATCGCTTGCTTCGGCATTTATTAATTTTAGTTTAAATACTATTATTAAAAAAATTTAAATAACCTCAATCTGAAAAACGTTCTAAATCCCCAAAAACTTTCCATCCGAGGGTGGTCCCAGGGGGTCGGCGGGAATTGCAGGAGGAGTCCCCCCCCAGAGTGTCCTCCTTGCGGGAGGCCCCAGCCTTGGTTTATGGGGATGTGTAACATCCTCTTGTCTTCCAAGTCCAGACTGCTCGTCTTCTCCCACAAAAGCATACAGGGGACCCTCAAGTTAAACCAAAAGATGTCCCTGTAAGTTAAAACCCAAAAGACCCCCTGCAATTTAAAAACCCAAAAGGGCATCCCTGTAAGTTTAAAACCCAAAAACATCCCTGTAAGTTAAACCAATAGACATCCCCGTAAACTAAACCAACAGATATCCCTGCAAGTTAAACCAACAGATGTCCCTGGGAAGTTAAAAACCCAAAACAGTGGGGCTTACTAAGAAGCCTCAAAAAGCAAAGCCAGTTACATTTCTTCTTTAACACACCCCCGGCCGTCCCACAAAGGGGGTTGGGCCCCCAGGAAAAAAAGTTTAAAAATTTCAAAACAAATGTCTGAAGTAGGTGACAAATTGTCCAGAAAATAAAAAACTTGTAAAAACACTTTAAGGCCCAGTGGGAAGGGGAAAAATCCCAACTAATGTTTTTAAAATGGGACAAATGTTATAATTTACAAAATGATGTACAGCAATAGCCTGGAGCCTAAACCCGCTGGGATAAAAACGGCCCCCTGACAGTACAGTACCTACAGTAAGTCCCGTACAGTAAAGTACAGTAAGTTTCCCCGACTTTCAAAACGCGTTGAAATCTTTTGTTTCTGTGTATAAAATCCCTTAAATAAGAAAGATAAAAAATGAAAACAAATTCCCACTTTCCCGCCAGCATAATCCACCAATTTTCAAAAGTCGAAACTGCTTACCATTTAAAAACAAACCCAACTTATTCAAAGGGCCTACAAAATACACAGAAAAAATAAAACAAAAAATATAAACCTCCCCACTCAAACTTTTCACCAACCTAAGCAGGGAAAACTTGACCACAACACAAGACAAAAGAACTCTTTTTGATCAAACCCTCGTGTCCATATCACACTGTGTAAAAACTCTATGAACATAAAGGGCCCTAAAATATGGAATTCATTACCAGAAGATATTAAAGTAACCCAGTCTGAAAATCAATTTAAGACTCTTCTCAAAAGCCACTTAATCACCCTAGACTAAATGCTAAATACTCAGTACACATTTACTCACCTATGTACTCCCACATCATAACTGAAACAATCACATTGAACCTTTTATCCAGTGTTGACAGGAATATAATTGAATCATTGTTTTTCACAAAAGCATTTAGAATATAAATACGTATATCTTTGTATTATACAAATTTTGATTCATTTATAATTAATATTCTACTGTACAACTATGAAATAATTACTTTCCTACTGTACAACTATGATATACTATTTCTTAGTATTAAGTAGACTGTAAGCCAATAATGTTAAGTTGGCCCATAATGCCTAGGCATAATAGAGGCTCTCTTTGTATTGCAACCCACTATTGTATATACACAATCTCAATGTACTGTTTGCAAAGACATTAAATAAATAAAATAAATAAATATCATTATTATATTATTATTATTATTATTATTATTATTATTATTATTATTATTATTATTATACACAATACAGAAGGTCCCCAATGTGTTCAGAAGTTGAGAATGAAGTGTACTTAGCTTGGTACATATGATTGTTGGAACATTACCATGCACCACTTGTAGCCTAGCAAAACAGTAAAGTCATTGAAAGACTTGAAAAAGTATAAAATACAGTGGACCCCCGCCTTATGATGGCATCGCATTATGTTATATCCGCCATACAATACATGTGAACGCAAAAATTTTGCCTCGCCTCACGCGATTCGTCCGGGATGCATCCCACGTGTGGCCTCAGCGCCAGTGTTCACAAGCCAGCCAGTGCGGTCGCATCCACACATGCATTCGGTGCATTTCACCTTATCCCAGTGTTTTTTGTGCTTGTAACTACAAAATAAGTCACCATGGGCCCCAAGAAAGCTTCTAGTGCCAACCCTGTGGTAAAAAGGGTGAGAATTAGTGTGGAAATTAAGAAAGATTTTGAAGGGTTTGGGGCTAACCCTGAGAAGCCTATGCCAGTTGTGGAATCCATTGTGCCTACTTCAAAGATTAAGGAATTTTTATTGACCTAAGAAAAGCATTTGACACAGTAGACCAGGCATCCTAATCCACAAACTTAAACACTATGGTATAAGAGGCCATGCGCTTGCATATTTTAAATCCTACCTTTCTAATAGGTATCAGTATGTCACCATTAAAGACACAGCCTCATCAATACGGCCACTCGATACTGGAGTTCCGCAGGGAAGTGTCCTTGGTCCCCTGCTCTTCCTCATTTACATCAATGATCTTCCAAACATATCCCAACATCTGAAACCCATTCTCTTTGCTGACGACACGACTTATGTCATCTCCCACCCTAATCTTGCCACCCTCAACACCACTGTTAACGTGGAGCTGCTCAAAATATCGACTTGGATGACAGCCAATAAACTTACACTTAACACTGGCAAAATCTACTATATTATGTTTGGTAACAGAACAGGTGCTGCACAACTTAACATTAAGATCAACAACACTCTAATTGCCAGACATAATGAGGGCAAATTCCTTGGCCTATACCTCGACAACAACCTAAATTTCAGCACCTATATCCAACACATAACAAAAAAAGTATCCAAAACGATGGAGATCCTCTCCAAGATACGATACTATGTGCCGCACACTGCCCTTCTCACAGTATACCATTCACTTATATATCCATACCTCACCTATGCTATCTGTGCTTGGGGTTCAACTGCAGCAACACACCTAAAGCCAATAATAACCCAACAAAAAGCCACAGTAAGAATAATCACTAAATCCCATCCCTGGCAACACACCCCCCCCACTCTTCATAGATCTAAACTTACTCCCTGTTCAGTACATCCACACTTACTACTGTGCAATCTTTATCTACAGGACCTTAAATTTCAATATTAACCTTGACCTAAAACGCTTTCTTGATAGTCGTGACAGGATCCACAGGCATAACACCAGACACAAACATCTTTATGACATTCCCCGTGTTCGACTAAACCTTTACAAAAATTCATTGTATTGCAAAGGACCTAAAATCTGGAACACCCTACCTGAAAACTCTAGAACTGCAGACACATTCATCACTTTCAAAACTACAGTCAGAAAACATCTTATCTCCCTGATCCACCCCAACTAACTACATGATAACCACCTGGTGGTTCACAATTACACTCACTCACCCACTGACTATAAACCCAGAAATACTAATCTTAACCTTAAAATAATAAATCCTAACTAGTCATAAGTTTGCCTATGATACTCCAATATAGACACCTTGTTTTGTGCTAAAACAAAAGCTTTTCACATTGTTAAACTCACAAATTATGATGTAGTCACTTAGCCTTAAATTTACCATAATCTGAAAGGGGATTTAGTGTTAAGAATTAATCTAAGTCTGCCCGAAATGCCTAGCCATGCTAGGTGTCCTAGGGGCCCTCTCTTAATTAGTATTTTATAACATGTAAACCACACAATACCCAAAACCTGTAAACCCCACTTTGTAACCCTTTATAGAAAAATAAACTTGAATTAAATTTGGGAATTTAATTGAAGAAATGGATGAAAATCTTTCCTAACACAGCTATTGCAAGCCGTGCTGGTGACTATTACAATGACAATGTTGGGCCCATTTTAGGCAAATCTTAAAGGAACGGAAGGTACAGAGCTCTATGGACAGATTTGTTGTGCGACAGAGGTCCAGTGACTCTCAAGCTGGCCCTAGTGGCATTAAAAGAAGAAGAGAAGTAACCCAAAAAAGACTTAAATACCTCAAGTCCTAATGGAAGGGATTCCCCTTCTAAACAATAACAACTTCCACACTCTCCCTAATCCCATCCCATCAATTATCACCAGATCTTTAAAAAAGGGTAAGTGTCATGTATTCTATTCTTAGTAGAGTATATTAATTGTGCATGTCTTCTTAAGTTTGTGTGTATTAAAATTAATATTTCATGTGGTAAAAAAAAAATTTCAGACTTTGAGTGTCTTGCATGGATTAATTTGATTCCATTATTTCTTATGGGGAAAAAATTTAATTCGCCTTACAATAATTTTGGCATACGATGAGCTCTCAGGAGCGGATTAATATCGTAAGGCGGGGGTCCACTGTACAACCCTTAAAATTATTCTTAGCTGTCTATAACTACTAAAAAACTTAATATGGTGAGAAAATTAGGCATACCTAGTGTTGCTGATAAAATATATGAAACTGTTGTCTAGATAGGACTGAAACTACTAGTTAGTGATCACAACAATCTTCTTTCTAGAGAATTACTAGAAGATATAATTCATGGGACAAGTGAATTAAACAACACACACCTCCCTATTCAAAAGTTAAAATTTGCTTAATATACAAAAAATATGTGGGTTAGAATCTTTCCTCCGTAAATTAAGAGTGTCGTAAAAGGCGACTAAAATGCCGGGAGCAAGGGGCTGGTAACATCATCTCCTGTATAAAATTTCAGGAAGGATATACAGTATCTACACTCTGAAGGAGGGGGAGTTTATATGTTTCAGTTTTTAAGTGTAGTTTAGGATGCCTTTGACAAGACAATGATGATGAAAGTGTCAAGTGATGATTTAAAGTGTCAAGTGATGATGAAAATGTTAAGTGATGATGAAAGTGTCAAGTGATGATGAAAGTGTCAAGTGATGATGAAAGTGTCAAGTGATGATGAAAGTGTCAAGTGATGATGAAAGTGTCAAGTGATGATGAAAGTGTCAAGTGATGATGAAAGTGTCAAGTGATGATGAAAGTGTCAAGTGATGATGAAAGTGTCAAGTGATGATGAAAGTGTCAAGTGATGATGAAAGTGTCAAGTGATGATGAAAGTGTCAAGTGATGATGAAAGTGTCAAGTGATGAGGGAAAGTGTCAAGTGATGATGAAAGTGTCAAGTGATGATGAAAGTGTCAAGTGATGATGAAA
The DNA here is from genome assembly GCF_026875155.1 of Cherax quadricarinatus. NCBI lineage: Eukaryota > Metazoa > Arthropoda > Malacostraca > Decapoda > Parastacidae > Cherax > Cherax quadricarinatus. Next base: position 16,015,207 of record NC_069452.1, on the reverse strand, counting down.
GTGTCAAGTGATGATGAAAGTGTCAAGTGATGATGAAAGTGTCAAGTGATGATGAAAGTGTCAAGTGATGATGAAAGTGATGATGAAAGTGTCAAGTGATGATGAAAGTGTCAAGTAATGATGAAAGTGTCAAGTGATAATGAAAGTGTCAAGTGATAATGAAAGTGTCAAGTGATAATGAAAGTATTTCTTCATTTTCAGGTCACCCTGCCTTGTTGGGATACAGCCAGTGTGTTGAAGAAAAAATACTGACCTTTTCTACTGTGCACACTATGTCTATAGGATACTCAACTTGAACATCAGTCCTGAGTTTAAAATTTTTTCTGGAGATTTTGCAACGCAACACATACACACAATACAAAAAACAAATATCACTTTAGTGTTCCACTTTAATATTCAACCTGTTTAAAAACTTCATGCAAAAAAAAAGTCCAAAAATATGGAACTCACTGCTTGAAATGCCAAAGTTCCGCCCTACCAACATCATTAACCCTTTCACTGTTGCTGCCGTATAGATACGACTTACAAGCCAGTGTTTGTGACATATTAATACGCCAAAATTCTAGCGGCTTCAAGTCTAGCAGGAGAAAGCTGGTAGGCCTACATGTGAGAGAATGGGTCTACATGGTCAGTGTGCACAGTATAAAAAAATCCTGTAGCACACAGTGCATAACGAGAAAAAAAAAACTGACCGTGTTTTGGATTAAAACGCCGACTTTGAAGTGTATTTTTCGTATGGTCTCATTTGATAGAATGGAAGATATACAGTGGACCCCCGCATAACGATTACCTCCGAATGTGACCAATTATGTAAGTGTATTTATGTAAGTGCGTTTGTACGTGTATGTTTGTGGGTCTGAAATGGACTAATCTACTTCACAATATTTCTTATGGGAACAAATTCGATCAGTACTGGCACCTGAACATACTTTGGAGTGAAAAAAATATCATTAACGGGGGTCCACTGTACTATGGAAATAGAGATGATTTTGATTGGTTTTTTGTGATGAAAAGCGCTTTGAAAAATGAGCTCAAAGTAACGGAAATGTTCGATTTTTGCCTTTGTTCAAGAGTAAAACAAATGACATTATCATCCAATAAGTGTCCAATGGCCAGTCTAATACACAGTCATAAATAGGTTGACATTATTTACACAAATTATAAATAATGAGCAGTCTGCTAACAGTAAATTTCTATTTTTTGTGTGAATAAAAAATTCAACATGGAAAGCAAAAAGTAATATAAGAGGGGCTGGAGACTTGACTAATGAACAGAGAAAATATTATTTTAGTGCCAGAAATGTCTGCATTGTTTATTCTAGACCCTATTTTGAAAGTGGCATCTTTTGAATTTTTGCGGGGAAATTGACCAAATTGCCAATTTCTGACCACTTTATTGGGTAGTTGAAATTGGTAAATGGGCAGTTTTTGTACTCAACCGATGAATAAATGGAGTTTTAAAAGAAAACACTACGAGTTTGGTTGACTGGAACAATGGAATTGGCCAAATATAAGGCTCAAAGTGGGCAAAATTCCCCAATGCGTATATATCGTCAATTCCGCTAACTCGGGCAAGAGCGTACGGTGGACCCCCAAGTTTCATGATTAACCCTTTAAACGGTCCAAAACAGATCGACGTTCAAATTCGTAGCTACAAAAGTAGAAAACTACTTTTTTTTGATATTTTCAAATAGTATAACAAAAAAAATGTAGATAAAAGTTTTTTTACACGTTTTCAAATATAAAACAAAAAAGAAGATCTACATTTTTTTACATACTTTCAGATGTTGAAAAAACGTATATATACATTTGGACCATTTAAGGGTTAATCCATTCCAGAGTCTGCCAAAAGTCGAAATTCACGAAACTCGAAACCATTTTCCCCATAAGAAATAATGTAAATCCAATTAATCCGTTCCAGACACCCAAAAGTTTAACCAAAATTATTTTTTTATTGAATAAATATAGATTTACATACAGAAAAGAATGAGAAATCAAGTATAAAACCATAATAACAGCAAACTTACCTTTATTGAAAACTCTTGTTGGTGTATGGAACATAAGAAAGCAGGAACACTGCAACATACCTGTTGGCCCATACTAGGCAGGTCCTTCACAAACCATCCCACTAACAGAATATTTGTCCAACCCAATTTTCAATGCTACCCAAGCAATAAGCTTTGATAATTCTATTCACTCATGCGCAAGTCCCACTCAAATCAAACCGTGTGTGTGGGAAAGTAGTCTGGCTGGTTTGCATGGGGAAGTACCCTGGCTGGTGTGTGGGGAAGTACCCTGGCTGGTTTGTGTGGGTAAGTACCCTGACAGGTTTGTGTGGGGAAGCACCCTGGCTGGTTTGTGTGGGGAAGCACCCCGGCTGGTGTACATAAACGATACCACAGGTGGGGTTTGAACTCGCGGTCAGAGAGTCTCAAAACTCCAGACCGTCGCGTTAGCCACTGGGCCAGCTAGCTTCAATAAGATTCATCCAACTAGGTATATTTCTACATCATAGGAAGGTTAGCACAGGCACCACTGCGTCCACAAATGGTATGGTTTGTTTGCAATCGTGTCATTACGATTTCATGAGTCATGTTGACGGCTTTGAGGGGACTTGAGCTAGAGTTCGTCACGGCCATGCTAGCGGGAGATTCGTCTGTAAAAACTTGCATTTGTGGACACAGTGGTGCCTATGCTAACCTTCCTATGGTGTAGAAATATACCTAGTTGGACAAATCTTATTGAAGCTAGCTGGCCCAGTGGCTAACGCGACGGTCTAGAGTTTTGAGACTCATTGACCACGGGTTCAAACTCCACCCATGGTATGGTTTGTTTGCAATCATGTCATTACGATTTCATGAGTCGTGGTGTACATAAGAAAGCAGGAACACTGCATCAGACCTGTTGGCCCATACTAGGCAGGTCCTTCACAAACCATCCCTGTGGCATGCAAAGAGTACGTAACCTTTATTCGGCGCATGGACACACCCTCATTTACAGGCTATCTCCCCCAACCAGCGAACCAGGTTGCTAAGAGTTGATGATGGGGCCCCATCGTTCAACTAGTGACCAGGTTCTAGCCAATAAGAAGGTGGGATTGACAATCGCAGAGGTTATGTGGATACCGCTCTCCTGTCTGCCCTTGTCATCCCATTCTAGAGCTGGTTGAAGCACGGTCTGCTATCTTGTGGCTTCTATTTCTGCCTTGCTTACCGTGGAGTGCACTATATTTATCACTGTACATAGTGTACATATTGATGTTATAATTGGTGAAGGATAATATAAGTCTAAACTTTTTCTACTGTGTTTATTTGCTCCCATTACACCTGGGATAACAGGCCATTTGAAATCCTAGGTTGTAATAATCCCACTAAAAGAATATTTGTCCAACCATATTTACAATGCTACCCAAGCAATAAGTATTGATAATTCTATTCACTCATGCGCAAGTCCCAATCAAATCAAATCATGTATGTGGGTAAGTACCCGGTGGTCACTCATCCACAGATAATGCCACACTGACTCCTGAATGTTGTGTGGGAGCCTTTGTGCATGCCCAGTCACTCCTGGTTACATGGACGCGTTTCGTACGATGGATGAATCACGAGGCAAATCACAATCCGCAAAGGCTTTATTTTGATTAAAAAACTTTCCGAAAGTCGAAATTCACGAAGCGCAAGGCTCATGAAACTCAGGGGTCCACTGTAATTCCCTAAGTTTTCCATCAAATTTCGTACTTTTGGTGTCATTACCATCATTTCAAAAAAAAAAAAAAGTTCTTTTTTTAAATTCTTCAACAGTGAGAGTGAGTTCAGGATCAGGGTCTCGATAGTGAAAGGATTAATAATATAATTAAAAATCACCTATTAAACATCACACAAAAGATACAGTGGTCCCTCAATAATCGTCCGGCATGAAAGTCGTCCATTTCGGAAATAGTCCCGTTATTTCGTCCAAACATTGGCTCGCAAATGGTCTGTTAACTCCCCGCTCTGAGCCGCCTGGGCCCCGCCTCCCAGCCAGTGTTGCCATTGTTTACCAGTTGAGTGACGGTCCCCTCACATGCTCCTTTCAAAATATTTCATAATATTCCATTGATTTTAGTGCTTTCAATGCTAAATAAGCTACCAGGCTCCAAATAAAGCTTCTAGTGCCCCGCCCTTTGGTAAAGAATGTGAGAAACACATAATTTATAAAAAAATTTGTAGAAAAATACAAAGATGGTGGTGGTAGAGTGGAAGCAGTTGTGATAGTGGTTGATGGTGGTATGATGGTGGTAGAAGGTATAGTGATGGTGGTAACAGTTGTAATAGTGGTAGAAAAGGGCGTAAATGATGGTGGCAGAGGGTTCCTTCTTTAGTGATTCAGCGATTCTACCAACTCCTCCAATGTTGTTGAGTTATATGGGGCTAAAGAAAAACACCCCTCAGCTGCTGCTTCACCACCATTATGGACGGCTTACTCTCAGTGGCCCTTATATACCCAACAACAACACAACACCTCTCGTGACATACGTAATGACTTATTTTATTCATTTCTAGAGTATATTCCATGTTTTTATGTTATTAATATTGTTTATTATGTCATATTAGTTGAATTGTGATAGATAAAATAAGCCACAGAGTTGATATTAGTGTCATATTCTCCAACAATAAACTTGCCATCCCCCCCCTCACACAAACAAATCGCCCAAAAAGAACATAAGAAAGGAGGAAAAACTGCAGTAGGCCTGCTGGCTCATACTAGGCAGGTCCTTTACAATCCTTCCCTAAGGAACATAACAATGGAAGAACACTGCAGGTCTAAATGGCCCATACAAGGCAGGTCCTTATCAAAATGACCTCTACCCAAGCTACCAAGAATTTACTCCCATACCCAATGACACAAAATCAAACTCGCTCCTCCAACTCATATATTGTCCAATCTCTTCTTAAAGCTACCCAAGGTCCTAGCCTCGATCACCCTACTGGTAAGTGTGATGTTAAATAAGAACTTAAGAAAGTAGGAACACTGGAACAGGCCTGCTGGCCCATACTAGGCCCGTCCTTCACAAATCCAACCCACTAAAAAGAACAAATGCTACCCAAGCAATAAACTCAGGTGCAAGTCCGACTCAAATCCAACCCCTCTCACTCATGTATTTAAACCAACCTAAATTTGAAACTATCCAATGTTTTAGCTTCGATCACCCTACTAGGCAGACCGTTCCACTCATCAACTACCCCTATTACCAATTTTTTAGCTTTGATCACCTTACTAGGCAGACCATTCCATCATCAACTACCCCTATTACCAATGTTTAGCTTCAATCACCCTACTAGGCAGACCGTTCCACTCATCAACTACCCCTATTACCAATGTTCATTTATACATTTTATTAGTGTTTTTAAAATTTATTTGGAAAATTTTTTTCTGCATATAAATCTATATTATGCTAGGGAAGTGACCCCTGAAGTGACCTAGAGCCCTTTAAATGGAGGGGAAGTGACCCCTGAAGTGCCCTAGAGTCCTTTTGGGGGGGGTTTTCCCCTTCCAAACAATAACCTCCTTCCCTCTCTCCTCCTCCCTGTCTTCCATTCATCAACAACAGCCTTCAAATACAGGTAACTGTCATGTTGAATGTTCATTCTTTTGTGCATGTAAATCAAATCTTTTAGGAAAAAAAAAAATTGTTGTTGATACTTCTGGGTGTCTGGAACAAATTTAAAATTGGGATTTACATTATTTCTTATGGGGAAATGGATTCGAAAAATCGTCTTTTTCGATAATGCCCCACTTCCAGGAACGGATTAAAGACGATATTGAGGGACCACTGTATATCCATTAATACATGTAAATTTTCACGCTTAGATTTCACCTCAGTTCAACTGCTCTATACAATGCAGGACATGGAACCAATGTAATTTATTTGTAAATAAACCAATTCTTCAATAGTAACCTTTTTTAAATATTACTTAGATTGTAATGAATTACCCAAGATTGTACTGATTTAAAATGTATACAGGTGCTCCTTGACTTACAAGGTACAGTGAAACCCCGGGTTTTCCCAGCCACCCTGGGAATCGGCTGCTTCGAGTTTCACCCGCTTTTCTCGGAAAATTTCGTCCCGCATTTCGGCCATTGCCCCAGGTTTCGACTGGCGTAAATAGACCTGTCCGCCTGCCCGTGCTCCGCGCCTCCCCGCACAGCGTCGTCAGCCAGTCTAGCATTGTTTTATCCTCGAGTGAACATTACCCTGCACTCCATCCTGCCCGTCAATTCAGCCAACCAGGCAGCCAGCCACCCAGCAGCCAGGCAAAAAGCCAGCCAGAATCCAGCCAGACCATCCAGCCAGCCCCCCATCCAGCCAGCCCGCCATCCAGTCAGCCGCCCCGCAACCAGCCAGCCAACATCCAGCCAGCAGACAACCAGCCAGCCAGGCAACCACCCCGCCAGCCAGGCATCCACCAGGCATACAGCCCAGGCAGGCACCAGCCGCCAGGGATCCAGCCAGCCAGGCATCCAGCCCCAGCATCCACCAGCCAGGCATCCAGCCAGCCAAGCAACCAGCCCGCCAGCCAGCTAAAGGCATCCAGCCAGCCAGGGTCCAGCCAGCCAGGCATCCAGCCAGCCAGGCAACCACCAGGCAACCAGGGCCCCAACCAGCCAGCCAGCCAAGCACCAGCCAGCCACGGCAACCAGTCCCGCCAGCCAGGGATCCACCAGCCAGCAACCAGCCAGCCAGGCCCTCCCGCCAGCCAGGCAAAACCCGCCAGCCAAGCAACCAGCCAGCCGCCAGGCAACAGACAGCCAGCCCGCATCCAGCCAGCCAGGCATCCAGCCAGCCAGGCATCCATCCAGCCAGCCAGCAGCCAGGATCCAGCCAGCCAGGCATCCCCGCCAGCCAGGCAACCAGCCAAGCCACCAGCCAGCCAGCCAGGCATCCCGTCCCGCCAGGCAAACCCGCCAGCCAGGCAACCAGCCACCCGGCATCCAGGCAGCCAGGCATCCAGCCCAAACCAGGCAACCAGCCAGCCAGCCAGGTACCAGCCAGCCAGGCAACCAGCCAGCCAGCCACCAGCCAGCCAGGCCAGCCAGCCAGCCACCAGCAAGCAACCAGGCAACCAGCCACCAGCCAGCATCCAGCCAGCCAGGCAACCAGCCAGCCAGCCAGGCATCCAGCCACCAGGGAACCAGCCAGCCCCGCCAGCCATCCAACCAGCCAGCCAGCCACCAACCCGCCAGCCATAACCCTTGACTGTTTCAGCCCCTCTCTGAACTGTCATTCTATGTCGCTAAATTTTGAAAAAAAAAAATTATTTTTTCTTATGAAATGATGAGAATTTTTTTCCATGGTAATGACACCAAAGTTCGAAATTTGTCGAAAAGTCATGGAATTATGCTCACCGAAGTTATTCTCGGCGAATATGGTATCGGCATATCGCCGATTGAGCCCTATTTTCAGCCAATCCCACTGTTCCATTGACCAAACTCATGATTTCTTTTGAACTCCATTTTATCTATCACTTGAGTACAAGAACCTCTCATTTACTAATTTGGACTACCCAATATAGTGGTCAGAAAATTGGGGAATTTGGCCCAAATTTTACGCAAACAAAAAAGATGCCCAATTCAAAATAGGGCCAGAAAAAACAAGGGAACATTCGTGACACTAAAATAACATATGCTCTGTTCATAGTCACATCTCTAGCCCCCTTATATTACCATTGCTTTCTATTTTGATTTTTTACTCAAACAAAAAATACAAAATTTACTGTTATGCAGACTACTGCATTATTGTAAAAATGGTATAAATAATATCAGTGCACTTGTGAAAGAATATTAGACTTCCCAGTTGACGTGTATTGGACTGTGGTGTGATTTATTTACTCCTGAACAATGGTAAAAATCGAACATTTCCGCTACTTTGAGCTCAGTTTCAAGGTCGTTTTCATCGTCAAAGTAATGAAAATCATCTCTATTTCTGTAATATGTTTTCCATTTTATCACCTAAGACCATGAAAACGTGAATACAACGATAAATACTATACAAAAATACACCTCAAAGTCGGCGTTTTATTCCAAAAAAACGATCAGAGTTTTTTTTTTCTCATTACGCATGTGTGCTGCAGGATTTTTTTTATGTGGTGCACACTGACCACACAGACCCATTCTCTCACATGTGGGCCTACCAGCCTTCTCCCGCTTGATTTGAAGCGCTAGAATTATTGAGTATATATACGTCAGAAACATTGGCTCGTAAGACGTATTTATACGTCGAAAACACTCAAAGGGTTAATTGTGACTGTGAAAAGTGTGCAAAGTGGAATGAGTTGCAAACTTTTGTTGAAAATTACCACCCTGACGAAGCTGCAACAAGCCATATCTGCAACATGTTCAGTGACAAAACCTTGTCCTACTTCAGGCAAATCTTAGAGACGCCAGAAACAGAGCTCTCTTGACAGTTATTTTGTGCAACATAGGTCCAGTGACTCTCAAGCTGGTCCTAGTGGCATTAACCCTTAAACTGTCCAAACGTACATCTACTTTTTTTTCAACATTTGAAAGTATGTAAAAAAACGTAGATCTACTTTTGGAGCACTACAAATGTAAACATAGATCTGTTTGGACAGTTTAAGGGTCACAAGACAAAGACGGGAAGTAACCCAAGATAAGGACTTGTTACCTTAAGTCTTCATGGAAGGGGATTCACCTTCCAAACAATAAGTCCTCCCTCTCTCCTTCCTCCCGTTACCTTCCAAATGCTAGAAAGTCTCTTCAATAAAGGTAAGTAAATGTTATTTTAAACATTTATTTAAATTGTAATTTGTGTATTGTATAATATACACCTACCATCCGACTTACGACCGAGTTCAGTTCCGAGAAACCGGTCATAAGTTGAAATGGTCGTAAGTCGAACTTTACTACTGAATATCAACAAAACATTTTTGTAATGATTTTATTTTATTGTTTTATTTTGGTATTTCATGTTTTACTTTACTTTTTATGCTGTTAGTACTGTATTTTATACTGTAAGGTTTAGGATAAACACTGTGTACAACACAAATAGTTGTTTTATTTCCCAGAAATTTGGCAAAAAAAACACAGTCGTAAGTCAAGCAGGTAGTAAGTCGAGCAGGTCGTAAGTCGAGCAGTCGTAAGTCGAGCAGGTCATAAGTCGAGCAGGTCATAAGTCGAGCAGGTCGTAAGTCGAGCAGGTCGTAAGTCGAGCAGGTCGTAAGTCGAGCAGGTCATAAGTCAAGTGGTCGTAAGTCGAGCAGGTCGTAAGTCGAGTGGTCGTAAGTCGAGCAGGTCGTAAGTCAAGCAGGTTGTAAGTCGAGTGGTCGTAAGTCGAGCAGTCATAAGTCGAGCAGGTCATAAGTCGAGCAGGTCATAAGTCGAGCAGGTCGTAAGTCGAGTGGTCGTAAGTCGAGCAGGTCGTAAGTCGAGTGGTCGTAAGTCGAGCAGGTCGTAAGTCGAGCAGGTCGTAAGTCGAGCAGGTCGTAAGTCGAGTGGTCATAAGTCGAGCAGGTCATAAGTCGAGTGGTCGTAAGTCGACCAGGTCGTAAGTCGAGCAGGTCGTAAGTCGAGCAGGTCATAAGTCAAGCAGGTCGTAAGTCGAGTGGTCATAAGTCGAGCAGGTCGTAAGTCGAGCAGGTAGTAAGTCGAGCAGGTTCGTAAGTCGAGCAGGTCGTAAGTCGAGCAGGTCGTAAGTCGAGCAGGTCGTAAGTCGAGCAGGTCGTAAGTCGAGCAGGTCGTAAGTCGAGCAGGTCATAAGTCGAGCAGGTCGTAAGTCGAGCAGGTCGTAAGTCGAGCAGGTCGTAAGTCGAGCAGGTCGTAAGTCGAGCAGGTCGTAAGTCGGATGGTAGGTGTATTTATCTGTGTTGAGTGTATGTAAACTATAGTTATTTTTTAAAAATATACTTTTTGTGAATATTTTTGTGGGTCTGGAATGAATTAATTTTATTTACAGTTTACATTTTACATTTACATTTTATTTACATTATTTTGCCTTTCGGCCATTTCGCGTTCAGGCCTAGCTCCTGGAACGGATTACGGCTGAAACCCGGGGTTTCACTGTACATGTATTATGTTCAGACAAACCCATCATAAGTCAAAAATAATGTAAGTCGAATACCTGGAGTTTACCTGGAGAGAGTTCCGGGTCAACGCCCCCGCGGCCCGGTCTGTGACCAGGGCTCCTGGTGGATCAGAGCCTGATCAACCAGGCTGTTACTGCTGGCTGCACGCAAACCAACGTACGAGCCACAGCCCGGCTGGTCAGGAACCGACTTTAGGTGCTTGTCCAGTGCCAGCTTGAAGACTGCCAGGGGTCTGTTGGTAATCCCCCTTATGTATGCGGGAGGCAGTTGAACAGTCTCGGGCCCCTGACACTTATTGTATGGTCTCTTAACGTGCTAGTGACACCCCTGCTTTTCATTGGGGGATGTTGCATCGTCTGCCGAGTCTTTTGCTTTCGTTGCGAGTGATTTTCGTGTGCAAGTTCGGTACTAGTCCCTCTAGGATTTTCCAGGTGTATATAATCATGTATCTCTCCCGCCTGCGTTCCAGGGAATACAGGTTCAGGAACTTTCAAGCGCTCCCAGTAATTGAGGTGTTTTATCTCCGTTATGCGCGCCATGAAGGTTCTCTGTACATTTTCTAGGTCAGCAATTTCACCTGCCTTGAAAGGTGCTGTTAGTGTGCAGCAATATTCCAGCCTAGATAGAACAAGTGACCTGAAGAGTGTCATCATGGGCTTAGCATCCCTAGTTTTGAAGGTTCTCATTATCCATCCTGTCATTTTTCTAGCAGATGCGATTGATACAATGTTATGGTCCTTGAAGGTGAGATCCTCCGACATGATCACTCCCAGGTCTTTGACGTTGGTGTTTCGCTCTATTTTGTGGCCAGAATTTGTTTTGTACTCTGATGAAGATTTAATTTCCTCGTGTTTACCATATCTGAGTAATTGAAATTTCTCATCGTTGAAAATTCATATTGTTTTCTGCAGCCCACTGAAAGATTTGGTTGATGTCCGCCTCGAGCCTTGCAGTGTCTGCAATGGAAGACACTGTCATGTAGATTCGGGTGTCATCTGCAAAGGAAGACACGGTGCTATGGCTGACATCCTTGTCTATGTCAGATATGAGGATGAGGAACAAGATGGGAGCGAGTACTGTGCCTTGTGGAACAGAGCTTTTCACCGTAGTGGCCTCGGACTTTACTCTGTTAACTACTACTCTTTTTGTTCTGTTTGTGAGGAAATTATAGATCCATCTACCAACTTTTCCTGTTATTCCTTTAGCACGCATTTTGTGCGCTATTACGCCATGGTCAACACTTGTCGAAGGCTTTTGCAAAGTCTGTATATATTACATCTGCAATCTTTTTGTCTTCTAGTGCATCTAGGCCCTTGTCGTAGTGATCCAATAGTTGAGACAGACAGGAGCGACCTGCTCTAAACCCATGTTGCCCTGGGTTGTGTAATTGATGGTTTTCTAGATGGTGGAGATCTTGCTTCTTAGGACCCTTTCAAAGATTTTTATAAATATAGATGTTAGTGCTATCGGTCTGTAGTTCTTTGCTATTGCTTTACTGCCCCCTTTGTGGAGGGGGGCTATGTCTGTTGTTTTTAGTAACTGTGGGACAACCCCCCGTGTCCATGCTCCCTCTCCAAAACCTGGAGTTTACCTGGAGAGAGTTCGGGGGGTCAACGCCCCCGTGACCCAGTCTGTGACCAGGCCTCCTGGTGGATCAGAGCCTGATCAACCAGGCTGTTACTGCTGGCTGCACGCAAACCAACGTACGAGCCCCCAGCCCGGCTGGTCAGGAACCGACTTTAGGTGCTTGGGCCGTGCCAGCTTGAAGACTGCCAGGGGTCTGTTGGTAATCCCCCTTAGTATGCTGGGAGGCATTGAACAGTCTCAGGCCCCTGACACTTATTGTATGGTCCCCTTAACGTGCTAGTGACACCCTGCTTTTCATTGGGGGATGTTGCATCGTCTGCCAAGTCTTTTGCTTTCGTAGTGAGTGATTTTCGTGTGCAAGTTCGGTACTAGTCCCTCTAGGATTTTCCAGGTGTATATAATCATGTATCTCTCCCGCCTGCATTCAGGGAGTACAGGTTCAGGAACCTCAAGCGCTCCTAGTAATTGAGGTTTTTTTATCTCTGTTATGCGCCGCCGTGAAGGTTCTCTGTACATTTCTAGGTCAGCAATTTCACCTGCCTTGAAAGGTGCTGTTAGTGTGCAGCAATATTCCAGCCTAGATAGAACAAGTGACCTGAAGAGTGTCATAAATGGGTTTGGCCCATCCCTAGTTTTGAAGGTTTCATTATCCATCCATTATCCATCCATCCTAATTAACTACTGTTACTGAATAAGTAATAAACAAATACGTTTTATAATTATTTATTATTATTGTTGTTGTATATTGGTGACTTTTTTTGTACCTTATAATACTTTATTACAACTAAACTCGATTATTTTGTACCATATAAAGACACAAAAATTTGTATTTGTAACCTTAAAAACACTGCCAACATCCACTTAACAAAATACCACTAACCTCAAAAATCACTTTGTCCAGCAGAAACACCTTGATGTGGGATGGCTTGGGCGTCGACCTGTATCAACTTGGACTTGGTGCCCCTCGGGGACATCAACCTCTATGTGGGGCTTCAGCGACTGTCTGCCACCACCTGCCCCATGGCACTGTGCATGGCACTATCCCACTCCTTTCATCAAAGTTTGTCTCCACGTAGTCAGCATGACTCCCTTAGGATACTGAAGAGTTTAAAAAGAAAAATGTGAAAATTTAATAGAAAAAAAAACAATATTGAATAATTCATGTTACCCACATTAAAAAATACCAAGAGATGTTTTTTTGCATGAGGGGCTTAGACTTCCAGCAAGCTTGTGTGAGCATGTTAGACAGGAGTCAGTAGAGACAAGTGGGTTTTATGACTTGATGTGCTGTTGGAGTGTGAGTAAGGTAACATTTATGAAGGGATTTCAGGGAAACCGGTGAGCCAAAACCTGAGTCATGGAGGTGGGAAATACAGTGCCTGCACTCTGAAGGAGGTATGGGACAAGTTGCAGTTTTTGGACTGTAGTATCAACACACTACAAAGGGACCTGGACAGGCTGCAAGCCTGTCCAGCAACTGGCTCCTCAAATTTAACCTCGCAAAGAAGACCACAGACAGAGTACAGTGGATCCCCGGTTAACGATATTTTTTCACTCCAGAAGTATGTTCAGGTGCCAGTACTGACCGAATTTGTTCCCATAAGAAATATTGTGAAGTAGATTAGTCCATTTCAGACCCCCAAACATACACGTACAAACGCACTTACATAATTGGTCGCATTCGGGGGTAATCGTTATGCGGGGGTCCACTGTATAGGCTAGGTGGCCACAGACTGCAAACCTCACTCAAGGAAAAGGATCTTGGGGTAAGTATAATACCGAGCATATCTCCTGAGGCGCACATCAACCAGATAACTGCTGCAGCATATGGGCTGCAGCAGTTATCTGGTTGATACCTCAGCAAGGAATCATTCAAGACTCTGTACACCGTGTATGTCAAGCCCATATTGGAGTATGCAGCACCAATTTGGAACCCACACCTGGTCAAGCATGTCAAGAAATTAGAGAAAGTGCAAAAGATTTGCTAACAAGACTAGTCCCAGAGCTAAGGAAATATCCTACGAAGAAAGGTTAAGGGAAATCAGCCTGACAACACTGGATGACAGGAGGGTTAGGTGAGACATGATAACAACATAAAAAATACTGCAAGGAATTGACAAGGTGGACAGAGATAGGATGTTCCAGAGATGGGTACAGAAACAAGGGGTCACAATTGGAAATTGAAGATTCTGATGAGTTTAAAATGGATGTTAGGAAGTATTTCTTCAGTCATAGAGTTGTCAGGAAGTGGAATAGTCTGGAAAGTGATGTAGTGGAGGCAGGAACCATACATAGTTTTAAGATGAGGTATGATAAAGCTCATGGAGCAGAGAGAGAGACTAGTAGTGATCAGCTATGACTCAACCCTTGCAACCACAAATAGGTGAGTACACCTCTAGCAAGACAGTGATGGAGTGAATGATGATGAAAGTGTTTCTTCTTTTTTGAGTCACCTGCCTGTGTGGGAGACAGCCATTGTATTACCTGGAGTTTACCTGGAGAGAGTTCCGGGGGTCAACGCCCCCGCGGCCTGGTCTGTGACCAGGCCTTTGTATAACAGATTTTGGAAATATACAACAAAATCCACTAAGTTAATAAATCTGGAAACAAATGAAATCAACTGGTCCCACAAGTGTCCATTATTGTTACAATGCTGGCAAAATAACCTCTTCTCTATCCATCACAACTGCTATTACCAGCCACCCACTTCCCTTCAATTAGTGAAACCTCGGTGTTCGTATGCCCTAGCCCTGTATGCAAAACTATATTTTATTCAAAATAACAAAAAAGGCACAATACCATGACTGGAACAATACACAAATAACCCGCACGTAGAGAGGACCTTACGATGACGTTTCGGTCTGACTTGGACTATTGACAAAGTCACAGTGTGACTTTGTAAATGTCCAAGTCTGACCGAAATGTCATCGTAAGCTCCTCTCTTCTATGTGCGGGTTATTTGTGTATAGTTAATCTCTATAAAATATATTTTTTGTTAATATTTCCTACAGGAAATAACATAAATCCAATTAATTCGCTCCAGACACCCAAAAATATTAATAAAAAATACATTTTATAGACCAATCACTATAGTTTTACATACAGACTAGGGTATACAAAAAACAAGGTTCCACTGTACAGGGTTTTCTGTATAAGAGTGTAATTATTAAAGTTATTACATAGTAAGCTTTCTTATATAACTTCTCCAGTGTGATTTTTTGCGAATGTAACTGACAACATGCATCCAAAATTAAATAGCATTCAAAACTGAACAACATCCAAAACTGCAGAGCCTTTCCACGTGTTCGCCTATTTTGAATCAATTTTTTTAAACCCTTCCGGGGTCCAGAGGCCAAATTTCAAAGTGTGTGCCAGGGTCCAAGAATTTTCAAAAAATAATTTTATTTTTTCTTTGAAATGGTAGAGAATCTTTTTCTGAAGGTAATAAAACAAAACGTACGAAATTTGATGGAAAAATTATGAAATTATCTCTTGCGAATTTTGATGTGTCGGCGATATTTACGCATAGGCGTTTTTTGCCAACTCTGGCTCCCTTTTTTAGGCCAATTACATTATTCCAGTCGACCAAATTCTTAGCTATTTCACTATTCTATCGTCTGAGCACAAGAAATTAGCAAATCAGCTGTTTCAACTACAAAATTCAAGTGATCGGAATTTGGTAATTTGGCCAATTTAATGCAAAGTTCAGAATTATTCCAGTTTCAAAACAGGGTCCAGAATAAACAATGCAGACATTCCCGCCACTAAACTAACATTTCCTCTGTTCATTAGTTATGTTTTGAGGCTTTTTCTAATGAATTCCATTTTGATTTTTTTAAATTTACATAATGAATTTTTATTCAAACCAAAAAATAGAAGATTTACTGTTATGCAATATTGTAATAATTGTATAAATAATATCACCACATTTGTGAACATGTATTAGACCCACCAGCTGGCAGGTATTAGACGTGAGGTCATTTGTTTACTCTTGAACATCGGCAAAAAATTTAACATTTCCGCTACTTTGAGCTCAGTTTCAAGCCATTTCCAGTACGAAAACCAATCAAAATCATCTCTATTTCTGTAATATGTCTTCCTTCTATCAAATGAGACCAAGAAATCGCAAATAAAAGCTATAAAAAAGATACGAAAAACACTGCAAATTCGCTGTTTTAATCAAAAATTAAGGTCTCAGTTTTTTTTTTCTCATTATGCACTGTGTGTTGCAGGATTTATGTGTGCACACATACCACATAGATGTATTCTCTCATATCTAGGACCAAATTTACCGCTCACAGCTTATCAGAGTGAGCTGAGCTCATGGCGTAGATCTACGGTTTGGACCCTGAACGTAAAGCCGTAGATCTACAGCGCGTACCCTGAAAGGTTTAATAATATTTACAAAATAAAATCATACAGTATCGACGATCTTTAGAAGATAGTGACTGTCTTATAAAGTGACAAAGACAGTGACTCTAATAAAGTGACCAAGATAATGACTGTTCTCTTATAAAATGACCAAGATAGTGACTTCTCTTATAAAATGACCAAGATACGTAGTGACTTCTATTATAAAGTGACCAAGATAGTGACTATCTTATAAAGTAGCCAAGATACTGTCTGAAGAAGACAAGATAAGGTTTTCATGGGATTTTTAATCCAGAGGGTCATAACTTAGGATTTGTGTGTGGCCAGCAGTAACAGCCTAGTTGATCAGGTCCTGATCCACCACAAGGCCGGGTCATGGCCCGGGCCACAGGGTATAACCCAATGAAGTCAGTGTTATGGGGGGAACTGTCAAGTCTTATTTCCATTGTGGGTCTTTAATCTCTCTCCCCCAGGATGCCACCCATACCAGTCAACTAACACCCAGGTATCTACTTACTGCTAGGTGAACAGTGACAGCAGGTGTAAGGTGACTGACAGCAGGTGTAAGGTGACTAACACCCAGGTACACACTGCTAGGTGAAGTGACAGCAAGTCTCACCCGTGCCCAGGATTGAACCCGGACCCTCAGAGAGAGAACTAAGTGCGCCACCAATTTAGCCGGGCGACCTCATAGAAACAACTCATTAACCCTAAACGGTCCAAACGTACATATACGTCTTTTCAACATTTGAAAGTATGTAAAAAACGTAGATCTACTTTTGTAGCACTACACATGTGAACGCAGATCTGCTTGGACCGTTTACGGGTTAAGCAGAAAGTAAGCTTAACGTGCTGTAAACATCTCTTGAGTTTTGCTATATATCTTGTTAACTTTTTTTTTTGTTATTTTGCAGTTTTGGTGAAATTTTTTTTTATTGTGAGAAAAGTCATCATGGGTCCAAAGAAGGACAGAGAGATAAAAGCAAGAAAAAAGTTGCAAAAAGCGCTGTTGAGTTTAACCCGTAAACGGTCCAAGCAGATCTACGTTCACATGCGTAGTGCTACAAAAGTAGATCTAATTTTTTTATACATATTTTCAAATACAGTGGACCCCGGTTTACGATATTATTTCATCCCAGAAGTATTTCAGGTGCCAGTACTGATCGAATTTGTTCCCATAAGGAATATTGTGAAGTAGATTAGTCCATTTCAGACCCCCAAACATACACGTAAAAACGCACTTACATAAATACACTTACATAATTGGTTCGCATTGGGAGCTGATCGTAAACCAGGGGACCACTGTATAACAAAAAAAAAAAGTAGATCAAAGTTTTTTTACACATTTTCAAATGTAAAAAAAAAAAAAAGATCTACTTTTTTTACATACTTTCAAATGTTGAAAAAACGTGTATATGTACGTTTGGACCGTTTACGGGTTAAAAAAGAAGTTATTATAAGGATGAAGAAGATCGACTCTGCATGGCTGATATAGCAAAACTTTTTGGTAAATCAGAGTCTACCATTAGCATGATACTGGGCCAAAGGGAAAAAATTAAAGCAGCTTTACCTTGCAAAAGGTGCAAAAGTGATATCAAATTATTGAGGAGGTTGAGAAACTCTTATTGATTAGGATAAACGAAAAACAGTTATACGGTGATGGTGTTTCAGAGGCCATTTTTGGGAAAAAGCGAGGCAGTTGCATGATGACCTCTTGAGAAAAAACTCGGGAAAAAGTGCTGAAACTCGATCTCTCAAGGTTAGTAAGGGTTGGTTAGATAATTTTAAGACAAGAAGTGGGATTCACAGTGTGGCTAGGCATGGGGACGCTGCCAGTGTTGACAAAATGACTGATGAAAAGTATGCTACTGAATTCCAAGAGTACGTAGAGACTGAGAGGTTTGTCTCCCAACAAGTGTTTAACTGCGACAAGAAACGACCTCTTCTGGAAGAAAATGCCCAAGAGGACCTACATAACTGAAGAGGAAAAGTCAATGCTATGACACAAACTAATGAAAGACAGACTCACTCTTTTCTGTGTAGTAATGCAAGTGATGACTTGAAATTGAAGCCCTTACTTGTTTATCAGTCTGAAAATCCATAAGTTTTTAAGAAAAACAATGTTATGAAAAACTGGTTGTAATGTGGAGGGCCAACATGAAAGCTTCAGTAACAAGACATTTTTTACTGAGTGGCTTCATGAGGTCTTTGCTTCCACTGTCAAAAATTACCTCATTAAAAAACAATTGCTACTCAGGGGCCCCTTTTTCTGATGGATAATGTTCCTGCTCAACCTCCAAGTTTGGAAAACAATTTGCTGGAGAAGTTCAGTTTATAACCATAAAGTTCATGCCTCCTAACACCACTCCTCTCATCCAGCTCATTGACCAGCAGATCATCCTTAACTTCAAGAAACTCTACACCAAAGCACTTTATGGAAGTTTGCTTTGAAGTCACTTCAGAAACAAATTTTAACCCTAAGGATGTTCTGGAAGGAATATTTTCAATACATTGCACTTGTTTGAGGCTTATAGACAAACCTGGGAAAATGTGTCTTCCAGGACCAATGCAATTAACATGGAAGAAATTGTGGCCCTGACTTTGTGGCAGCCAGAGACTTTTGAAGGTCTTAGTAGAGAACCCGAGCCGTAGAAGATATTGTGTGCCCTGGGGAAGACCTGGACCTAGAGGTGACCTGAAGATTGAGTGGAAGAGTATATGTGTGCCCTGGGAAGACCTTGACACTAGAGGTTGACTGAAGATGATGTGAAGAGATATTGATGTCCCGGGAAGACCTTGACCTAGAGGTGACTGATGAATGTGGAGAGGACATAAGTCGTGCCCTGGGGAAGACCTTGGACCTAGAAGTGACTGAAGATGATTGTGGCGAGGAGAATATTTGTTCCTGGGAAGACCTTGGACCATAGGGTGACTGAAGATGATGTTTGGAAGAATATTGTAGTCCGCTGGGGAAGACCTTGGACCTAGAGGCGAACTGAAGATGATGGTGGAGGAGATTATTGGTGTCCTGGGGAGACCTTGGACCATAGAGGTGACTGAAGATGATGTGGAAGAGATATGTTCCCTGGGGAAGACCTTGGACCTAGAGGTGACTGAAGATGATGACAGGCGAGGAGATATTTGTCTGGTGGGAAGACCCTTGGACCTAGAAGTGACTGATAGTTGATGTGGAGGAGATATTTGTGGTGCCCTGGGGAAGACCTTGGACCTAGAGGTGACTGAAGATGATGTGGAAGAGATATTGTTTCCTCCTGGGAAGACCTCGGAATCCTAGATGCGACTAGAGATTGAATGTGGAGAGAAATGTGTCCCCTGGGGAAGACCTTGACCTAGAGGTGACGAAGATGATGTGGAAGAGATATTGTGTCCCTGGGAAGACCTTGGGACCTATAGGTGACTGAAGAATGATGTGGAGGAGATATTGTGTTCCTGGGAAGACCTGGACCTAGAGGTGACTGAAGATTGATGTGGAGGAGATATTGGTGTGCCTGGGGAAGACCTTGGACCTAGAGGTGACTGAAGATTATTGGAGTGAGATAATGTGTGCCTGGGGAAGACGCATTTGCACCAAGAGGAGACTGAAGGATAGATGTGTAATGAGGAGATAATGTGTTAGCCGAGGAAGACCTTGGACCTAGAGGTGACTGAAGATGAAGTGGAAGAGAAATGTGTGCCTGGGGAAGACCTTGGACCTAGGTGACTGTGAAGATGATGTGGAAGAGATATTGTGTGCCTGGGGAAGAACTTGACCTAAGGTGACTGAAGAATGGATTGGGAAGAGATATTGTGTCCCTGGGGAAGGGAACCTGGGACCTAGAGGTGAATGAGAGATGAGGAGAGGAGATATTGTTTCCCTGGGGAAGACCTTGGACCTAAGATGGTGACTGAAGATGTTGTGGAAAGGAGATATTGTGTGCCCTGGGAAGAACCTTGGACTAGAGGTGACTGAGAAGATGATGACTGGAGGAGAAATAGTGTCCCTGGGGAAACCTTGGACCTCATGAGGTGACTGAAGATGATGTGGAGGAGTTGGTAGAGGAACGTAGAACTGGGAACTCACCACAGAAGACACTTGTAGACCCCTTCAGAAGGAGCAGCACAGATTGCAGCATAGGAAGCTGTCATCATAGGAAGAGAGAAGGAATGCTGTGTGTCATTGTGCTGTCAATGAAATGTGTGTTACATGGTGTAAAAGTGCAGGAGGTTAGCTGAAAAATACCATCCAGAAAAGCCAGTGGCCGTCTGTCCTCTCTAACATGTACAAAGACATGCAATGTACTCACTTAGACAAGTGTTAAAAATGGAACCTAAACAAACCCTATCTGGCAGGTTTTCTTAGTAGACCAAGAACCATGAGCCAGAAACAAGTTTGTTAGTGGTGACAAGAGACAAAGAGCAGTAACCAGACAAGTTGTTAGTTAGTGAAAAGAGACAAAGAACCAGTGAGGCCAGAACTAGTTTAAGTGGTGGAAAAGAGACAAAGAACCAGTGAGCCAGAACAAAGTGTAGTTGGTGGAAAAGAGACAAAGAAACCAGTGTCCAGAGACAAAGTGTAGTGGTGAAAAGAGATCAAAAGAACCATGAGCCAGAACAATTTTTGTTAGTGGTGAAAAGATACAAAGAACCCAGTGAGTCCCAGAACAAGTGTTAGTGGTGAAAAGTGACAAAGAACCGTGAGCCCAGAACAAGTTGTTAGTGGTAAAAGTGACAAAGAAACCATGAGCCAGAACAAAGTGTTAGTGGTGAGAAGAGTACAAAGAACCAGTCTGAGCCAGAACAAGTTGTTATGGTGAAAAAGACAAGAACCAGTGAGCCAGAACAAGTTTGTTAGTGGTGAAAAGTGAGAAACAAAGAAACCAGTGACCAGAACAAGTTTGTTAGTGGTGAAAAGTGACAAAGAACCATTGAGCCAGAACAATATCGTTTCTGGTGAAAAGTGACAAAGAACCAGTGAGCCAGAACAAGTTTTTAGGGGTAAAAAGTGACAAAGAACCAGTGAGCCAGAACAAAGTTTAGGGTGAAAGAGACAAAGAACCAGTGAGCCAAAAAAGTTGTTAGGGGTGAAAAGACAAAGAACCATGACCCCAAACAAAGTGTTGTGGGAAAGAGACAAAGAACCAGTGAGCCAGAAAAAGGGTGTTAGTATGAGAAGAGACAAAAAACCATGACCAGAACAAGGTGTTAGTATGAAAAGGGAACAAAGAACCAGTGAGCCAGAAAAAGGTTTAGTAGTGAGAAGAGACAAAGAACCATGACCAAAAATTTTTTAGATGAAAGAGACAAAGAACCAGTGAGCCAGAACAAGGTTTATTAGTGAGAAGAGACAAAGAACCATGACCGAAAAAGTTTTTAAGTATAAAAGAGACAAAGAACCATGACCAGAACAAGGTTTTAGAGTGAGAAGAGACAAAAAACCCATGGCCAAAACAAAGTTTTAAGTAAGTAATAAGTTTATTCAGGTATACACAAATACAGTTACAAAAAATAATCATACAAACGCAAAAGGGTTAAGAACCGGGGGATAACACAAAAAAGTCAGACAGAGTGACTTTTTTTCCATTGGTTTGTGGTGAAAAGGACAAAAAAAAGAAACAACTTTCCCTCCCTCTGACAGGGATTGGCCCCAAAAACCTGCAAAAACGAAAATCACCCAATAAAGCAAAAGACTCGACAAGATGCATCCTACTCCACAAACTTGGAAAAAATTAAATTTGACAACCGTGGTTCCCCTTAAAAAAGATTTTCTTTGGGTTTTTAACCCCGGGGGGGAGTCACCCGGAAACCCAAAAAGTCAGTTCTCATCGAGGACTGTCTAATTTTTTCCATTTTGGGGGGGCCTCATCTTGTCCCCCCAGGATGCGATCCACACCATCGACTAACCCTGGGGACCTAATTTTCTGCTAAATGAACAGGACAACAGTGTAAGGAAACGTGTTGAAAATGTTTCCACCCGCCGGGAATCGAACCCGGGCCCTCCGGGTTTGAAGCGGGGCTTTCCCCAGCCGGCCCAAACCCGGTCACCCACTGTATATGAAATATATAAAATATAATTACAATTAAATTAAAACTTATTGATCCATTAAATTTTTAAAATCATGTGGGAGCGCTAAACCCGGGGGATTATACCACCTAGTGGGGGGTAAAAAAATTATTCGGTTTTAATTAAGGAACTGGCCCCACAGCCCCAACCCCCCAATCAAGAGCCCCCACCAGCATCAAGAATTTTTAAATTTAATTTACGAGAGAAAATCCCATTCAAAATAAAAAAAAAAGTCAAAAATAATTTTCGACTCGCCCATATACAAGAAATATAACTAAAATAATAATATAATAAAAAAAAAATTCTCCCCAGGTTATTAACTTCTTCAAGAAAAATAAAGGAGATATAAGAAGCCAGTTTACCTATAAAGCCAAGCCGGTAAGCCCTGGGTTCCTTCTTCTCTTCTTTTTTTTGGGTTTATAAAGGCCACTGACAAGTAAGTCGTAACGAACCCCCAAATTCCCGATTTCCGGAAGATTTGTTGTTTCCAAACTGGCAGCGCTGTGAGCCCTTTAGTTTAGGGGCTTCCTTTTTATTATAAAAATAAAAAATTTTCCGTACTGAATATGAAAATAAAGGGAAAAAAAGTCCTTGTAAATAGACAGGATTTACAGTGCTGGAAAAGGTGGTGGGGCCCCGGCCCAGTTTGGGGGTTGGGGGGCCCGGGGGCCCTTTGGGAGGGGGGGCCCATTTGGTGGGGGCCCGGGGCCAGTCTGGGGGGCCCGGGGCCCGTTTTGGGGGGCCCGGGCCCCGTTTTGGTGGGGGCCCCCCGGGGCCCGTTTTTGGGGTAGGCTGGGCCCGTTTTTGGGGGGCCCAGGGGCCCATTTGGTGGGGGGCCCGGGCCCAGTTTGGTGGAGGCCCAGGGGCCCCTTTTTTGGGGGGGGCCCAGTTTGGGGAGGGGCCCCCGGGGCTCGTTTGGGGGGAACCAGGCCCCGTTTTGGTGGGCCGGGGCCCAGTTTGGTGGGGGCCTGGGGCCCCGTTTGGGGGGGCCTGGACCCAGTTTTGGTGTGGAGCAGGGACTCCATTTTGGTGGGGGGCCCGGGGGCCCCGTGTGGTGGGGCCAGGACTCATTTTGGTGGGACCTGGGCCAGGG